>JAWWEV010000001.1:112898534-112940804 GCA_035583235.1 Hafferia zeledoni
ATCCATCCATCCATCCATCCATCCATCCATCCATCCATCCATCCATCCATCCATCCATCCATCCATCCATCCCTCTGCCCATCTCTCTTTTCCAGACCACAGTGGACCAGGACTATAAATGGATCTTCCTAAATACCTTCCAAAGCATCCTACATCTAAGTGAGGTGCCAGACTTTCTCTCTCTAGCTTTTTTGCTGGAAACCATTTATGTTTTTCAGGCAGAATGCTTTTATCTTAGAAGGATTCATAACATTCATGTGTAGTTTCTTTCAAAGAGAGAAGCCCAATGCCCTGCCCAGGTCTTTCAAGGTATTCTTTATACAAGTGAGCCAGGGCCATCAAATACCTTTAAAAGCTGATATGATTTTCCAGTTTTTCCTGACACATGTACCTCATTCATTTCTAGTTCCTCAATCCCTACTATCCCCCTGCTGTGAAATAGTAAGGACTCTGCCCTCAGTCTAACTTCTGTAGTTTTCCTCTGTATGCAGATTTACTTCTCCTTTATCAAGCTTCTGGGTTTCTGAGAATATTTTTGTTTCCCAGGAAATTCAACATGTGTGGCAGTCCAAGACCTGCCATATCACCTCTTCACTTTGCTCTTAGGTATCACTTTGTTCACCTATTACTCACCCTCCCTTCTGGCTGTGGGTCTTAAGACAGCACATTGCAAATATCACATGCTGGGTAACAGTTTGCAGCCACTCTGGGTTCATAAAACTGAAATGGCTCTTTTGCAAATAAGCAATTTACAAAGATGCCAGAATTACACACTGCCCAGTGAAAGCCTCTTCCACACCTCTCTTGCCTTCCACTTTTCAGCTCTGTTGCTTGCAAGGAGAGTTCTAAATATTATTACAGATCTCTGAGACATTATACTTTACAGCAAATCTCAACTCAAGAGAAAACTCATCTGCTGAGACTTTATTTTATTTATTTTTATTTTTATCCTCCTAATTCTGAAATGATAGCTATCAAAAAAATGTTTACAAGGGTTTATTGCTTGTGGTGTTTCTTTCCTGGAATGCAAAATAGCTAAAAAAGTCATTTAGGATGCCTTCTGGAAATATCATATGTGTTCTCCAGGAAATGTTACGATAGCTTGTGGTGCCATAATGCTTGGTTTCCATTAACTAATACTAATGGTTTGATGATGTGATAACTCATGCTAAGAGAAAATTCAGCATTTAACTAAAGCTACAATAACATCTCACTGTAGTGTTATAAAGAACTCTTTACTGAACTAAATGCCAGCACAGTTTGTGCAAATGTAGTCTGTTCTGGATATGTGTACCCCAGGTTTCAGCTACCCCTTCCCTCAGAAAATGTGGCTCATCTCCCTTGGGAACTGGCCCTGGCACTGTGACTTGTGGGTGTGTAATTCTCTAGTTGTATTAAGGTCAGTAATGACAACACCACATCATTCTCTAGCAAAATGGTGACTTTGGAAATCATGGGCTGATATATCTTTCTGGGGCTCTGTAGGATATCCCAGAGATATTTTATTAGTTTGAACCATCACATCCTTCCCACTTCCATAAATCCACAGAGGGATACATGGCTTCCATAAACTCAGTATAAATCACAGCATTGCAAACCATGCTCAGCCATATCTTTACCAGGGAGGTTTCCTGGCTGTGCCACAGCATCTCTGTAGTCGCATCAGTGCAAACATTTATAGCTGTGACAAGCTCATTTTTACTGAAGAATAAAGGCAGAAACCCTTTGCAGTGGTTCCTGTTTCTTTTCCTAGGTGTGATAACATTTTTTGATTTTAAGGATCATGCTACTCATTTTTAAAATTCACACTTTTTCAAGAAGCTGGGAGCCAACATACATTCTCCTTCTATTTGGAACAGAAAATGGCTGTGTCAATGTATTTGCAAAGATGCTGTTATTGACTGCTGCGTAATTCAGTTATTTCCTACTTTTGTATATGCAGAAAGATCAGTCTGGAAGAGTAAGAGTGAGGTATATTGGAGTATAAGAAATATTGTAAATGGAAAATATTTCTTTAAATGCTCGTCATTAAGTTCTAGGAAAATACCTCAAAACAACTTCAGAACTGTTACTCATAGGAACAATACTTAAAAATAAGCATGACACCTACCATTTTCCTCCCCTGAGATGAATCCTTTGCCTTCCCATACAAACACACACACAAACACACAGAAACACCTAAGTTTATTTAATTACCAGGTGTCTCTGGCACTGACTTAAAAACAAAGCACTTTGTGTAACCACTATTACATTAAGGGAGGTGATAATCAGTTATATATTTTTTGCTGGTCTTTTAAGTTTCATGCCCCAGCCCTACGCTGGGGGTTTATAATGGAAGGTGGTGCATCCATTTGAAAAGATGGAGGTTGCAACAAGTTGCAATGGATGCGTTGAGAACCCTTGTATTAGTTATCACCTGTGGGCTTTTTTACATGTTTTGTACCACTCAAAAGATACCTTAAAATGTTTAAGTTTTCATAAAGGAGCAGCTGGAAATTCCTTATAAAGGGTGCACCACTGCTGCTGAGCGAGTTTTAAAAAACCTCTTGTCTTCCTGTATCCAGCTGAGTTTCCAGTCCGGAGGAGGAAATGGAGACAGCTCTGTATATCACTCCACACCAAGACACAGCAATACTGGCTGATAGATTTATTTTAGTGTGGGGATACTTATTCCTCAGGGGGTTTGAGCTAAAAATGATTAAGAGAGAGAGTGGGTAAAAATTCAATTGAACATCTATGTCAGCCTGTGAATCAGGAAGGGTTTTCCAGATGGTGATAAAGTAAAGCAAGGAGATGTTTTTCTAAGCAGTTCCTCTAGAGACAAGAGCTGCAGTCACTTGTTGCATTTAGAAAGCTTGAAGCAGTGGAAGGATAAGTCTGGCATGTTCTGGCAGGTTTCTGCTGGGGCTTGGGGTGAATGTAATGGACCTGCCTCTCCCTCTGTCTGGGAGTGAGAGAAGGAACAATGCCAGGCTGAAAGGAGGAAACAAGGGGATTAAACAAAGAGCTCTAATTCTGGAATTAACACAGTGTGCTGTGTCTGCCCTGAGAGCTGAATACAATGGCTTTCAGTTAAACACATTTTTCTGCTGAGCTGGTTTTTGGGATGGCTCATTGTAATGACTTCCTAAAACACTGAACTTGAATAAATAGAAGGACTCTCAGGGACTTGCTCCAACAGAGCTTTATTTCTTCCACTGTAACCTTCTCCATGTTCTATCCCTCCACTAATAGTTGCTACAGGAGCCAATGGAAAGCAATCCCTACCATATAACAAGGCATGGCATTTGCAACCCAAACCAATTGTCATGTAACTACGCCAGGAAATAAAAGCAGGGGCTGCAGTGGTGTTGAGTTGTCTTGCATCTCTCATGTCATGTCAGAACTGAACCAATCTTGGATGAGAGGAAACAGAGCTACCTGGATAACTCACTCTTGAAAGGTTTCGATATTTGCAGAGGCAGCACTACAGCAA
This sequence comes from Hafferia zeledoni, assembly GCA_035583235.1. Lineage (NCBI taxonomy): Eukaryota > Metazoa > Chordata > Aves > Passeriformes > Thamnophilidae > Hafferia > Hafferia zeledoni. The sequence continues at coordinate 112,902,010 of JAWWEV010000001.1, forward strand.
TGAAAGAACTGGGTGTCCATAACAAAAAATGAATTGCAATGAAGTGATGTAGCAGACTATAGAAGTGAATAACCCCACTTTTCATCTTACATATATAATGTTTGTAATAAAATCTGCCATTCTATAAAACTGAATTGCTTCCAGGAAAATTTGCAAAGGAATATGGAAGCAAAATGCATCCACAAGCATAAAGGGCAGCATTCTGATGTTTGCAAAGAAACAGTGTTCTTTCTTGGATCCCCTAATACATTTTCAAGCCTAGGTATTACAACTGACCAGCTCAGAACACGTAATCCACTTTAATTGAACATTTTACTGCATGTTTCCTGGAGCTATGGAACAGTAATGTCTTCAAGGAAAGAAAATAGCTGTGTTTGTACTCTCAGGGGCAGCCCTCAGGCCTTGCTCAACTCCAGGCTTGTCTTCCTTGCATACTGGAAGCCTATTAGTCTCATTAGGTATCAAAGTGTGACACAATAAGTTTAAACTGCTGCTGGAAAATGCAGGTTAAAGAACAAAGAGAAGGCTTTAAATGAAAGGAAATCCAGGCAGCTGGATGATTAAGCAGGGTCTTCATGGGAGATATTTAAAGTTAATCCTACTAGTATAAGTAATTTTTAGCAAGCAGCATCTGAGGGGGTTGTGTGTGTGTTTAATGCATTCTTTGGCACAGAAGATAAATTTGCTTGGTTTACCTAATCTGGGTGAGGGAAGGAGAAGGTGTCCAATTTGCAAATCAGCCCTGGATTCTGCAGGTCTAGGTTTTCCCAGGTTTCACAGATAAAACAGAAAAGCTATCCAATGACAACATTAAAGCACTCTTCCAGAAATATCTATCCTTCTTCCTTGGGAAGAGAACTTTAAGCCTGTCACCTGTATAAAATTTACATGTTGTTGTTCTCCAGAAAAACACTGCACCCTGTTGAAATTTTATGCTCCTCACCTCACTGAATTTATCATGAAAAAAATAATTAGGAAAAGAAGATTTTTGAACTGTTTGAATGGTTTGTGTGCTCTATTATTTAGTGGTAGGAGGAAAACAGGCCCAACTAGGCATTTATTTGGCCTTGAACCTGTTCCACCCATCCTCTGCAAAAGTTGTAAATTAGTTTTTTAGTTTACTCGTTGGAAATAAGGGCAAGGAGCAGAATGACAGCAGGAAGGAATGGTGCAAAAGAAAAGGAATTGAAGACAACAGAAAATATTATGAGTATTTTTGCTATTTTCCTCTTCTTTACCGAAACTTTCTGCCATATGAAGAGTGATGCAGCTTCAGTAGTTTCAAGTTTGAAATCAACAGTATAAAAGCAATTAAAATACTCATCCCACTGATAATACCTTTTACCAGGGGATCTTAGAGCACTCTATCTTTATCCTGCCCTATTCTACTGTGCAGCTATTTGAGGAACTGAAATCATCATTGCCCGCCCAAGCATTTCAGCAATCACACAGCATCTTTTTTTTTTTAATTTTATTCTTAAACTCTACCTTAAGGCAATACCAAATGACTGACATTTCTTCCTCTCATCTTAACCAAAATGGAATCTTGGATCCATTTCCAAAAAGTGTTGGCATGCCTTCACATTTCTGAATATATTATGCATTTTTATGATAGGTTTGTTTGCTATCCTAAGTAAGATCATGGAGGCAAAGATATCTACTATCAAGCCTGTGAGTGAATTTAAGAAAGTTATTGTGACTGAGGTTGGACAATTCACTAACACCAACTCTAAGGCTTCTGATACAAAATAAAATAATGATGCAGGTATACAGTACAAAGCTCTTGTCCTGATAAGGCTCTCTCCCCTGATTCAGATTTTCTCCTGGTTTTTATGGGTTAACATTGCAGTTGCAGTCTTTATAATAAACCAGATATCATCTGTGTCCTCACAGCTAACATGAAATGATCATATATGCATCAGCTCATTGCACTATAGATAACGTGTCAAAGATTTAGCTTTATACTCAAGCCTAATCTGGATCCAGTTTGTAGTCCTGGAAAATCCAGAACTGCATAGATCCAGTATTAATGATAATAGGACTATCCCACTGTGGCTTCAGAAAATACACAAGTGTTGCTTTATGATTAGTTCAATATTTCAGTGACAGACCTCAAAATCAATTAGAGAATTCTGCAACAAATATTAGCAGCAATTTTTTAGTGTCCCTTAAAGACAGACTTGGGAAAAGTAAAACTGACTGGTTTAGGTTCGATAAAATATGAATTAGAATCCATTATTTGCATTAGAAACAGATTTTCCTATCACATTTCACCATAAAAAAACCCTTTCTGAAATAAAAGTAACAGAATAATAAAATACATGAAATAAACATGTTTCTCTAGTCTAGTAGTTAAGGTGATCAGTCCAATCACTGAAATCTCCATTATAGGAAGAGAAAAATTGTATTTAGATACTCTGAGTGTTTCAATATATTTCAGTGGTGTATTTTTCAAGATGTTTGAAATTTATGCAAAGATCCTGTTAAAGTAGGAATTCTCCTCCCTCACTCAAACAAACTCAAATTTTATTTCCAGATGCCTTAAACAAAAGGAGGAATATTAATCCTTTAATTTTCTTTAAACACTATCTGACATAACAATAGATTCCTTCCTTGAGTCTGAAAAGAGGCATGAAAATAGTGGACCTGGAAAACAACAGAAAAGGAAAGCCACTCGAATAGAATGCACATGCAGTGTACTAATGGCCCTAGAGTCAGTGACAGAACTCATCTATCTCTGGCAGAAATCCTCTCTTTTATTCAGGTGTGCAATGGGACACCAAATCTCACGAAACTGGGAGGTACCAGTTTCATGCAATTATTTATTTACCAGTATGACATCACTATCATACCTGGGAGATGCCTCAGCTGAGGGCCATGGGCATGTGGCATCACAGACAGCTCCTGCTTGAGGGAGGTGCCAGCACAAAGACAGGGAGCACACAGCAAGGGGGGAAAAAGGAAATATCTCGATTTTCCAAACAGGCAAGGGTGATGCAGAGAAAAGGTAATGGGGAGCTGAAGTGCTTTAAGTGTCTTGAGGCAGGATGGCAGCTCTTCTCCAGAATCAAAATTGCCCCCAGAGATGCCCCAGGCACTCTGCAGGGTTTTGGTGGGAGGTAAGCATTAGCAAGCAGATAGCCACATGGACCTTTTCCTTCAATGACATAGAGCAAGACAGCACTAGTCACCAATGACTAGTAGGACATTCCCTCACAGTGGTGAATCTGAGGCTAAGCAGTAGGAAAAATCCTAACTTTTGCCCTTCTGTGCTTTGTCCCTGTCTCCTCTGATTCCAGAAAGGCCTTAAAAATGATGGCACTGTCCCAGATTTGAAGTGAAAGGAAACAAGAATCTGCTAGTGACTTTTTTTAGAAAAGCTGACGCTCAAGTAATGAAAACAACACTCGCCCAGCTGAGAGACAGCAAAAGAACAGCATTTATTCTTTACTCTGAGCATGTTATCCTAAGTTCTCTGTGCTTCCCTTACTACCTTCCAAGTGCAGACTGCAGTAGCACAGGCAACCTGCAAACTTCAGGTGAAATTTGTGTCTGAAAGGTATTATGCATCTTCCACATTGTGTATCATTAACATGTGAGAATAGGATGTTTCAGAAACAGATCTAGCTTGGATCTAGATCTTCTCTGATTGAGTTCCAAGTTTTGACATTAGGCCACCAGATGACCTTATCTATCAATAATGTGGACTACTTGGTGGATCTTGTTAATAGGGATGCATGCACATTATAACCTAAAAATTCTGGGTTATCACTGATGCTTGCAGCTGCCATGGCAACAGAGTTGGTAGGCATCTCTTAAAAAGTCTTCTTTTTTTTTTTTTTTTTTTTTTAAGGACTCCTTGAAAGCACGAAGCATTTATCATCCAGCATGCACAAACAGCTTTAGCTATGAAAACAGTTTGCGTACAAAATGATAGACACTGTCTCCCTTTAATTTCTCTCTAGCTCCTATTTTTAGTTCTACGTTCATGCTACTGCGTTTAACGAGATTTTCATTAAAGCCCCTATTTTTATGGCATAAAACTAAGCTAGATTTTCAGGACTTTCCAGTGTTCAGGTTTTAGCTTTGTAATTCTCCTTGATGTTACTGGGAGTTGCCCAAAGCGATTTTCCTTGAAGACTTTTGAAAATTTAAGTCTCACTGTCTTTGCCTAGTAACAGTGAAAAAAACCTGAAAGCTAAATCAGTGGAAAAATAAAAGTTTGTTATTTTCAATTGAACATAGAACTAGTGAGGATTCATCCATAGAATATAATTGCTTTGATTCTGTACAGTTCTAATATTTTACCTCGAGGAGCACTGGCAGTGTGTTCCCTCCTAATGTCCCTGGAATAACCACAGTCTTCTATGTCTTTGACAGGTGGCACTTCTGTGTTCACCAATGAGACTATTTAAACTTTAAGCAAACCACCATAAGGACTGTACAGACTGTGCAATACACAATCTCTATCTGGCATTCTTAAAGCTTTCAAAAACATGAAAGCTTCAAGACAGTACCAAAGATGTGAATTCTTGTTTGCCCTTTTGGAAAATGGAGACACTGACAAGTTAAGCCATATTAACTAACTCAGTAAGCCAATCTCCAACTCTGCCACTGGCCTGAGATCCCCCTTGAGCCCATTTCTTGGGATTAATCACAGGATTATCTTTCTTTCCTTCTTAAATGTTCATTTAAAGGACTGGATAGAGACAGCATGGAGTGTTCCAGTTGACAATCTGGTCCAAATTTTTAGAAGACTGGATTATATCTTCATGCTTTAGGAAGAGTTTGGAAGCCTGCCATTTATTATCCTTTATTTGTGCTGTAGACCAGGCCTCCATTCTGCTAAATGATCACTTGCAAATCAATTGCAGATGCCTTTGTGGAGAAAGATGACACACATGCTCTAGAAAGACATGATTCATGGCACAGCAGAGGAGGCAACTCTTGCTTTCCGCAGTTCTGAAACTTCACTGGTATTGACACCTTCATGGGAAGTCAGCTCCAGAAGTGTGCTTTTCAAAACTGAGTCTGGGGATCTTCAGGGACTGCAGACTGTGCTTAAACAAGTTTTGTATTTTGCATGAAAACAACCTTTCCTCAAGAACAGTGTTGGATGACTGAGTTTTAGAGGCCAAAGCAGTCAGACCATGCAGTAAATTGTTAACACCCTTTTTACTATGTCTCTTCCTTTGCTCCTGCATCCCTCTGCTCTGCTTGCACCTCACCTGCCTGACCTCTAAGAACCAGTGGGATCACAGTCAAGCTGGTCTGGCTATAGCCCATCTTTTACAAGGAATTCAAACAGATTGGTGAAGAATTAAGAGTTTAAACCCTCATTTATGTGTGAAGCAATAAACTAACTTACACTCTGGGCTGCCTACACAGTGTTATCAGGATAGCACTTGGATGACTCTGACATGGGATTAGTGCCTGAGAGACATGCTAAGGTAGGAATTAACTTGTGACTGTGGTGATTTATACTGAAATTTTTGACTCAGGTTCTCCACAGGCCTGATTTGGTGTTGCCTCTTAAAGTCAATGGGGCACACAGAGAGTCTTTATTTGCAGGTTAGAGCTTTTACAAAGCAACTTGTTTTTCTGTTCTGTTAAAATTCATAACACTGCATGAAGCATGTGGAGGAAGATTTTTCTAAGTACTTCTCTAATAGAAAAAAAATACAAATGCCCTTCAAAGGGAGCTGAATGTGATACTACCTTGCTCAAAGCAGTCTTCTTTTGCTTCTCAGAAAAGAAGGGAAAAGGCAAAACGTAACCATGAAAAGTAGATTCCTTCATTTGTACAAAATTAAAATTGACAAACCCTGGGCAAAATGCACAATCTTTAATGTCATCCATCCTCCATCCTTAGCTTTGTGATACCTTTTTCAGATCCAGCTGTGATGCCTGTGAAAATGCTGCCCAGTGAAGAGTCTGGGAGATTTCCATGATTATCTGGCCCTGGGGTGTGCCCAGCAGTGAGAGTGGCAGCCCCTCATCCAGGCAGCATTTCCTGATGCATCCAGCACTGTGACTGTGAGTGCCAAGGCTGGCTGCCTCTGGCCCTTGGCAAAGTTAGGTGGAAAATATGACACAGTCTGCTGTGAGGGTACTGCAATATGAAATAATATAAAAATTACTGGCAGAACTGAGAAAAATATAATAGGATGATGTACTTGAAAATGGGTTCAATTCTATTTGCTGCTTTCATATCTCATATATTAAACTTATTTTAACCTTGTTACCAATTTGTTGTATATCCGTAAGCTTGGGATAGTTCAAAAACTCTGCACCTTCCACATTTAATCTCTGTATCTCTCAGCAAGGAACAAAATAGAGCCATGGAGTGTAGCTCTGTATTTGTGCTTCAAGGAACTTTCAAAGATACCTGTGTTGACCTCTTCCTTATGCCTTGTAGACTGACAAGACAGAGTTTATGATATGCAAAATTCACTCATATCTCAGTGATTTTCCTTCTAAAGGATGGAAGTGGTTTGGTGGAACCTTTTCTAGAGCTGCACAGCATTCAGAATGGGCTGGTAAATAGTGAGAGAGGCAGAACTTGCCCATAAGTTTGGTTCCTTCCTTCCTTTCTGACCTACAAACAGTCAGTGCTGCTTCACAGGAACTATTGTGTGAGTACACAGCAGCAAAGATGGGCATTCTGTCCCACCAGAAGACTTTATACACCATATGCTTTCTTACAAGACTAATGTTACTTTCAGTACTAAAAGTCAAATAAGATTTGGCTGGTGTTGAAGATACCAGAAGTCCCAACAGAGTTGTTTTAAAACTCGTTTAATGAGTCACTTGATCAGTCCCATCCTACCCTTTACAACACCTCATGTGCCTCAGCCGCTGGTTTCTAATAAAGCAGGGGAAGAACTGACTAAAGCTGGCACAATTCCTTTCAAGAGACATAGAAGCATATTTCAGGAATTTTGAGGAGACAGTTGCCTCAGTGAGGCTCTAAAACACCAAAACTGTAAATTTGTATTTACATTGACCTACTCTGAAGTCAAAGACCCCATGCCAGCTGGTGAATTCACCCCAAAATGGCTGCAACTCCTTGGGTTTATTTTTGGGTTATTTTTGTATTTCACTCCTATATATTAATAACATTCTATAAATATCAATGAGCATGCTTTCCATGCCCTGGGAATAAATCAGGAAATCTGAGGCCAGCAAGCTTCTGCTTTCCTAGTTGTTCTTGGTGGCCAGTGTTATGAAAGTGAACAAGAAGTCTCAGTGTAAATATAAGAGTTTGGATACATACATCCTTTGCTATCAGTGGGAGAAAACATATGTCAATACTTACAGAGCTGATAAAGAAGAACTGATTTTCAGAGCTCTTTTAATCTCCAGAAGCAAAGCTGGAAGGGAGGTGCATGTCAGACCCAAGAGGAGATACATGGAAAGGAGAAGGTAAATTTGAAGCAGAGAGGGTTGTTTTTTTCTGCTTCTTGTTCCCACCATGCACACAGGGAGTTAAGGCAACAATAATTATCATTTCTCCCCACATTTGTCCTAGAGCAGTCTGTGACCTGGATTGTGGTGTCTGCCTGCTAGTGGAAAAAACAATAGAGCTGCAGTCTCATTGTAAAGTGTATCAAGAGAAAAGACACAGCACAAAGTAACAAAGTTGAATGGCTGTCACGTACATGGTAAATCATGAAATGACAGCAGCCAACAGTCAGCTACATCTGGCCTAAAGGACCAATAGCTTGGATAGGGAAAAAATGCAGATACTGATATGCTAAATTACCAACTCATCATCAGCATGATGGTGAAGCAGAGAGTCAAACTGTTTTTTTCAGTGGCGCTGCCTTGCATGATGCATTCATGAGATGATGTGATCTGACAAGTTAGTGAATATTTCACCCCTCCTCTGTCGGGGGAGACTTTCTTCCTGCTTCTCAGCAGAGACAGTATTGATTTGCTGAGCTCAGAATAACCCTGTGGGTGAGAGCTGTTGTGGTCTCATACACAGCATTTGTCTGAAATCTGTCTTCCCCAGACAAAATTTTGAAAGAGAAAACCTTTCTCACTTGGGCTGGGATTCACTATGGTCAGAGATGCCCTGGGCTGGAAAAGGAGAGGAAAAGGAACAAAGCAAGTCATAACATGAAGATCTGTAGAGCTAAACTGTCAGCTCACAATATGTGAAGCCAGTCCAGGGCAGAGCATCACGCCTTTCAGGATCAGCATCAGGTAGCCCTGACTGGTGTTGTGGGCAGCTGCCTGGCTCTTAGCTAGCTGGAGGTGCTGAACTGGCACATCAAATGAATAATGCACAATTCCATTTGCACCACAAATGGCTCTTCTATTGCAGAAGGCTAGATGGGCACAATCAGAGGATAGACTCTCTTCTCACCTGCCCAGGCACCTTGGATATGTGTGTTACAAAAAATCATTTGGATTAACTGGGTAACTCTTCTACAGTTGGAGCTCCATGTGTTATCCAGGGTTTGATGACAATGGGCAAAAACTGGATCTGAATGAAAATAATTTATGTAGAAGAATGCCACTTAATGGGTTTGCCCCAAGAGAACAACATTTGTTCATAAAGGAAAGTTTGCAATTCCTTCTTCTCCAGCATATCACCTTACTAGCACTGAGCCTCTTTTAATTTGCACTGGTTCATGTCCAATCACCACATTACTAGAATATAATGCAAACAACTCTTTGTCTGTAAATGTGTAATCGCCAACTCTTAAAGATTATTCTAGCTAAGCACCAAGTGTCATCTGGCATTCATGACAGGTGAAACTACCATATGGTGAGGACCCACCTAGATAAAACACTATGCTTCAAGTTCTGCAGTGCTCTGTAAAAAAAAAATCTTCCTGTCCTGAGGACAGGCAGCACATCCCTCTATGGAAAGAAGCACAGACCATAATATGTAGTTTGGTTTCACAACTGAAATAAGTAACCAGCATAGTAAACAATCCTTTTTCATCTCTAAGGATTTCTTAAAATGCCTTTTTGTTCTGCAGAGAGTTAACGTGGATCTTGTGTAGAAAGGAGCAGGTGGAGTATGAGTGTGTGTACACAAACATATGTGCATGGTGCTCATGGGTTGGGGGTTTGACAGCAGTGGGACCTGTTTATATGGGGACAAGGAAAATATGTTTTCTTTGCTCCCTTCAGGAGCAAATGAGCAGTGAGTGGGTGGGAGACGTGGGGAGTGCGTCTGTCTCTAATCATCTGTGTGCTGGGTGGCTGAGGGAGTGTGTTGAGAGGGATGCTGCTGCTTCTGTGGCCAAACACGTGTGTGTGGTGCCGTCTTCCCAAGACAAAGAGCCCCTGGGACACCTCCATCCAGGGCTTGCCCATTTTTTCCTAGGGTGGGGCTGAGCAAAGCATATGGTCCAGGCACTGCACCAATACAAACTCAAGTGTAGAAGAATGAAAGAAGCCAACAACCCGATATATATTAAGTTTCTTATTAAACTTATCTTACCATTGCACCCTAAGAGACACTACTGATCCCCTACTCCACACTCCAAAATCCACAACACTCATTCCTAAACAAATACATTGTTTTAAAAAGGAGTACAAACTTCAGCAGCACTGATGGGCAGTATACTGATACTAAAAGCTACCCATACAGCTTTGTAATCCAGGGGCAGCTGCGGTGAGGGATTGGGAAGTGCTCCAGAGACCCATCACTTGCAGAAGTCTCAATGCTTGAGACAGAAAAAGACCACTTTAAGAGAAGAGCATGGGCAAAGAAAAGGGGCAATGCACTGGAATCAACAAAGGTAGGTAGGCAAAGATGCAGCACAGGGAAACTCCCAAATGTCTGAATGTGCAGAAAAAGGAAGATGAATCTTGTTCAGATGAATACAAACTCTTCAACTACAGTAGTTCACATTGAAGGAAAAAGATCAAAGAAATCCAGTGAAATTAGTCAGCTGAATTTTAATATGCTACCAAGTAAAGACTAAGGAAAGTCTTATAAATGACGATAGAAACGCTTTATAGAGATCAAAGTTTAGCTAGAGATAAAAGACAGAACAACAAACTATCATTTTGTAATTTCCATCCCACCCCTGACAACATTTTTCATGCATTATTTAAGAAGAGACCAGTATGCCTTTGTTGGGGGAGAATATCTTCAGTTGCAGTGGTCCCTGGCAAGTTTGCTACCAATTTCAACAGTATCTGAATTGGGTACATGGTAAATTTAACAATGAAAATAAACCAGACACTTTTAGTTCCTTATGGTGTGTCCCAAATAGCTTATAAAACACAAATGCTTCTTCAGTCATTAGGGATGAACAGGTCCCCTGGCATCCTAAATAGAATGCAAAGTGTGGATCAACCCCGGTAATAAATTGAATTAATGTGGCATAGACATAGGCTGATGTCAAACTGATGTTATGGGACTGACTTATATTGAACTTCTCCTTGGAGACAGCAACACAGAGAAATGGTTAGTGCTTCATCTCCAGCACAGCTACCAAGCTGCCTGTTGCCATGCTACAGTATCTAGGTGGCATCTAACTGGGCCATGTAAAGGAAAATCCTGGTTCTCTCAGTGCCATTCCTGGTTGGGGTGCTAGCAGGAGGCTCACATACATCAGCTCAGAGGGCTGCCTTTCTCTGGATGCTACTTGGACCAGAGGAAGGTGAGGACATGCCACACAGCAGCATCTCTCCCTCACCATGGCACACTCCTGTGATGACAACTTCACACTCTCTGCATTTGCACTGTGGGAGAGACCGTGGAGCTGAGCCACGTGCTAGATGCCTTTCACATGCCTCTGTGCCTGAACTCCTGTTTTCTGTAGCAGAACTGAACCCATTTAGAATATAAATGTGCCTCTGGGGAAACAAAATGGAGGGTTGGATTTGCCAGATGAAACTTCACAACAGAAAATCTAAAGAATACTGTGAAATCTTTGGAAGGCAACATGAAGAGTAGTAAACAGCTGAAACTGGAGAAAAACTTCTCATGGAAACAAACCACAGAGTTAGAAAACAAAAATGAAGATAGGGGGAAAAAAAGTAGGATGAATGAAGGTTAAGAAAATGTTCCCATGAGTTAGATGAAAGGAATGGAAGTGGTCAATGAATCACCTTCATCTGGGACTCTTCCTTATTCTCTGTAATTCCCTAAATCAGGCACAATGTTTTAGAAGTCCCAGTGCTGGAGAGATGCAAGACCTAGGTCATGTCTCCTGGCACAAGGAGAACCAGTTCCAGGCAGTGAACTTTCATATCTAGAATGTCCAAACCCCACACTATTTGTTTTGCACCCGACCAAGCATGCATTTTTATGGTTCTAGTAGTTACTCTTCACACTGAAGCAATTCTGTGATTGCATAATTGAATTATACAAAAAACTGCAGCTACTGAGCAACTCAGAGGCTGGTCTGCACTTCAGATGCCCTCATATTTTCCAGCCCTCAGTGTTTTGGGGGTAGCCCAAGGACTCAGTGTGAAGCACTGCAACTCTAACACTTGACTGAAAACAGTAGTGCCTTTCTGTAGGTTTCGTGAACTCTGATTGGAAACACTTTATCCTCAGCCCCTTTCCAGCATTTTATGGATCATCTTGGGCTCAGGCTGAGGAACACCAATGCCAAACCTCCTCTGCAGTTACTCCAAAATTAACTGTGCAACACATACTGCCTGACATGGAGAAAAGAAATACCACAGAAATGTAACCTATGAAAGAAGAATCAAGCTTGGCTTGCCTCCTTATCCTACAAAACACAGTTCTGGCCCTGTTAGAGTCTGGTCAGTGTTTGCAGTCAGAGAGGGATATACTTTTTGGGAGTTGTGAGAAGAGCAGAAAGCCTGGCATGGCAAAAGCACTAATGGAGCTTCTGCCTTTGCCCTGCCTGAGGAGGAACCCAAATTCAGTCACTTGAGGTTCTTTTGCTGGAGCCAGAAACCACTGACCCCACAAAACACCATCCACTATATGTGACAGCTGCTGCTGCCTCTTCTCACCTTCTTTTTAACACAACACCCTGGACTGACAAGCAGACTAGACTGAAGATCCAGAAAGGAGCTCTTTCTAAGCATTCAGGAAAGACTGACACCTCATCGTTATCATGTCAATAAAATGTTGCAGAAAAAACTCTGGCAGGGACAGCCCCAGGTTGAGGTCAAAGAGGCCTCCCAGTTGAGGCGTTGCCATCTACGATCCAAACCAAGCAACCACACAAATGTTTCCTGTGGTACTTGTAGGCAAAGTCTTAGGCAAATCTTTAGGTGTTATCTTAGACCAAAGGCTTAATCTACTTCCAGCAACCTGTTGTGACTCAGAGAGCTTGGACAGGAGCAGTGCAGCCCATCTGTCTGGCCACATGGAGGCAAAGACAAGCTGTTTTGATGGAAGATCTGACCTCTACCCCCAGGGCTGGGGTGAGAAGAAGGGGTGGCCCAGTGACAGATTGGTTACAAACACACAACTTCCAATAAATTCAGAAGTTATCTAACCTACAGAAAATATATTGCAGCTATGGCAGTATTAAAAACCTCTTTATATTTACCTGGGCACCTTTTAAAAGTGGTTTGAAACTAATAAATAATAGTGAAGGTCACAGTATAGTTAAGAGGGGACAACCCTACATTTCAGTTGGGAAAGAGCACTTGGAGAAGTCTTGGAGTAGAAAGTCATGCTGTTCTTGCCAATCTGCAGTAGCCAAGTGCAGTGCATATCCAGCCAGGAAGACTGCAAAAAAGACCTTCACCCTACAGTGGTTTGAGGACAGCTGACATGGATTGATTTAAGTAATATGCTATTAAAATCCCTTCTGAATGATTGCAAGCTATTATGTGACTTCAGACTTAAGTACATTTAAAATGTATATTGTTTAATTGGCACAGCATTAGAGGTCCTTTATGGACATTAGTGTTGCTCATACTGTGACAATCTGAATACAGAGTTGTCATTATGCTAGTGCCTATAGAGACACACACACAGGAAAAGGAGGGGAGAGGATGCCATCCATGGCATGGAAATGGCATCTCAGCCTTACTGATACCTGCCAATTTGTGCTGCTGCAATGCATGTCACCTTAATCCACAGCTGAGTGACCACGGCAACGCACATTCCTAGCATGATGTTAATAACAATTCCTGCCAGTTCCAGAAATGCACTGGTTCTACACCACTGCATACATCAAGGCAGTGGCTGCAGTCTGCTACTGTACTTCCCACCCATTTTCTCTCATTTTTCTAGCTGGGTTCTTGTATCAACTGTGAAAATAAAGGACATCAGAGGACATACTACTACTACTACATTATGACACACTGAAGAGAGGAAGACATGGCTATATTTAAATCAATGTTCCATAGAGAGTGTTCTGCATTGGCAAATAAGTCCTTATACATTTACTTGTCATAAGATTGCCATATATTAACATAGTAATGGTGATACATTTCAGCAATTTTTTTCTACCTTTGCTGTTCACAAATTCCTAATTCCTTTTCAGCTTGACTCCTCTTAACATGCAAATTGTAATTTGCAAGCTTAAAATACAAATTCTGTTTGTGAAGATAAGAGTCTGTAAATATTATACTTCCCCTGGAAGAGGAGGAGATTATTTTATGTCCTCTTAAACAAATTATTTAGATCATATCAAGTCTGCTTCAGGTTAAAATTTTCAAGATGTAAATACATTTTAATATACCATCCTTATATCAAATATATTATAAAAAATTTGTGCTATTTTAGATATTTTAGAATACTTACAGTAGTACATACTACATCTAAAAAAACAATATTAGATTATAGAAAAGAAAAAGTTAACCAAAATGAAATGTCTTCAAAGCAGGCATCTGTCCTCATGCTCTGAGGCTGGAGCATGTCCCTGTCCCATGTCCCATGTCCCTGGGCTGCCCAGCTCAGAGGACCAGCTGCAACCTACCCTTCCCATTCAGTGGGATTTCCTCCAGTGGAAACCAAATAGGGCATAGTGTGGATAAAGGGAATGGCATCCACTGCTCATACCTACATCTCAGCCTGGTTTGCTGTCAGGATGTGGCAAAGAGATGTACCCAGGCACAGCAGACTGGGTGATGGGAAGTGGTCTCAGGTTGAACTGTTCCGAATGTTAAACTTGCACCTTCCATGTTGGGCACCACTGAGAACACCAAGCACTGAAATATTGTACTTCATCTGTCTGTCAGAGACTAGGCAGAGGAACAGAGTGAGGGAATGCCCCCAAAGGAGGGGGAAATGGGTGGAAGTATTGACAAGGTGGGGAGGAAGATGAGGAAGAAGTAAATTGGAGGGAGCAACAAACCCTCCAATTAAGAGGATTAAGCAATTTCTAGAAGATAGTAGGAACTCCTTCTTTTCAAACATTGAATCATTAAATCCAGAAAAGAAGGAAAAGAGGAGGTAGGGGTTATAGTTTCAGACTTGCCAGGTTGCAACTGAGCTCCAAAGGAGCTGGGAGCCAAGAGCAGCTGCTTCTTGTGTGGACAGGAGCCCACGACAGCAAGACTTGGAAGATCCTGGCTGCTCTGACCTGAGACCACAGAAGCAGGAGAAAGTACCTCCTACAAGACCATTATTCTGCCATGATGAGGAGCAGCAGTTCTGTTGAATTCCTGTCTCAGCTGGAGCAAGAAAGCCGGGGCTGACTGGCTCTCACAGTGCTGCAGCATCGCCAGTGAGATGCTTGGCAGTGTCTTGCTTCACTGAGAGCCAAAGGTTTTTGAATCCCAGATCCCAGAGAATTCCAAGCAAGACGCTGAGCATCAGCATCACACAGTTACTGCTGAGTCCTAATTCAGGAGGAACTTCCATCCAGAAAGTCCTTGTTTTTGCTGGAACAATACCATTGGGATCCAAGGTGCCTTGCAAATGTGAGAATATGTTGGATGATCTGGCTTTTTGGACTGTCTGTATTATTGCCATGGAGGAGACCACTGTAGCCAGTGCAGTTGTCAGTGGCCATGGGTGTGATCTTCCTCTAGACCTGTCTGCAAAGTGCTGCTGGTGCAAAGGGGACAGAAATACGGAGCTGGAGGGGCAGAAGGCAGAGGCACTGTGGTGAGATGAGCACAGGCTGCAGTGCAGTCACACCTGATGGTCTGTAGAGGGGAGTCCTTTCCTCAGAAGGGGAGATGTCCCTGTTCTTGAAGTTAAGGTAAAGGATGTGGGTAAAAGATGCCTAAGAATTTTACTAAAGCACTGGTGTCCAAATGCTGTTGGAGAATGAAGAGGAAACTCAAAAAGCTGATATTTCTGGAGAAAAAACATAGCATTAAGTAGCATGATCAGAAAAGAATGCAATGGTCTGTATTAAAGGGGTATTGCTTTCAGAGGTTATTAGATTATTTCCATTCCATGCAAAGTGGAAGTTTTTTGCTCTGGTGTGGCAGTCTGTAGAGCCTGTAGAAGTCTCTGTAAATAATTTTTTATCCAATCAAAAACCCAAATCCTTCTGAATATGGCTGCCTAAAACTGCCTCAAGTGGAAGTGCCCATCTTTAAGCAACTTTTGTTGGAAACTCACTGAATATTTCCATTAAGTGGTGGTTGTAAAACAATAAAAGTAATTAGTGCGCATTATGAACTAATCATCTGCAAAAATACCTTTAATGCAGACTGAATTTTTATGGTTATGTTATATAAACCTTGAAAACAGAAGCTTATACATTGGAAATGCTGAGTAGCTCTGAACTACAGTGCTATGACTAGCTAATTGAATCCATATTCCCCAGCATTCAGGGAATCAATAACTATTAGGAACAAAGGGCACTGCTTTAAAAGCCCAATGACTGCTTCATGCAAGGGGGAGTTCTTGTGGTGAAAATGCAGCTGGGAAATTGAGGGAACATGTGTCAGGCATCTGCAAAAAGATCATGTCCAAAACAGCACACTAAGGACACGAACAACCAAGCCCTAAGGAAACATCATCTCTTAAAATTTTTTAGTGAATTAGGATGAGAAACAGTTTGATGTGCCGGCCTCAAAAATTGCTGGGTTCAGAGATCTTAAGCTGAGCCAAGCAATACTGCTGGACACTAGTATCTTAACCAGGGTGTGAACATGCCAGGCAGCAACTGGGAGAGGGGAACATATTTATAGCATCAGCAGGCTGTTAAGCACTGGTGTAGCAAGACTGACTAGTGACTTGTTACTTACTCATGCATGAAAAAGACACCTTATGGTACACAGACTGCAGCTAAGGAATAACCCCAGGGGCAACCCACTGGTGGAGGAACAGCCCAAGAATCTTCTCAGGGGAGCAATACCCTGCACGATGTGGTGGCTGCTCCCACCCCTGCACTGGGGTCCAGCTGCCCTGCATCTATCTAGGCTGCCTGTGGAGAGATGGACCACGGTGCACCATCAGAGAAGATGGTGCCAGACCTGCGTTAAACGGAGTTACATGCTCTTCTGAGAGGAATCTCTGTCAATTCCTAACAAAAAGCCTGCTGTGGATGTTTTCACATTGCTTTATAGGTTTTTTCATAGCTAAATGCTGTCCCATATTGCTTCTAGTGGTGGGGTCAGATCAGGACACTGTGTGTGAGTGTGTGAATTTTTCATGCTGGCAGAGGAAGGAAGAAGGGAGGGAGAGAGGGTGAAGTAGGAATGAAAAACTGTAACCATCAATTAAATACAAGGCATGCTTCAGGAATCCCAGGGAAAGAGTTTGTGCCTCCTGCTCATTTTACTGTGTGCAGCTACCTTGTGCAAAATGCTAAGTCTTGCTCATTTTTACATAGTGGGTCCAGTAAAGTAATTTAGCACATGCTAACTGCAAGCATATGAAAGTTTCCATTACAGCTACTCCCATTCACCTATACAATGTTCTCAAAAGATTTATTATTTGCCAGTCCAGGAGAGGAAGGAGCTTTAAAAGCTTTTATAGGTCAGATTCCCTTCAGGATTACCTGGTGTGTGCCACTGGGCCATTTTTGAGGGTTTAGTGCTTTGTCTGTGACTGCTCTCCTTGCTTGTGACAGTTCATCTGAGCTGCTGTACTGAGTTGTTTTCTGCCTCTGGGTTGCTTGTAATCGCTGTGTTTTGATTGTTCATTATTTGTTTGATGTCTGTGGCAGGCAAACACACTTTTTTCCTTTCCTTTTTTTTTTTTTTTTAAGTGCTCTCTGCCAGGTGGATGAGTTGTGTAAAAAATGAAAAATACAAACACAACATGCTTCTGGTATTTTTCAGAAACATTCATAATTTTTTAGAAAACTCAGACTAATCCTCTCCTCTGCCTGTCAGGCCAAAATAATCCAGACAAACAAACCCACTTGTGATAAAATAAAGTATAACTTTAGGATTTGCAGACACACCTACTAGCTGGCAGTAGTCAGAAGACTATGTGAGAATAAAACCCAAAGGGAATCCTTGAACATTCAGTCTGAGGGAATTCATTTGGACAGCCAGCCACAGGGACAAAGTAAACATACCCCCAGCAGCCGACTTTGGGAGCATCCAACTAGCCATGGGTTTTCTCTGCCTGTGGCACAGCCACGCAAATTCCGGCAGCTGCTGCTGAGGGAGCACAGCAGGCCAGGATGCCTGGGGAGATCAGCAGTTCTGGGGCAGGCAAAGGGCAGCAGAGCTGACCCTTGTGTCTCCCCTGGCATTAGGGGACTGGCCCTGCAGGGCTTCCTTTTGTTTCCTGGGCTCAGCTCTATCTGATCTCCTCTCCCTCTGGCCTCGTGCCCTGTGTCTCCTCCTCCAGTAACTTTGGCTTTCTTCTCTGGGAATCCCTGCAGCGAAAAGACAACATAATCTTTCTCTTTGGGAGTCATCCTGTCTCCATCACAGGTTTTTCCCAGGGCCAGACCCTTTGGATTTTGTAACCTGTGTAGTCCTTGCAGGGCAGAGTGGGAAGATGACAAGGTTTATCCTCACCCTCCAGGGTAATCAGAAATAAAACAAGGGACAGAGGAAGCAACCCTGCATTGGACTTGGTTTTCTCCACTGTCTTTCTTAACAAAAAGGACTGTTAAAGAGGGAGGAGGGATAAGGGCCTAAGGGAGAGGAGGGAGATAGAGGAAAGGAGAAGTTTTGACTTGTTGTCTTGCCAAAACGTGCGGTACAGATGGGAAAGCACAGATGGAGTATTTCTACTGATAGTTCAAGAAATCAAACACGCAGAGAGTTGCAGCAATTGCCTTGTATCAGTGTATTGGAACATTCTGTAGCAGCAGTTCTTAAAGAAACAGGCTGTCACTTCAGCAATGCTTTGGGAGCCTGCACATGAATGCAAACAGTCACCCTAAAAATCTGCTGCAGCAACTCTTGCCTGGCACAATGAGTTGAGATATTTTGTTTCAGCTCACATTATGTTTGCTGGTCCATCTGTGAGCACAGAGGAACTAAACTATGCTCCTTAACTTAGCAAGCTAAACTCGCCCATGGAACAGTTGCAAAGCAGCAGATGTATGGGAAGCAGATCTGTCTCCTTTGTGCTCAGGTGCAACAGGAGTCTGAAAACCAGAATAAATGTTGCATGCAATAGTGACGTTGGCACGCAAGCAGGGAGGAAAGAAAGGGATCCATAAAGAATTCTGCAGGTACTATATGTCAAGTCCCTTTTTTAGAAGCACTGAAATGACTGAAGATTCCCAGCAGCACAATTCCTGCAAAGGCCTGCGAAGAGTTGCCAGTCTAATTAGCCTTTAAGAGAGTCAGCAGGAAGCCTCAATATCTTCTCTGTTGCAAAAAAATCTGTGACCGGATCCTCCTTTGTCTCTGTGGGAAGGTAGATGCTTCCAGATCCAGCCTCCTGGTCTCCATGGGGCTGTAGCCCTGTATGATTTCAGCAGCTGATGGCAGGGCAGGGAAGGCTGGAACAGTGTTCTGGCTCTGGCATGAGGCATCATTTCTCCATGTCCCCAAGGATCCCCAGATGGATGCTTTGGAGGAGGCTACTGTGGGTAGGAGCCACCTTTAAGACCAACTAAGCAGAGAGATGTAGAAATCCCTTCAGAGTTTCCCTCCACATTCCTCAAGAGAAAGATCTTGTGGAAATTTATTTGATTACCTTCTGCTGTTCTGTTTATTTGCTTCTACTGTGGGAGACCTGACTTAACACTATTAGGACGTATGTTGGATTTAGATAATAAAAAAAAGTATTCCTTATCCATCTGTCTGTCTGTGTTTTTCTGAAGGCAGCTGTGACCATTGCACCTAAGAAGAAAATAGGCTTTTGAAAATAACAACTTCTTCAGATTTTGTGAATCCCATCACAGGCATTTTCTTGCCTCTCACATTCTGATTTTTATCCTGCTGCAGTAAGCAAATGGGAGTTGGAGAAGTCATTAATGCCTAATTTAGTCGGGTAATTAGGCAAAATCTAATGGGCTGCTCTCAGGTTTTGAAGCCAGTATTGCTGGTTGTAGGCTCAAATTCTGACATTGGTTTTGAGGGGTATTTTTGTGTTTTCTTTTTTCTGTGGCCAGGATGAATTCCCTTCCTTTATGTGAAAATCTGCTGTTCTTTATGAAACTATGTGCTGTTGGGGTTCATTATTTAGGATTCATGAAATAATTTGGAAAGGAAAGGTAGGAAACACTATTTTTATATGTTAATGTGTGTCTGAATACCTTCAAGCCCCTGCTCTGCTCTTCCTTGGGTGAGAGAATTCCTCTCTTAGCAGACTCACACATTAAATTCAAAAGGAACATTGGACCAAATGACACGTTGCTCAGTGGAACCGATTAATGTGTCAGCATTACACAGTAAAGGTTTGACCAACTAGAGAGGGTGCTGAGGTAGAAAAAGTGACAGTGTCCACCACATCTGTCAAACATCATTTGCCATTGATTCTGGGATTATTTGGAATTCAACACCATCATGGTACATGACATGTTTTGATGTGTTATGTCAGTGCACTCCTCTTTTTAACCTGCATCATTGTCAGCTTCAAGAGTGAGGCTGAACCAGGACTATCCATTAAAAAAAGATTCTTGAAAATATCCTTTTAAAGAGTTTGCAAGAACAAAGAAACCCTCTCTCAAATAAATGAAAGGTTCATAACATAAGTTTTCACTTAAAAGCTGCAGCTGAAGCTCCAGTCCCTTGATTGAATCTCTCTCCATGATAAATTTATCTTCAAGGAAATAAAATAGGAGGAGTGATCCTTGTTTTCATCTCCATCTAGGCTGTGAAGGACTCTGTTCTCTGCTTTGAGATGGAGAGAAGATAAAAACTTCACTTAGCATTTTCATTTAATGTCCATATCCCCAGCCCCAGAGAGATAGCTCTCTGTGGACTCACCCTCAGAAATCAGTTCTGGGGAACACTGAATGATGGTGATGTCAATACAGACACTGTATATCACTCTACAGTGCCACTTTAGCCAACGTGTTTCAGCCACTGAGTCACCCCCATGGCTCAGCTGGATTTATTCCTCAGTGATTTTGTTGTCTGGAAGAGATGTAGTCTGAGCTAAAAAAGGACTAGGCTGACTGGAGCAGTAGCACCAAACATCAGATAGGAGGGTAAATGTTCACTTGTCCTATTTGGTCATCCTGAGGGAAAATGAAGAAGCTGTGTCACATACAAAGATGGCAGATGACAAATCCTGCGGCTTTGCTAAAGTCTGTTCTTACAGAGGTGGATATGAGCATCCAAGCCTGCCTGGCAAGGGCTGTTAAACATCTGACTCAAGCCTAATGTGTCTTTTCAGGAAACTGAAGAGAAATCAGAAATTTTGAAACTAATGTCCCTTCTCCAAATTATAGCCTGCTGCCTGGATCAGTAATGGTTGCTGTCCACAGAGACACTGAGTGAGCAGCTGAGCCAGCTGGGCTGGTTCTCTGCAGTTTGGGCCTGGGGAAACAGGGCCAGTGCAGATCAGAGGATTTTATACCACAGGCGTCACTGAGGATAATGGCAAATGACTAACACAACAACCACCATCAGATTATGATGGACTGAAGTGTTGGTAATGTCTTGAACATAGTCAAAATCATAAAAAGACTTTTTGTCAAACTGCAAGGAAGCAACTACCTGTCTGTGACCACCAAAGCCTGACTAGAATTTGGATTGTGAAGGCAGAGTTGAGATAAAATTGTTGTCTAATCAGCTCAAGTCTCAGAAGAAGTAAACAAGGCTCAGGAAAGAAGAATGTATCTGTGTTAAGAATCTGCCCTAGATGAGCTCCACTGGTGGTGGAGGAGAAGAGGTTTGGGTGTCTGGTGGTGAAATAAATCTCTCCACACCAAACCAAAGGAGTAACCCATACCCCCTCTCCAGGAAGGCCATATATACATGGAACATGCATTTGAGAGGCAGCTGAGAAGGATCACAAGCTATCAAAGACCCTCAAAGCACCTCCCTGAGTCATTCCTGAGACTTTCCACCACCAGAAAACTGCACGTGATCCAAGTGATGAAGCATATCCAGAGCCTGTCGCAAGAGACTGCAAAGCAAATGCATATTAATCCAGTTAGACTCTGTGTTTTGCAGAACCCTCACCACCAAGAAGACCAGAAGAACTGGACCAATGGGATGCTGACAAGTTACATTAAGTAGTGATACATTTTCTATTTTGGTCTCTCTCTGTCACTTTCTTTCTTCCCTCTCTTCTCCTTTTCCTATTTCTTTCTATCTCTCTTTCTTTGCCTCACATTTACCATTAAATAAATACCATTAAATAAACCCCATAGTATTAACTTTGGCATCTGGTCTGGTTTGCACCTTAATTCAGGCAAAAGCTTTTCTAATACTTTTAATAACCAGATCATAACACAGGTCTACCAAGAGATTCCTTCACTGAACCTGTGAGTTAGTCCTCTTCATCTAAAATTCAATGAGAACTGGAAAGAATGACAAAGTCTTGTTAATGTGGTGTTGGTAAGAGACACTGCCTGAGATAAGATGAGTTTCCATTTCACATCTCACTTCAAAGCTCTGGTGGTATAGAATCATTTAGTATGGAAAAGACCTTAAAGGACATTGACTCAATCCATAACAAAAATAGGTATCATCTAAGGACTGGAAAGCTTCTGTGAGCTCCGATGTCCAACAGTGGGAAATGTGGAGATTGTCATATACAGCTGGGTAATTGCAGGTTTAAAAACATTTCTACAGTGGGTCATTGTTAGTAAATCCTGCAGTCAACAGGCAACCTTTCTGGCAAGATTTCATTTCTGATGCCTCTTCTGAACAAGAGAGCATAGGGAAATAAAACCAGACAGATTATGGAGATATTCCAGACTTGTTTTCATTCACTGATATTCTTTTTTTTTTTTTTTGGTCTTTTTTAATACCATTGGGGAGTTCTTTTATATATAATGCCATAGAAGAGAATTACTTGTTTTGGCTAATTACATAGTCTTGTGATCACTGGCCTATTCAAGATTTTAAATTCTCTGTTTCAAAGTCTTCCTTCTACAGTGGCTTAATGCAGCTAAGCAGATATGTGACAGATATTTATAAGAAGCATGAAAGTGAATAAAATAGAAGTCAGATAAATTAGGAGTCTGGGGATGTTTGCATCAGCTCTTCAAGAGGGTTCTGCTATGTAAGGAGTTTACTGCCTGGCAGTTTATTTCGAGTTTGTTTCCTCCGCACTATTCATTGTTAACCATGATTAGCCTTTACTGTGACTAACTTTATAAGCATGCCGTGAGGATTTCCTTTAAAGAGCACATCTCCCACATGTATTGAATATATCACTCTTATACTATTGGTAGAAGAAGGATTTCAGACAATACAAGAATATTCAAACCCTCTTTAAAACAGAATGTCTCTGTGTACCAGGATTGTATTTCCACTCTTTCAAGGACAGAACCACAGATTCAAAAGCATTTGTATCATTGTCTTTCTAAAATAATCGGATGTTGAGATCAGTGGTTTCAGGAGTAGACTATTAATTGTATTGCTTTAGGCTCTTATAGGAGACAAGGATGGTGAGATAAGAACCTAAATACAAGAGAATCTGGTTGCCGGGACGATCATACTGAATCCAATTTTTAAGCTGTTAAACATATGAAGGGGAAGCTGGAAAAAAATCTTAGGAAAATTCAATGTCCTAGGACCCAAAGCTATTGGCTTTTGTCCTTTGTTCAAGCTTTGAAGGGAAGGCATTTTCATGGTTGACACTCACAGATTGTTTTTTACAGCCCAACAAAGCAAACACAGTGTTATGGTGGAGATAAACACATCTTACAGATTTTATAAACATTACAGATGTCACTTTTGCACCTATGCATCATACCCTATGAACCATTGTGGGATGAAATGCCCTGGCAGTTGATGCTATCTGGCCCCTGGTTTCCAATAGCATAGTCACAGCTATTTATATAGTACGATAGAATTTTGCCCTACATCCTTGATATAAATGTCAAGTGCCTTGCAGTATTGTGTACTGTTCCTGGAGAAATGATCCATTAAACCCATCCACATGAGAGGAAGTATTCACAACACTCCAGAAAAAAACTATATTCTTGTAGAAAAATAGAGGAAATTGGCTGGCTTGCATGGACTATATTGACATGCAGCAAAACTTGGCTCTTCACTAACCACCTCCCCATGCCAGAGCTAAGGGTATCCTGTCTGCAAGGGGGACACACAGGCTTGATTTAACTCTGCCTCAGACCCTTCATTACAAATAAGCAAGCCTGTCAAGCTGAATAAAAATAAAATGTGTAAAATGCATCAGTAATGAGGAATGGAGGCCAATAGAGAGGTGCATGAACTAAAAAATTACAAAGGTTAGCAGATGAAAATGCAAAAGTCAAAACGAAGCTGAATTCACAGCACTCTACCTTTCAGAGGATTAAAAGTGCCAGTGTTCAAATCATAGATATAAGTTTCCAGCTTATCATGTTCTAAGTGTTCCACCACTTGTATGCATATTGGATAATGAAAGGATTAGTTGGAGGGAAAAGTTTTAAGGAGAGGAAGGTTATAAGTTTCTCCAATTAAAAGAAAAAATACAGAAATAGTTGGTTACTTATAATGAAAATATCTGACCAACCTGCACTTTCAGTTCTACCAGGCTGCAGTTCCAGCTGGAGAAGGCTCCCTTGTCCTTCCCAACCTGGCCTGGAGGATGATACCATCCACTGCTGCAACTCCTATGAATTCAACAGGAGTTTTGCCACTGGCTGCAATGAGAATATTGCTGTGCTTTCTGTTGGTGTGGTCCTAAACGGGACCACCAAACAAGATATGGTAGTTTCTTATAGTGGGCTTAAAGGCAGTTGCAAACCAAAGGCCTTATGAATTTCTTATAGGCAAGACACACCCACTGGCTGCTGTTCCTTTCACATCCTGCTTAGTCTGTTTAGAGGCTGACTGAGGTCATGCAGAGACACTTTCAGCTGCTTTGCACGCTCTGTGCAAAGGGACTATGCTCAAAGGAAACCAACAGTGATTCTTGCCTCGGGAAGAATGGAAATGGTCTCTTCTTTTAAGCTCACCCTGTATTCAACAATTTAAAAACACTGCACTCTCACTCATCCTTGGAGGACATGATTTCTGAGACACTTTTCCCTGTTGTTTTCTGACTTTAAAAGGATTCTAACTCACGGCCTTCAGCCATGGTAATGAAAATAACCAATCTGGTTAGAAATGGTGCCAAGTGAGTTTCTAGATTTAAGAAACTGCTTTATAAGTCTGTTCATTACTGGGGGATTACATGGCCCAGATTCAAAGGGGACACTCCTGTCCTCCTGGAGATAACCTACAAGTTCTCACACTGGCCTTCCCTGATTTTCCTATCCTGGTGCACTCTGTATCCTCAGTTGTTACCCTCTCTCTGCATTATTTTCTTTTAACACTGAAGTAGGGTGACAAACAGGTTTATTTAGGCTCCCACTCTGTGCTCAAACTTCTAGTGAAGCTGAAAGAGCCTAAGACCACCTATAGACTGTAGGATTGATGTGCTTTGTGGCAGCCCCTACAGTCTTAGTCCCTCAATTATCCAGATCTGGAATTTGTCCAAAGTTCTCTTTTTTGGGTTGTGTAGTTCCTGTATCCTTTGGAGTACAGGGACTTGGGAGAGGAATGAGGGCTGCTTGACCCTCCTGACTCAAGAAGCAGACATTCCCAGAGCAGGCAATCCAGGGGCCAGATGCCTGTGGAAGTCACATCTCCTTGGCATAACAGTCCATCAGAAGTTGCCCTTAGATATTTTTCCTCTGCAAGTAAATGTGACCTAGGAACTTCAGTTCCTCAAGATACGTGTTCATAAGGGTATTAGAAGACCAAAGGGCAATTTCTAAGACCCATCTCACCTTCTAAAATAACCAGGTTTCCTCATCCCCTCAGAAATTTAAATCACTGCACTTCAGTGAAAGATACAGATACTTTTTATTTTTTAAACTTACAACCACTTTCTGTCTTGCATTAAAGGCTCTTTTATTTTCAAAAACTTTCCACTTGAATTATGAAGCAGATCACAGGCCAGCAGAACACCATTCCCAAAAGAAAAAGGCAACATAATGGAACAGAAATTAAAATACACATTCGAGCACAAAGCACCATGAGTGGTCTGGAACAGAGTATGCACATCACTTTATAAAATATAAAGTAAACAAGTGAGTCCTAACACCCACACTTTAAAAATTGTGGTTCATCCTAATATCTTCCAGATGTGGATTTGATTAGGGCTAAAGTTAGATGGATTACAACCTGCACTTAAAAAGCACCTCTTTGCCAGAGACCGAAGAGAGTAAAGATTTGCTGAAGTATAGGGAAAAGAAGAAGCCAAACCTTCCCCTGCCAAACATTCTGCTGATGAATATGTGTATGTAATGACAATCAAGGAAAGAGAGTAATGCCCATTATGAATAGTTTCTTTATTTCTTACTGAGGCTGGTAGAACTTCTCACAGAAAGGATGTAGCAGAGATGGTGGCTGAGTATAATCTCCTATTTCTGTGTGAAACCAACTGCTTCTTACAAGCAAGTGCACCCTGGAAGCACTGAGGCATAAATACCTACATAACAACATATAGCCAGCTAAGTAAATGGCAGGTGTTCATTGAGCTCTGGCTTGTGTGCATCTGGCACCCCTAATAAACCTTGAACATTTCCTAGCCTGAGTTTGTGCAGCTTCCTTGTGTGGAAACCTGCATGTCACCTTGGGCAGGAACAGGCAGAGGTGTCACAGAACACTCAAACAGATTTCTTGAATGCTACATTTGTCCTGGAGACAAAAATAAGCAACTCTTGTCTTTCCAAACAAGGATTCCCAGAAGATGTAGTTGCCTTTCCATTGGAAAGCTTCTAAACTCTCTGCCAAGATGGACCCTTTTGGAGTCAGCAGAGGTTGCTTCCTTGCAAAACTATCAGGGGTCTCCCTGTCTGAGCAGACGATTGTGGCTCATGTAATCTGAGCACTCTCAAAGGTTAAAACATAATGTTGTTCTGTAAGATCATGTCTAAACATTGCCTGACTTGCCATGTTGCTTCAGCTTCTGAAGACTCACTGCACCTTGTGGTGGCCTCACTGTAAAACCAGGATTCACTTAATTGAGAGGAGAACAGGGCATCAAGGTGGCACATCCTCAGATCTCTCCACAGAAGCAGGGAGAATTCCTCCTGCTCTCAGCCAAGGAGGATGTTCTAAGGACCTTTGCTTTCCTTAGGGCAGAGGATAAGAGGAATCAGACACCTCTCTTTCTCCATGCTGAACATGTGGCATTTTTTAAAGGTAGGTTTAAATATAAGTGGGTCAAAAAGAATTAGAGATAAACACAGGAAAAAATCATCACATATTTCTACCAAAGCCTCAGTCCTCAGCAGCTGCACTGAATTTGGTGTGGTAGAAGAACCTTTCTGAATAATTATTGTCAGCTCTAGGAAAATACAGCATGCTCTGCAAAAATGCCTCTGAGCAAAAAAATATGGCTGCATTGCTATTAATTCAGGTCATATTCTGAATGAAATACTTACTTCCTTAGTAAACATTAAAATGTCAACATTTTAAAGTTGGCACAGCACCTTCCTGAAACAGGAGGTGCCTTTAATATAAATGCATTTTGTGAAACATATTTATCACCGTGAAAGAGATGATGATGCAAGCAGGTAGACAGTAACAGGCATCTGGCTTTCCTCTCCATGCATGACCAAAGGATCAGCATACATGTCTCAAATAAATTTTGGAATTTTCCAGCAATCTTTAAGCATCAGAAGGAATTGGAGATTTCTGTATGTGGCAACTCATTGACCACTTTATGTGGGCACCCCTTTACATCAGCTGAGAAAGGCTGTCTGTGAGCAAACAAAACGCTGCTGGCCCTTGTGTCTCACTTAAGAGTTTAAGACACAACCAACTAAACCAGCTGGCATCAGTTGTAGAACATCTGGCATGGGGATTGGTCAAAAGCTGGTGACAGAAAAATGTTGTACCTTGGCACTCTGGGCACCTTTTGGGATACCATTTCTTTAGATAATAATTCTTGGGATAATTTGAACTAAAGTGAGCCAACTGCTCCTGGCATTGCAGAGTGAAAAATTGAAATGTGGAAAGAACATGATTGACTAGGAGTCAGAAAAGCAGATTTGCAGTGAGATACTCTGCTCATGTCTAAGGCTGATGAGACCTTGGCAGCCATTTAACTCCCAGTGTCTCTTGCAGGACTGATGGTGTAAAAAAGAATAGCAACAGAGAGACAGAGATGTCTGCAAACTGTGGGAAGAGGAAAGAAAGACAAGAGAGACAGATACTCCCACAGTTAACTCACATGACACGTTTTTTTGAAAATCAAGGCAGGGAAACTGGGTGCCAAAAGTCTTAATTGTGTAACCTTCTTAATAACTACTCATAGAATTCCATATCTCTTGTCATCGATATATGTCCTTACAAGAAAAATCTGTTCATGCTGAAACAAGGTATGAATAACTCAGAAAGGACCACAAAGCTTTTAAAAGGGAAAGATGGCTGGGAGCAGCAGAGGGGAGGAAAACCCAAACTGATCTGCAGAATATAACGAGGAATGGAGGGAAGCAAAGATGTTCCCTGGAAAAACACAGAGATCAACAAGGAAATAACTGAAAATCATTAGCCTGGAGAAAGGTGTAGATAACAAAGTAAGTTCAAGGAGAAGCATAAACCAGTGTGCAACTGTCCCAGCAGGAATGTCTGTGCCCAGCTGTGTGGCAGCAGAATGACTCCATTTATTACAGTTTAATTTAGTGGCTGCTGACAATGTAGTCTGTTCAGAGCAAACACTGTACAGTCTCTGTCCCTGCAAGTAGTCAGTTTAGGTAGAAAAAAATTAATTAAGGTCTTTCAGAATTCCTCCATTGTGTTTTAAAGTGAAGGTGTTTCAGTGTCTCACTTTTACATTCACTGTTTTTTGTTGGCAATTGCACACATAAAAGAAGTTGTGTATTAGCAAATTTGACTTCTATGTTTGCCCATTTTTCTTGCAACTCCATTCTTCTCTTCTTTCCCAGAGGGAAGTCCTTACACACAGACAAGAGTTTAGGATGAACCTTCTCTGTCCATGCCTGCCATTGAGCCTTTCCGTTTCACAAAGGTTTGGTCACTCCTGGGACATGATGTGGAGAAGAGAGCAGAGGAATCAGTGAAGGCCATGAGCCCCCTGTAAGGACATTCTTCCTCTTCTGCTCATTGTAGTGCAATCCTGCAACTATAAAGTTCATGGCTTTGGTTTTAGTATTAAGTGTGGGCCTCTCTGTGCATACAAAATACTGTAAAATATTCTATGCTGTCCAAACTACACCAACACAGCAGGGAGATGAAAAATAATTGCCCTTTAAAACCCTTGTGTATTCATAAAGTTTTAATAGCAAGGGGAAGAACTGTTTCAGACCTTTATCACCTGGAGCTGAAGGACAACTCATAAAAAACTTTCTGATCATTCAAAGGAAGAGAAAAAGAGTAGTATCCCTCACAGTTTACCTTGCTGCCCATTGCTAAAACTTCTGCTCACAAAATCTGGTTTCATGTGGTGTGGGACACCTATTGCAATCCCTGCAGGTGAAAATGGAGCACATTAATTGCCCTGACTGCTCTGAAGTCTGTCTGATGGGGTGCCATGGCAGAAGGACAGGTATGACTAGAGGTGGAACCCTTTGCTTCGCATTACTAAGAGGCTGAATTTCTGATGGAGAACACTGCATAGTCATTCAAAAGGCAGTAACTCAGACTGTAACAAAGAACCTGAGATATGCTAATAAAAGCCCCATTTCTATTTTATAAGACACATAATGGATGTCATATTCAGTGCTTCTTGTGGTGAACAGGCTACTTATTAAGCATAGTCTATGACTTTATTTCATTTTAAAATTGCCATCTTTTGCAATTATTCTAACTTTTTAGAATTTTCTCCCTTTTACATAAGGATATTTTTAGCATGAACCACAAGTTACAAACAGCAGAGGTTGCTATAGAAACAGAAGAGGCACTTTGTAGAATAAAAATGCAGGAAGAAATATTGTTCACTATTTATCTGCTGCAGACAATATGATAGAATCAGTACATATAAGTGTTTGTATGTGTATCCATACATATATATAGATATATATGACTCACCTTACTCTATCTATGAAATCCACAGTGTTCTTCTTTGTATCCTAAGATTCAGCCAATTTTTGGCACTTCTGCAGTAGCAGTTTATTATCCCCAGCTACATACAACTAGCCCATAACTAGGTGCCCTGCATGCACCTCTGAATTCAGTCAGACAAACCACTGCAAGTAAAACTGATGTGATGCTGCAGCAAAACTAGAGGCAGGTGCCTTGGATGGGGTGGTGGGGGAAAAAGCTGTTCAGCAGTCTTATTACTGCCCCATTATTTGACCCTCATCACACACCACATTGGACACTACTAACAGAGAGACTCATCTGTTTTTTTTCTCCAAACCTAATCAGCCCCTACTGTACAGACATTCTGTTGCTTGTTTGCTTGTTGACTCAGTTGTAAAAATAATCTTCATGCTCTAGCAACTTTCAACAAAGGTAAATTCCAGTCACAGGATTTGTGCTATGTCTTAAATGCTGTGTAACCTCTAAGCCTTATCAATGTATAGGGTAATATGGATGAAATATTATATATTAATATATTAATATGTTAATATATATACTATTAAGGCACTGGCAATCAGACTTAAAGTCTAGTGTAGCAGCATGGATTACTAAACCTGTTTCACAGGAATATGTTGCACTTCATGCACTCATTAAATTGTAACAAAAAAGCCCACTTCAGGTGTTTCAAAGTCAAGCTGCCTGCAAGATTGGGCCTGAAACATATTTCTCACTTCTGCTCTCAACCCTTTAATTTAACTTCGTTGTTCTTCATAACGATTCAGCTTTACAATCGTTCTGTGTTAACAACAGGTCACAAAAATAGCTACCAGAGATAATTTAGAAATAGTTGATCCTGCTCAGAGGGAGGAGAGGCTAGAGGCAGGGGAATGAACTGAGTAGGAATCAAAGGCCCTGCCAGACCTATTTTTCATGTGGTCTCTTATTGCTAGAATAGTTCAACACTGTTTTAAGGAGCAAAATCTTTCTTCTGCTTCAGAATTCACATATAATGCAAGCAAACCACTTAGGACCAGATTTCTGAGTCCTTTGGTGCCCCAAAGAGGACATGGCTGCTTACAGTGATTGCCAAATGGATCTTGGAAATCATGCTAGTGTTTTTCTGCATGTTAGTTGCCCAAATAATTTTGTGAAGTTGCTTTCACAGAGATTATCATCAACTGTGAGCTCCTCTTTTCCCACCAGTTTGCCTAGCTGGGGCCTTGGTGCCTGTTTTGGAGGAGAGCTTTGGACTCACAGCTCCAATACAAGCAAGCAGAGCCCTCCTGGGGTATCTGGAGCTGTGGATAAGTCCAGTCATTCAAAAAGTACAAAAACCCCACATCATAATCATTCCACTCTACTCCAGGTATCCTACACACTCTGGCAATACTCTGTCCCTCTCTGAGGACAAGACTTAGCGGTATCTCCTTAAACAAGATGTTTTCTCTGGAAAACAGTCTGGTGGGATCTTCTGGGATCTCTAGGGGGTTGTCTAGTCTGGATGAAACCCTATGGCAGGCTCCAGTGTGGAACATGCCCACCCCACCATTTAGACATAACTAGCTGGGCACCCAAAGGCAGAGTTTTTACTTTCAACCATTTTCACCTCAGTTCATGGTTATGAGTAGAGGATAGTGCAAAAAAGTTTTTGAAGCACTGTGTTGTAATGAGGAACACAACAGAAATCCTCACAAGAAAATTAGATTTTCTAACTTCCAGACAGGACTGGAAAATTGTTCATGTTTTACAGCCTAGTAGTGTGCATAGAATGGCAAAAGAAGAGTAAAACATTGAAGAGCTGCTTGTTAAATAAGCAACATTGATCTCAGGTACTGAATAAGACAAGGTTGCCAGAGAAAAAATAGTAAATGACCCTGCAATTAGAGTCTGTATTCTAATGCACACTCTTGCAGGAATAGATGAAGCACTCACAGGCAACTTAAGTCTGACATTTCCAACTTTTAGATCTGTACTTTGCTTTGCTAGCCACTGTATAGGGAAAAAATTAGTCGACACCTGCCTATTTATACATACTCTCAGGCTTCCAAGAGGTTGAGCCCTAATTACTGCTTATAGAAGCAAGTCTGATTGGAGAAGTCAGATCAGCATCAGTAGATACCAGGAGACGTGATCTACATGTGCATTGTGCAGCACATAGTCTTGAGCAGGACTATTTTCAATTCTGGTAATATTCAAGAAGTATATTTCTTTTCAATATGCAAGTCACTCTCTCTGACTCAAGCTACTCAATTCCTGAATGCACCCTTGTCAAAGAGAACAGATGGTTTCAGTTTTGCTAGATGAACTCTCAAGGGTAACTTCAAATCTGGGTGAAGCCACTGTCTATTTGGTTGAACTGTAAAACAGGCCTCAATGTCTTTGTGATGTTAATCCAGCCCTGTCTGGTTCTCTTACCCTTTCTACCTTTCTTTAATGCTGGGTTGCCTTTGCAATAATAAAAGATCAGCAACTTTCTTCAGACCAGTTTTTTGTCTCTAATATTCAATACAATAGGTAGCCAGCTAATTCCTATTCAGTATTAATAGTCAGGGCATGAGAGGAAACGACAGGCAGGAAATTAAAGACAAATGTGGTGAGCTCAACATTTCTCAACAGGATCAAGTACTTGGAGATGGATGTTCTATTTACAGCTTGCCCATGTGGTGCTCCCTCCTCTGTTGAATTACACCTTTCAATCAGCAGCAGTACTACATGAAATTGAAGAGAGTTCCTACCTTTGGAGGCCATGCTGCTAATTAAAATGAGAGTATTTTGAGAAAAAAAAGCCCAGGAGAAAGAAAATGAAGTATTTTTTTTTTTATTTTCCAAAGAAATATATTTTCAAAAGTTATGAAATACTGAAGAGTAAGATCAAAACCAAGTAGACTTTTAGGGCTTCATAGATCTGTAGTGATAACTTTACTGAAACCCTGTTCTTTGGAGATGGGTGCTGGCACCTTCCCTTCCACCTCCCTGTCACTAAGGCAGCGACAACGGAGTCAGCAGCATTATCATCATATTCCGCCTGAAAATGCCTCTGACTTTTTGTCTAATAATATCCCAGCTGGAGTGTCATTCCCTATCAAAACTTTATTGATTCGCGGCAGGCCGTTTGCAAATGATGGATTAACTCTAACCTCATTAATATACAAAGCATTGTTGAAAGGGAATTACAATGCACCAGATCTATTTCCCAAACAGAAATACAGACAGGGGGTGAACCAATGATCAGTGTGCAGCTCAGCAGCCTGGGTAAGTACATCTGTGTCTTTTCTATGACATGAGCATAAACTGGTTGCTAGACCTGTTTTCTGAATAAATTTTCCCCAGAAATTACTTATGTAGGCAGAGGTGGAGAAAGATTCTCAGAGATCAAAGAAAGTGCTTAATATGAGTAACCAGATCAAAGAATTTTGGTTATCAAGCTTTGGTTGAGATAGATGAAAGAGTTCCTTGGGGTAGGAGAGAGATTGTTGGCTCTTTTGAGAACATAGCCCTGTGCACATCAGATGTTCCACCTGGGTGCCCGTGTTCCCCTGGGCTGTGCATTAGGTTATGCTTTAGCAGGTATTTACAAGGCAGCCAGTGCTTCATTGCACTGTGCCAGCTTTCACTTTCCTCACGGCTGGGGAGGGGAGCAGCAGATGACCAAAAACTTGTCTAGGAAGCACCAGAGAAGAAGAGAGACTGGGGAAGGCTCTAACGAAGGGCCATCTGAGAGGCTTTCAGGGGCAATTTGGCAACCTGCAGCTTGCAACAAGGCCTTGCAAATGCAACCTGGGTGATGGGAGGAAACAGGACAGTGGTTTAGGATTTCTGCTGGAGGCTCCTGCCATAACCTCTGCCCTGGAGTTGTGCTGAGCTGTCTTTTTGACCTCAGTCTTTTGACCTCAGGTCTTTATGAATTCTTCATGACAGCAAATAGACTCTGCATAAATCCATCCCTCTGTAGCATCAGTTGCCATTTTCCCAGCCTTTCACTGAGACTTGCTATAAAGGACTTATCCTACCAACTGGGATTGCCACTTGCCAATCATCCTTGGGACAGACGTGGCTGGGAGCCAGCACAGTAAGCTGATGTCTGTTTGTTTGACCATACAAGCCACAAAGAATATTAGAAAGCAGAGTTTTAACTCACAGCTTTTCCTCTCAAATGTGATAGTAAGTATGATCCTGAACACAATAGTAAAATGCACTAGCCAGACCTGTGTTTTCTGCACCACTCGGTAGTGTCAGTCATGCCATTCAGAAGTTCATTTAGATTTGTCAAAAAAGAATCCTGTCTCCTTCTGCTCCTTCTGCTACTCTCTAAGCCCCTTTATGAAACCAAATACCAGGACATCTCTTTCAACACAGTGCTGCTAATGGTCTCTAAATTTGTACCTAGATGTCTTTTCCAGGACTGTCTCCTCTCTGAAGGAGTCATTTCTCTTCTAGTTATCAGCTGCTGTTCCTTGCATATGACTGCATTAACATTAAATATTCTCTGGTGGTTCCTGGTTATTTGACCAAAGAAATTTGACTAGACTGTGCCAAAGATCTGCTTTCATTATTCAATATTACACCAGTTCTTGTGCTGTTCACAAATGTTACAAGGGAAGATTTAGTGTTGTCTGAGTCAAAGATCTGAAACCTGTTGGTCTGTGGACTCCTTCCCAGGTGTCAAAGAAAGACTAACTGAGAAAAGCAGCCCTAATGCCAGTCAGCTTTAGTTTTCTGGGTGGGGGGATGAGGGTTCATGGTCTGAAAAAATGAAATTAAAAAAAAATCAGCTTAGTCATTGATGACAATATTAAGCAGTGTTGGATCAAAAATTGACTTGCTAGGACAGTGAATGAAACTATCTCACTTGCTGATACCTCAGGCTTGGCAACTGCCTTTTGAGATGTGTCACAACTCATTCTTAAACCATCTAATATGTGTTCTATAAATTCCATATTATACAAACCTTTTAACCAAAATCTTGTGCA
This sequence comes from Hafferia zeledoni, assembly GCA_035583235.1. Lineage (NCBI taxonomy): Eukaryota > Metazoa > Chordata > Aves > Passeriformes > Thamnophilidae > Hafferia > Hafferia zeledoni. Next base: position 112,936,434 of record JAWWEV010000001.1, read on the forward strand.
TTTCTAAGTCAAATGCCTTGAAGAAATCCAAATGTATTAGCACAGTAATTTTTATCAACCAAAACTATAATCCTGTTTTACAGAAGAGATGATGGCTATATTTCATAGAATTAAAGGGAAAAGCCTTTAAGATCATTGAGTCCAACCATTAACCCAGCACTGGCAATTTCATCACTAAACTATGTCCCCAAGTGCCACATCTAAATGTCTTTTAAATTCCTCTGGGTGACCCCACCACTTCCCTGGGCAGCCTGTCCTAATACTTGACAATGCTCTTGGTGAAGAAATTTTTCCTGATATCCAATCTAAACCTCCCCTGGAACAACGTGAGGCCATTTCCTCTTGTCTTCTCACTTGTTACTTGGGAGAAGAGACAGACACCCATCTGGCTACAACCTTCCCAGATAGTTGTAGGGAGCAATAAGGACTCCCCTGACACTCCTTTTCTGCAGACTCAACAAACCAAATTCTACATTCTTAAAAATGCAAAACTTATTAGTGACCATTTGCTTTTATTTTTCCTCCTATTCCTCACTTACTGGTTAGATGACTTATTGTTGTTTCCATATATCCTTTTAGCTGGGATGAATTCTAGGTCAAACCAGTCCTTTTTTGTGTCTGTACTATGGTGGCTTCTTGGCAGGATATTGACTTGACTATTCACAAAGTATTAGTATTCATCAATATTTTTTGTGTTAAATGTACCTTCTCAGTTTGTATGACTAGCAAGATGTTTAAACTTGGGAAAATGGTCTTCTTCAAGTTTCAGACAGACAAGGTAGAAGTGTCACATTCATTTTCATGAAATAAAACCACAAGTCTTGATGGCTGGTGCACCATAATAGCCTTATTTTTAGGTTTACAATTAACTGATGTATTTCATCCTCATGTAATCAATGTCATGGATTCAGCCTGTGTTGTTCAGGTCATCAGGTGTTGAGTTCCTGTCCGTGAGAGGAAACTCCTCAGGAGTTTCTATGCCAGTCATTTGAGTTGAGCAGCAAGTTGTTTGAGCAGCAAGTATCTTCCAGTTATTTTAGAGTTAGGTTGTGTTCCTGTTATTGTCCATCTATAAAACTAAGTGTAATACAGCTAAATAAATGTTTCTTGTTACGTGGCCTCATAAAAGATTCATAAATTCATACAGATTAATTCCAAAGTCTTCAGAGAGCATGAGCTTTGTTGTTCTGTGCTGTTCAGTGCAGGGAGAGGAGGTGCAGAGACCTCTGGTAGGGGAATGAGGACATCCAGAACAACGGGGTGTTTTGGATGTACATTAAAGACCAGCTCTCTGCAAGAGTCAGACAGAGCTGGGAGGAAGTAAACAACTTTGGCTGAGGGAACCTCAGGCAAACAAACAGATCTTATTCTTTGTATGTCATGACACAGTTTGTAACATATTTGTATACATAATACATCTTCTGCAGCTTTCACATTAAAGTGGAGATGTATTCATCTGGCAGCTGAAAAAATAACTGATGTGCCACAGCTATGTCTTTCCTAGGAATTCAGCTATCTCAGGGACAAGAAAATAAGAAAACAAATTATTTTAATATAATAAATAAATTAGGTTCACAGTGTTACATACGGTATGACCCAAGGAAAATGACTGAGTCAAGTGAGTAGAACTTTGGGTTTCTGTAGAGGGTCTACAAAGCTTTTGGAGTTACTGTGAAACAAACCAAAATAATAAGTCCATGCAAACTGTTTTTAAAATGTTAGTATAATTGGATTGGCATTGTTATATCAGTGTATTATTTTCCATTTTATGCTGTGGAAATAACAATATATTTATAGGTCTCTTTTCATAGTAGGAGGTACATAAAGGTGGCCCAAATTTTGTGATGCAAAAACAAAACTTAAACTCAACAAAATTAGTAGTATGTAGCTATCTACCTGAACATTTAAGCAGCCCAATTCTCATCAGCTTTGGTAAAATCCTGAGCTGTTACCTCTCTCAAAGACAACAGTGTTAGAAAGTAGGTCCTAAGATCTTTAAAAATCACAGAGCATGGCACTGTATAAATACCTTCTTCCATTCCACATCTTTTCCTTTATCTTCCTTCCTCCTTTCCCTCAATTAACTTCATCCTAGATGCAAAAAGTTTCTTGCTGACATTGAAATATTCCTCAAAAGCCAACCTTTGTTGTACTTGTAGATGAAATTTTATATTTTCTTTGTTTTGTTTGTAAGAAAGTTTTATTTATTAGAAAATGAATTGTCGTCTGTTGGCAAAGAGGGAGAAAGAAAGAGAGAAATTAAGGAAGAGGAAAACAAGAAGGAAGAAAAGAAGGAAAGAAGGATAGAAAACCTTCCTTCCTTGACCTTCCAGTCAATGGGAAACTGACAAAGAAAAGCATCATGGGGTTCCATGTGGTCAGTAAAACCTTAACAGACAGGAAGGAGGAAGAGCACCAACTGTCTTCTACAGAGGGAGAAAGAACCCTTACTTTTTCCTACACCACACAGGGTTTCTGTGCAAGTTAAGCTGAAGAGACTCAGCACAGTGGTAGTTTGCCAGTGTTCTTATTTGGTAGAAATGTAGAAATACATTGTAGGAAGGTCTGACTGTACAGAAGAACAAGAAATCTCTTCCAGAGAGTGTTGATAATACCGAATATAGATGTTATAATTACCAAATACCCGACACTGAAACAATGGAAAGCATATTCACATCTGGCACAGAATATCAGTAGCTGAAATAGTTTCCTGGGAAGGAATAATAATGACAGTAATAATCATCATCATCATCATTGAAATGTACATATTACAGAAGGAAATAACAGCTGGATGGTGTAAATATGGTGAATTTCCTCATTAATGTCAATACCCTGGGAACATTTCCTTGTCTGATCGTGCATAGCTTTGAGGTTATTTTTCCCCCTTTTCTTCTTTCCCTTTTGTCCTTGTATTGCTTGAAAGGAAAGACACACTAATTTCTCATCATTCAGACACAGGGGAGTCAATTAAAAGCCAAATGGACACGCTTTGCTGGTTTTGTAGGAGTGTTTGCTTTCTGGGTCCACTGCTCCTAACTTGTCCTGCTGAATCTGTTCTCCACCCTCCTTGCTGGGTGTTGGGAAGGAAGACAGGGCTAACCCATCCATGGCCTCCTTCATCTCTGTGTCCTGGCCAGCTCAGTGCAGACTCAGTGCTGCCTTTTCAGGAGCATAAATGACTCCTGAACTTAATTCCTACTCCAGCAACAGTTTGGGATCTGGCACCTCAGCCACTGGAGAAATGCTGAGTGCTTTTGCCAGAGCAGCAGTTTCCATCAGTGCAGGGCTGCTTTGCAAAGAGCAGAGCTTGCTGTGCAGCCTTTGGAGGGTTTGTGGGGAATTTTGCCCCGGGGATTCTGCATGATGAAGTAGGAAAACCCCCAGGAAGATCCCTGGCTCTGCTTCCACGGAAATGAGCATTTCCTCCTCCATACACTGTCCTGCTCCATGTAGGAAACAGCAAATGTAGTAGAAAGGACTGGTGTAAACTGGCTGACTGTCAGGCTTACGATGCCTTAGCACTCTATAGCGGACAGCAGCAAGATGACATCTCCTAGACAAGAAAGCAAGAAATGTTATTTGAATAATTCAGAAATGATCATGAAATATGCTTAGTAAGCCTTTCCCACATCAATACCTGCCAGTTTACAAACATCATTAACATTATTTTCCCTTAAAATTGAACGAGCTGTCAGTTTTTTAATGGATATATTGTGTAGCTAAAGTAGAAAAAGGGATTGATTTGCAATTATTTATTTCAGATCTTGGATAATTTGATAGGCCATTTGATATTCTTCCAGTGATTGAATTGTTTGCCAGTATATGTTACAGATAAATTCAAAATAGTGCAGAATCCAGAAATAACTGCTTTTAACCAGATTGATCTTGCACGAACCTACATGTAGCCAGAGAACTCCAGAAATGACAATTTTCTGTGGGCATTCCTGGGAGCACGGCTTGAAAGGAGTGCATTTTATGGATGAATTAACTGCACACATACCAGAGAGATCTTCCCCACACTACCACAACTGAATAGTACTCCCACTGTTCTGATACCTAATAACATTTATTGTTCTCATTTGGTACAAACTCTTCTCTTAAACTTTCCTTACTTTATGCACTCATACAGACACACTCACACACACAAACACATACACATGGCAGCTTCAAACCTTTCTCTTCAGGTGTTCCTCAGTTAAAAAGTTTTAGATCTGATTGTCTTGGTTTGAGGGAAAAAAAAACCCAAGATGTTTACTCACAAGAGGGGGAGGGGACTTCCTCCTCAAATAATCATGCCACTCTTTATCAAATTTAAGAAAAGGAACTTTAATACAAGAAGGATAACTGTCCTTAACTGATATATATATATAT
>JAWWEV010000001.1:112943029-112955522 GCA_035583235.1 Hafferia zeledoni
TTCCCAGGATGCACATATAAAATGTAGGTGCAAGTCAAAGTGTGAAGTTGTAGATGTACCTGGGCAAACTGAGTAATCACATGCAGTAATAATCTTCATTTAACAGTCACTTTCATATGAGTCTTTGCCAGGACATGTCAAGATTTGCCTTTTATGTCTATTATTTATTCACCTATTCATGTATCTATTAAAAATAGTCTGTTTATGTCTTATACTCCCTATTACTATTTTCTTTTAAGGCCTGATACCAGGAACTTTTTAATTATTTGAACCTATCTGAAGAAATACTATGAAATATTTTGGGGATTGAAAGGAGGGAAGACTCCGTTTATGTCTTTTTACTGTTTCTTACATGAAAACAATTTTTTTTAATCCACTTTATTTTTTTTTAATTCCAGACCATTTAGCACTCCTCACACTCCTCATAGGTTTTCTCATCTCTTTTTCTGTCTCTGTGACCTTTCCCACACCAATTATATAGATGGCTAAATGAAAGCAAAAAGCTTTAGAAACTGTTGCATCTCCATGGTGACAAAACCATGTCTCTCTTGTTCTCCAGGATTCCCAGGTAAATGTTTTCAACCCTTTTTGTGGGATGGATTTCAACTGCATGTATGTGGGACTGTGTGTTCTCCTAACCCAATTCTGACTTTCTTAATGTCATAATATTAAATATTACAGTTTCAAACTGTATTACACACAATCATTTAATATTTATAAGTACACATAAGAAATATTGTAAGGTCATTCCAGCTTTTGCAAGCTTTTTCAAGGACAAAAGCCTTTAACTGTTTTGTAAACAGAAAGCACAGAAGACCAAAATGTTCCATTTCCTCAGAAGAAGACCTGAGGTAGCAGGACTCACAATTTCTCCCCAGCATTTGCCCCATAAGACAGTTTGACCTGAAAGGAAAAAGAAAAGAGAACAGTTTCACTTTCTCTGCCTGTGTTCTGGCTTCTTCACCAGCTCTGTGAACAAGGTCCCCGATTTTTCTAATCTGACAGGTTTCTGGTTTTCTTTTTTTCCCTTGATTTTTGTGAATGGGAATCTGTCCATAAGGGAATAGATGACAGATCCAAACCAGACAGCAACAAACACAATCTGGAGGCAGGGCAGGTGGGCATTCACCTAACATGGACTCAGCAGACTGGCAGTAGAAAATTATGTTTAGATTTTTAATTTGAACATACAAAACCCTTTTGGTGGCATCTGTGATCAGAAAATAATTAAAAGTAACTCCTAATCTAATTGGTTTGCTGTCATATTTTCCCTATACTTTCCAGTCAAAATATCACATCTACATGAGGAAAGAAGGCAGAATTTAATTATGTTAAACACATGGCAGAGGTGACCAGTCCACTTAGTCCAGAGAATTGTAACTGAACTATGATCAGTGAACCAGTTATGGCACATTATGCAAGACCTGAGACTCAAAAATGAGTTTGGGGTTAACACACTAAACAAGCTTGTCCTTTCTTGAGGAAACCTGATTGCCAAACCCCCTCATCTGTAATGCAATCCACAGGTAAGGAATCCTGTCACACCATTCTTCATCACTGTCACTTCACTCAATTTACATTTGCATCTCAAACCTGACTTGATGTTTAAAAGTTTGCGAGGAGCCTGGGCTGAGGTCAGAGAGATATACTATTCAGATTCTTTCAAGGTTATTACTTGATCAGGTTTCCTAATGACTTTTTAGGTTGATCTTTGAATAAAAGTTTCCAAATTTTAGGAGTAAAAGTTAGGCATGTGGTCCAAGTAAACAGGAGATGAATTTAAAAGTGAATGAGAGTGTATGTATATGTATTTTGTTGTCTGTGTCTAACAAATCTTGAAGGACTAACTTACGTTATATTTTGAGCATCACTTCTAAGTTTAAATTATTTTAAAAAGGATTTATTCAGGTTTAGCAACACTTTTAAATGCCCACACTAAAATCTTTAGATGTTTAATAATAATTCATGCGTCTCTTTGCTTCTTTAGCTGCTGTTCAGGATTTAATTTCCATTTTAGCCAAATGAAACACCAGCCAATTTTCAGGTATGAGAATATGAATGCATTGGTGAAGTGCAAGGAAATGAATGGGTGAGTGCACATATAAACAACCTAAGAGAATAAAGGCAGATATATAATACCTGGCAAAGATTGCTGAAGGCTTGAGCACCCAAATGTTTCCTCCTAGAAACAAAGGTATGTGGGAGCTGCCAGTGCAGGCTCTGAAAATGATACCAAACCACAGGAAGGTTGGAGCTCCTGGTCTAGAGGACGGCTTTCTGTAGTTAAGAAAGTGAAACCTCAGTAAGTAATACATAAGATTTAAATCAACAGAAATTCATTTCAAGAACAGGAATACCGAGTTTCACAGCACAGACTTTTTCAGATAAATGGCCAAAGTACCTAAAGGGAAGCTACAAGAATCATAGAATCAGGGAATGGCTTTGGGTTGCAAAGGACCTTAAAGATCATCTAGCTCCAACCCCACTGTCATGGGCTCTGCCCAGGTGCAGACCAGAGTCAATAAATATACCCTTTCTCTAGGCAGTCCTGTCTCTCCAGGTCTATCCTCACATATGGTCTGGAAAAATTTTTGTAACCAAAACTGAGAAAGCTCACACATTCTCAGGAGGGAAGACCTGTTACTGCATGTGCTGACTATGAATCCCCAAGCCAGTTCAATAGGAAAACCTGTTTCCTGGAATGCCTTGAGTCTATCCATAGCAGAATTTCAACTCTGTGATATAAAGTCAGCTAAGATTGAATTCGAAAAGGAGATATGTGTAAAAGGCAGTTTTCTGCATGTCTAAGATCTGTGATTATCAAAGAGGCATTTATGTGCTAACAGTCTACTTAGATATTCCTGGGCTTTCTGATACCTCTCATTGCACACAGAGCAACTCTACAACCACATGTAGCAAGGCAGAGCATTCCATACACAACTCCTATGGTCATCCCAGTCGGGGGGGGCAGAACAGCCTTATATTCCAGACCTGGATTGGTTGGATGAAGAGGAGCAGCACAGGAGCAGCAGAGAGAGTACCAAATGCCCATCCTGACCTGCAGGTTGCTCTTCTGCATCACTGATCTATTCAGAAAACAATGAGAAATGCTTTCATACCACCAGAAAAGACCAATGCAACTCCCTAAAGAGAGGGACAGACACCTTAATGCCAGCAGTCAGATTGGACCAAACACAAAGTCAGCTGGGAAAACCCAGGGAGGAATTAGTATATTACTTATCCTAACCCATTCAATACACCCTTCATGGTGCAAGGATATCCTAAAATCAGATTAACTCAAGCCCTTGGATGGAGGTGCTAGATGAGTAGGACTCAAAACTACTTGTGGGTCTGGAGGAGGTCATCTCTCTGAGTAGGCCTCCTGTGCTGAGAAGGTGGTCCTGAGTAGAGAGCAATCCATACTCATCCTCGATGGCAGAAGAATCATAGAATCATAGCTACATTGGAAGGGATCTCAAAGATCACCCAGTTTCAATGGCCTGCCATGGGGAAGGACACCTTCCACCAGACCAGTTTGCTCAGAGCTCCATCAACCTGGCCTTGAAATCTTCCAGGAATGGGGCAACCACAGCTTCTCTGGGTAACATATTCCAGTGCCTCAACAACCCCACAGAAAGAATTTGCCTAATATCTAATGTCAACCTGCTCTCTTTCAGTTTAAAGCCATTCCCCCTTATCCTGTCACTACAGGCCCTTGTAAGTAGACTCTCCATTTTTCTTGTAGGCTTCCTTCAATATACTGGAAAGCCACAATTGGGTCAGGTGAGAGAATGGTGTCTGGGAAATATGTAAGTGTTGGGGTTTGGCTCTTCTGAATGGGGATGGCTGCAAGTCATTGGCTGCAGGGTGAGGTTTCTCTAACAATACACCATTTTTTGTGTGCATTGTCAGGAGTTTGGAAATTTCATGTGCACAATCCAGTTCACCTGGCTTGGAAGCCTACAGCACACTCTTTTGCTTAAAATTGAACGTGCAGGCAAACAGGTCAAAATTTGAAATGTTATCAGTCACAAAGACAAACCAGGAAAGTTTGTCCATCCTCTGTACCAGAACATCATGTTTACACTGACATAGTACCATTGATTTCCATATACTTGCCAATGATTTACATGAAGTTACAGAAAAATCATGTTTTTCTACTGTGTCAAACCAAGCCTCAGCCTCAATTCCTGACTAAAACTGTTACAAGTGTCTTGACTAAAGCTGGTAAGTGTTCATCTCACTCTAAATATGTGTTTTCACCATCTACTAAAGCTGTCTTCTGCTAAGTAAGCATTCTGCTTTGCTGAGTAGAGACTATTAGGTATTCTAGAAAGTTGTGGCATTTATAGTTTCACTCTCATTACAAAACACTGTTTACTTCCAAATTTCCCGTCTTCCTTCTCTCCCCTCTCCAGAATATACATAGCAATGAGCTGAATGGTCTCTGTTTTTCTTGTGTGTATGGCATCAATCAGCACTTGCAAAGGATAGTGTATCCTTGGCTCTGCTTGATTGAGATCTGCAGTTTCACATTTACATAATTAATATACACATCCATATTTAATCTGTGCAGATGAAGACAAAGTCATGACTGCTTAAATACCAGAGAGCTTGGCAAACTTCCAGTGTTGGCAAAAATCTGTACTCTGGTGCTTTCCTCTGGGTGGAATTGCAACTATTTAGCCAGTGGTGTGACATGTGTACTGAGCCTCTCGACTTTTCAGATGGGAGAGAGGGAGATGGAGTAGCAAAGCTACTCACAGGTACCTCCTTACATGCTCCTGTAATGTCCTAATTACTCAAATAAGCTTTTGTTTTGCTTTCTTCCTCCTCTCATCTCCACTTCCACTTAAACAGAAGCAGAGACTGGTGGTTTTAGTTGTCCCTGTTCAAGCTAATACCATAAAAAACACTTTTAGGAATCTGTATATCTTACACAGTAGAAGCTGCAGAGGCAAAGTGGAGACAACAGGTTCATCACTAATATTTCTGTGCCGCTGCAACAGGGACTCAGGAAAAGCTGAGTCTTGGCTGTGTAGGAATTTGTATTATACAGTGGTTTGTTCTTGGCAGCTCCAAATACAGAAGCTTGGATTCCCTCTCTCCTTCTTAAGTTTACGCATCTGACAGAGGTGCTTTCCTTCAGCTCAGTGTGTCCCCAGATCCCCTGCACGAGTCAGTTGATTCAGAAAAAAAGTCATAAAGTGAATTGAGGTGAATTGAAGCCTAAGTCAGGAATAGGGCTGCTCAGAAAGGAATAATTCTGTTCTGTGAAATAAAAGGAAACCTTGACCTATATTTCTGTTTCTAGCTGAAGCAAGAATAAGCTCTGACATTTTTTAATTAGAAAAATACGAGTGCCTACCAAGAGCAGGATGGTCCAGTGTGACTGGGGAACTTGAGCAAGGAACAGGATACCTTGGTGTCCTGTCTTCTCCACCATCCCAGCGGAGATTCAGATCATCAGAAGCAGCTCTGAGTAATCATTTTGTAATTTATCCTGTATGGGGTCCCCAGAGAAACCCCTTGCTTGCCAGCAGCCATGAACACAAAAGAAAGTATGTATAATCTATATACAATATATAATATTGTACAAGATTGAAAAAAGTACATTTTTGAATGGACTAGGGGCAAGGCTAGTAGGCTGACTAGGAATGAATAAGGTCTATTTTAAAAAAAATCTTAGGTTTGAGTACCAGGGAATACTGGCTGCCATGTAGAAGAGCATTTCATAGTTCATATACCACATGAATGTCTAGGGAAAAAATAAATCCTTAGTGCCATAACAGCTGGAAAAGTGCCATACAGATGCATCCTAACAAACCTAAAAGAATAGAGAGTATATCTGCACAACTTCAGCCATCCTTGCCCTCTGAATTCTAAAGATAGCAAGATTCCTCAAGAAGACAAACTAACCAGTAAAAAGAACTTCCAGTTTATAGTTACACTGGTCATATTTCTTGTCCATTTGTCCTATTACTTTACCTGTTTTTCCCAATCTTCTCTTCCAAAGTTTGGCATTAGGTCTAGCTTAAATTTTTTCTTTGCTTTATCATTAAGCTTTTTTACTGTCTAGCTTAAATTTTTTCTTTGCTTTATCATTAAGCTTTTTTACTGTTTGAGTCCCTGAGAAGCAACAAATTTGTCACACACTACAATCACAAATTAGCATCTCTCCAGAAAACTGTTTAACAGCAGCCTCAAAGACCTGTCCTTCAGGATATGTTTTGTGAACACTAGAATATTGAATATTTCTCACTAGTTTATCAGAGACTAGTGAGGAAAATGGTATTGTTCATTTTCTTCCTTTATGAAAAAATTCCCTTCAACAGATAAAACTCATGAGCAGAAGACTTGATGGCTGCATTCTATGACTTGTCCAGACTGGGACAACAGCTTTTGTTATTGTTACATTAGTGGAAACAATTAGGGGTGCCCTTAAGGTCTGATATTCTTCCTTTAAGGTAGGCTAAATATAACTCTTTCATTTCAACTCTAATTATTCCCTTCTTTAAAAGATATAATTATATTATTAATGGATGCACACAGGAACACAATTAGTAATTCCAGCAATCTGGAATCATTCAGAAACAGCATTATCTTCTCTCTTAAAGACAACATCTGAGCTGGCATCAGAAATGGCTTTGTCACCCCAGAGGAAGAGATTCTTTGTAGGGGTTTGGTGTCCTCTATAAAGGAGATGACACAAAGGGTTGGGACAGGTAACTGTCTTACTGCTTAAGAAGAGATGAACTGTGTTTTGTTCCCCTGGAGAGTAAGACAGAAGAGTCAGAAAGAAGCTGTTCCCTGTTTTCTTGCACTCTTGAAACCACAAACATCTTTCTTTGGTTACAGCACTGATGATTTGCATGTATTTCTCAATATTTGTACTTCATTCACAATAACAAACAAGAAAGCTGTATTTGCATGTCTGAGAGTAAGTATATTTCTTAATCCAGAAGTACACATTGAAATTATTTCAGTGTATATATGTCATATAAAATGCAAAGGCAAATGGCAGTTTCCTAATATTCTCTTAGATCAGACGTTGAAATCTCCAGCCTTCTACGATCCATTTACTTCTGTTCAACCTTCTTCTAGTGGTGATACCAAATGACATATAGGAAAGTAATAGGACTAAATGCTCTATAATATGGCACATTCTCCACAAAATCACCCAGAATGAAAACAGTTCTAACTGAGGAACCAGAGCAATTAGATCAATCCACCCTCCCTGACAACTGGAAACACGGACTGAAATTTTGCTTCAGCTTGGCTGTGAGCCTAGACCATGATCTGACAAGCTCAGTAGGGCTGTGTCTAGTTGGCAGTCAGATAAAAAAGTCTGAAGAAGAGGAACACTGAGGAACACTGAAGAAGCATAGCAAATGGTATTAACCACTCAGTATCTACAATTCTTCAATCAGCACTAAATATTCAGTGCATGAGATTAGGTGATACAACCCTATTATTAAAGTAGCCAAGGGTCTGCTGTGCAATAGGGGATATTCATTAGGTTAAGTGCTGGTTGTAATTTTACTTCATTATTCAGATTCTAAGGTCTTTAGGGCAGAGAACATGTCTATCTGTATTCTCTAAAGCAGTATGTACATTTATGTTGCTATCTAAATGCTTCAATGTAATGATAATGTCAAATTGTAATTCTGTTGAGCTCTTAACTTGGTTGAGGATCAGGTCACCTGAGTACACAAGGTCCCAAAATACAGCTCTACCATGACCTCTCCAGGCTGAAGGATGCAGTTCCTTTCATCTACACCTTCTCACCAACACACAGTATAAAATTAAGTGGCACTGACCAATGACTTTACTCTGAAAAATGGCATTTCAAGAAGTGGCTTCTTGAAGTTTGATGGTGATGCTACTCCAATGACTTCCCTTTCAGATTGGTCAGTGTGTAACTGGAATAAAATGGTTGTAACTGTGTGACTTTCCTGGTAACTTACCTCTGATTCTGACAACCAGTTTTGTCATCTTCCACTCTAGATATATGTCATCATCACCCACTGAAATCAAAAGAAAGGCACAGGGTAAAAGTAAGGCTATTACAGCAGCAGATCTGGCCTTAAATGGAGAGTTTGCCTGACATGCAGTGGAAATGGACAAGTATTCACAAAGCCCAACATTAGGCATCTAATTGGAGTGTCTAAGAGGTCGAAGGCCTTTACAGGTCCCCAATAACAGGATCCAAGGTAGGAACCCAACTCACTCCATGGCCAGGCAATCTGCTCAAAGCAGCAGGCACACTGAGTGGAAAGGTCAGTTGGACTATGAATAGTGTTGCACCACACTCAAGAATTGCATTTGGAATACTTAGAACACCAGCCATGATCTCGTTGAGACAGTTCAGAGGGGCACAGGTAACGAAGATCACAGTCTGCTCCTGGGCCATACCTGCTTGTTAACTAATGCTCTACTCATCACTACCTACATGGAGAATAGACAACTTTCCTTATTTTGGGCATCGAGGAGAAGGGAATGAGCTTTCACTTCACAAGTTCACCTTACAACCACACCATTTAAGTACTGCCACAAGAAAGACAGATGTAGAAATCAGTAGAGTTCAGCTATTTTCAGTGCACAATTCATAGAATCTCTAGACACAAAAAGACTTCTTACAAGGCAGCCACAGAAAATAAGTAAAAAATAGGACTGCCAATGGATTTATTATCACCACAGAGGAGCCTTACATGTCTAGGGAATGTTTTAGTGTCCAATAAAAAAAAAAAGATTGAAAATCACTGTCCCAGCAAAGTGGATACAAATGAACTGGACAAGGACTGTTCTTCCAGTGCCTTTTACTGCAAATAAAGTTTAGTAAAACTTTGAAGAATGTGACTGGCTGGGTGATTCAGGAGAGGTTGTTTCTAAACAGGGGTAGTGGGAGTACATCAAGTGTTGAAGGGTAGAAAGAAACTTTAATTTCTAGGACTTGGTGGCAAATATTTCTTGTCTGATATCTCTCATATGAGGAGTCATTCTGAAGGGAGACAGAAATAACAAAAGCTTTGTAGGATAACTGAGGTATGATACAGCAAGGGGCTGGTTTTAGTGATCTAGGATTTCTTTTTACTGCAGTCCCAGCCTCTGAAGTAGAGATGTGTGTTTTTCCACATCCTGTTGCTAATAACCCAGATAATTTCCTCCTAGCTAGCTCCATAGCCTGTTTTATGGGCACAGTAAGTCCTTATCTTCCTGGAGTGATAAGATGCCACCTGTTCTCCACAGTGAATTCTGGTGGAAGACCTTCTATGCATGTAAAAAAATATGTGCTTTTCCTGCAGGAAAAATGTGCCTTTTTTTTAAGAACTGTATTTTGAAAAACAGAATTTATTATATAACTGCATGGGTTTCTTGTTGTCTCTTGCAAGACTTAATTATTCCTAGATGAAACAATGGTTCCACAAAAATTAATTCCAATTCTGTATAGTGACAACTAATTTCTGATGTTTCTCTCTTCTTGTTTCTCCCACAAATGAATCTTCTTTTGCTTCATATAATGATAAGTTTGGCTTCTTGTGAGGTACTTTCATTACAGCAAAACAAAAAGTGTGAAGTGTATCCAAACAAATAGATGCAATACATCTCCCAGCCCCTTGGATCTTTCAGATAATTTTCAGAAAACATGAAATTATCTCCTACACTGGTAATTTTTACATTCTCCATGCTCTCCATGAACTCCCTTCAGCAACATCCAGTCTGTCCAGAAGGTGCCATCAGATTTGTCTGTGTGACAATGTGCAAAAGCTTATTGTCCCCTCTCATCCCCTCCTGCACCACAAATTCAGCTTTAGCTGCCTCTCCTCACTTTTTGAGCTGTGCTCTGGGCTGCTAAAGCATCTTTCTCATGAGGGAACCCCTTAACAGGATTAAGCAACTATATTAAATCCAAATTGAATTGTGGACTCATTGTACTCGCATTTGATTCTATTACAGATTGTGTTTGTTTCATTTCATTATTTACTGCCAGAAAATGAACAATCCCCCTTTTAGCAGCAGGCATCAGACTTGTGGAGCTGAGGCCCAACCAGCCTAATAAGAGTTAGCCAAACTACAGGCTCTAGAGACAATAATGTGTCTATAAACAACCACTTACACAAGAAACCAATAGATCATTTTTATATACCTGTGTTTGAAGTACAGGTCAAAGGACAAAATTGATGATAGTTAGAAAACCAGTGCACTTGAAAAAAAAGTATGGATAAATTCATATAGCCAGAGATCTGGATTATATTTTAATTTGGTAAAATCAATATCTCCATAATATTTCTGCAAGGAGAAGGCAAAGACTAATGAAACTGACACAATACATTTTCTGTAATGTTATTGAGGTGTGAGTTAGAAAGAAAAATGTTGGAAGTGTCTATAACTCATACATAGTGTATATGAACTCCTTCATCAGCTTTCACTGACTTGTTTATTGCAGAAATCAATACAGAGAACAAACAAATATTTTCAGTATTCTTCTGGCTGTTCCCAACAGTGTCTAAAAGTAGTGTGTATCAAAACCTCCAAAATTTTTGCAATGTTGCAAAAAGTAGTTCATAGTTAACCTAGAAAAGGTGCTTTTAAATACACCATATTGCTATAAAGTGAACACTAAGAACAGTGATAAATTGAGTGACACCAACTGAAGTCTCAAATCAATCGTTATTGGTTTTACAGGGAGTCTTGATCAAGTTCTAGCTCCATACGAGTAATTTTACCTGAAAGTTTTACTTGCAGCTCCCTACAAAGAACTGATGCATCACAGCAAACCAAGACACAGCATAGACCAGGAGTCTGCTGGTTACAATACCTGATGCCTGGAAAGAAAAATAGAGGGGCAAAACTAGCTGATTTTTTCAGCTTCACTGACAGTTTTGAAATGGCAACTTCTTGTCTCTAAGACACAGAAAATTCCCCCAAATCACAAGAGATAGGAAATTGTTTGAATATCACAAATAAAAAGGAAAACTGTTACTCAGTGCCATCATTCCAAGTTTAGTCTGCAGGTCTCAAAGACTATGCTGCAGGGAGGCTGCTATAGGCTGTTTACAGGCTGTTGTGAAGAAACCTTTGTCCAATCTTCATCAAGAAAATGGATGGTGAACCTCCATTTCACCTCTGAGAAAACACCATCTTTCTTTTTATCCCTACAGAAGTCAGTCTGGCTCTCTCACACCTGTCATCAGTGGGGAAGCTGCCTTTCCACAACTTGACTTTCATTTACAGCCTGCAGTCTGGGGTACAGCAGGAATATTCATGCCCTTATAGCAGTTTGTGGATGTGTTTTTATGTTGTGTTTTGTGCTTTGAAGTGGGGCTGGAAGTGGGGCTGGTGTCACACTGGAGTGCTCTCTGCCTCATTTGGAAGCCTCTGCCGTGGAGGACGTGGTCCTGCCACCCCTACCCCTGCACCACAGAAGTTTGATGAGAGCAGTGTGAGGTTTTGGTTGCAAAACTATTTTCAAACTGAGTTTCCCAGGTTATTAATAATCCATATTGTTGTAGGATTCAAATTTGCTGAACTCTGGTTGCCACATCAAATGCCTTCCATTGCACCACTGGGATATTGTATCTTTTTCCTGAAGGAAACAATGAGCTTGATACTAAAGAGGGGATATGGCATGTATAAAATACTTCAAATTTATTGCATGGTGCTTGGTATTCTCATGGTGAGGCAGAATTTAAGATAGCAAGTGGACAAAAAAGAGAAGACACTGAAGGGAATAACCAAAAGAAGTGTTCACTCCAGTACAGAGCAGTGAGTGGAGAAGTCTGCAAGTCATCTCTCACAAAAATAAGAGTAGGGATAACCTTGCTCGGCAGGGTGGGTTAATACCAAAGGAGGGGCCTTATCCCATAAACATTTGCTGATGTCAGAGAGCCACATAAAAACTGTGAAAGATTCACTGTATGAATTAGTCATTCACATCAGGGCTGGGAATTGTGTGGCTATAAAAGCAAAGATTGCCTCAGAATCCAGCGTCTGTCCCACCCAAGAAGTGTGGTAGAGAATTCATTTCATGAGGAGGGTTGAGGCAACTCTGCCCCACAGCCTCAGGGGAGGTGGCACCCAGAGCCCAGCACTGGCCATGGGGACCAGACACAGAGCCTGCAAGGACAGCTGAACCTCACAGGTAGGGACAGACCTGCTACACACCAATAACCATCTCTGGCTCATAAAAAAGGAGACCTTGCAAAACTGCTGTCTGGGAGCAGCTCTTGACCTGAAGAAAGGGAAAAAAGGCTGAGGGAAAACCCTCACCCACAACCCAACACAAATGTCTTTCTTTGGGTATGCTGGAATAAAAATACACGATGTTGTTCTCTGTGGAAGGCCTTGCAACATTTTTAATGGATGTGGGCAGTTTTAAAGTTTTAAAGTCTGTCTTGATTTATGAAAGCTGTCTTAACAGATAATAATGATATGAACTGTTTAGTGCTCCTTACAGCTCCTTATTAGCAAACATTGATAAGGGAGCTGCGAG
>JAWWEV010000001.1:112955622-112966155 GCA_035583235.1 Hafferia zeledoni
AACAGATAATAATGATATGAACTGTTTAGTGCTCCTTACAGCTCCTTATTAGCAAACATTGATAAGGGAGCTGCGAGCAGAAAAATTCCAATTTTTTTCTCGTTTAGATTTTATCCTGCTATGTTATCCTGAGGAAAAATGCCTATTCTCCATACATTTACATGGAAAGAATAAAAATATCCTTAGGCTGCTGCTCTCCCTGACCTCTGTCCTTCCTCTTGCACTGTGACACTCAGCTTCAGGGCTGTCTGCTCTCACTGCTGTCCTGTGTACTCAGCCCCAACCCTGGCTTGCACTGGTGGGATCTTTTTCTTTCAGCACTGTTCCTAGATAATGAATTTATTTGCCTGAAAGAGAAATTTGTGAGCTTGGATAGGACACTGAAAAGTTCAAGCAGTTGCCATCTTACCAATAAAACTACCATGGAGTGGATGGGAAGAAGAATGTGCAAAGCAGTATCATTCCTGCAGCTACATCTGTGCAGAGGATCTGTTTGTTCATGCAAAATAGGTGGATGAATCAAAAACATTTATGTGAATCAATTCTCTGGGTTTAAGTCGGTGCCCTTATTGTTCACTTTTCAGAATTCCACTGAAGCAAATTGCTTGAAAAATGTTAGGAATGATGAAAATGTTAAGAATCTTTACATTTCTAGAAATGTAGGTCTGTCTTCAGTTTTAAAACCTGCAGTAGATTTGGGAATCATCCCATCAGGAAAGAGGAATAAGAGAGGGACCTGTGTCTATAGTGCCCACAGCAAAGTGCAGCATTTACAACTAAAAGCCACTATCTCTGATAATTATCTATGAATAAATCAATAATCAAGTCCTTTGAGGAGACAAGCCCTGCCTAATAGTGTTTCTGCATTTTTTTGCTGCTGATTTGGCAGTGTATCTATGGAATACATAGGCATGAACCATGTTTCAAGTAGTTTCAAACAACAAGCACATGATAAAAATCAACCTGTTCTCCTAGACAGTTCACAAAGTGAAATTCATCCCTGAGCAGAAGGGCTGGCACAGTGGCATTTCACTTCCCTGAGCTCTCAGAAACCTTCAAAACAGCACTTTAAAGGCAATTCTGCATTGCACAGCCTTTGGGCTGGGCTGCTCAGCAGTGAATTTCATCCATTGTGAATTATATGTGAGAGGACTTTGATTTTTCACCTAAGAAGAGAAAGGGACTAAATGAGTAGAACGAATGATTCATTTCAAGTAGATATCTTACTTGCAATCAGCACTTATTGTCTCTGGGGCTTGCAGAGGACAAAGCAGGTTTGTCTGGATGGAGCTATAGACGTTTGTGCATAAAAAGTGAAAAGCAGGAGGAAGAAGAGATTGGGGGAAGGAACGTTCAGAGAAGCAGATTTTTCCCAGTGCAAATTCCAAATGGTCTACTGAAATAGCAATTAGCAAAATGTTACCTGTGTATGCTTTTTACAACAATCACAGAGCTGCAGCTATGAAAGATACATCCCAAATTTTCTTGAGTGGTATACACCATAAATAAGTAAAGGTTATTTTTCTGCACTGAAACATGGAAAATATAAATATTGTGTACTATTCTAGGCACTAGTAAAATTGCTTAGAGGTTTGAAATTGAAAAGGTGTTATGAAAGAAAATCTTTAGTACTCCAGAGGTTTGGGCTTTGAGTTATGAGGAGGGATTATCCTGTGCTGGCCTTTGCAGGCAGAGGAAGAAATGAGGTAAAATGGGAGATTGTCAGGGAGGTAAACGAAATCCTGAAATGAACAGATTGAAGGCACTAAGCTGTTTAAGATAGCAACTAATTTGAAAACAAGATGCTGTGGACTAAAATTGGGATGGGATGGGTGGGTGCACAGGCAATTCAGTTAAAATTGCTTCACAGGAAAGAGCCTACAATTTGAAATGGATGGGAAAAGTCAGCCACTGAAGTTTGTGTGTTGGGGAGGGGGTAGGGTGCAAACCCACTGTGAAAAGGAGCAAGATGTATTTCTGGACAAGGGTAAAATTCAAGGTTACATCCACTAATTGGATTTTTGAGAATATGCTGATATTAGCTACTTGTAAATTGGTTGATATTTTCTGGGTTCATGAGGACAGACTTTAACAGACTGATGTTTTCTCCTGGCAGTTAATGTTGTGTAGTCCTTAAGTCATTTGCAGCATCAGCCAGAACTCATGAAGGTTGGTGGGACTCCCTCCTCGAAGGCAACAGGCTTGGGATCAGGCTTCTCTGGTAGAAAGAAACTAGGAGAGCTTTACAATTTTCTCAGCTCTCTGAATAGTCTTGCTTTTTGACTACCAATAAGCCTTTTAAGTGAAATGGAGCTGTGGGAGAACATGGCTTCTTTAAGCATTGTCCAAGTGCTGAGTGCCCTTGGAGTCTCCCCTGCTGATTTGCTCAGGGATCCCTGATGGTCTTAACTCATTCTGCTCACACTTGTGCTACTGCTATCGAGATTTCTAGACATTGGCATAAAGTTTAACCTTCAGATCTTAAAGAGTCATAGACTAGATTTCTATGACATTTGAAATCAATATAAGTAACAGTGATATTTGCTTCAGAGCACTGATCATAAACCTTTGGAGGACCTGCCAGTGCTAATGATCAGTGCTCTGATACTGCTCTAGCTGTCAAATAGCCATGTATGGCCTGGGAGGCAGAGAAACAAAACCCCCAGAACTCTGACTTGTGCTTCATAGGTTAATGGAACAGTTTCATTAACTTCCCTACCACAGGGAATGGTGGGATATGTGAGCAAGTCTAATATATTATATGCAGAAAAGCGCTGCAGTAAACATATACCCAAGCCAACATGTCACAAGGTGATACCTTGATTTTATTTCTCAGCTTAAAAATACAGTAGAAAATAATGCTGTGCCTGCAGTCTCCAAAGGCAACAGGTGAATTTAATATGAGCAGTGTCCACTTAGTCCTTCTGTAAAGACATATACAAGTAGAAACATGGTATGCTCTATTTTTGTCCTCTGGTGAAGAAAAGCAGTTCTAGACTAAGATAAATCAGCTGGTTTGGTTTGGTTTGCAGTGAGTTCTAATAGAATCTTTTCCTTTAAGGAACAAATGGACTAAAAAGCATGATGTTCTATCACAATATGCTCAACTTTTTCTTTTCCTATATGCCCATTTACATAGTGCAGAGTAGGGATGAAGTTGCTAGAATGCTTAATCTGGGCATTTCTGTCCTTTGAATATTTCAGCTTTTTAAAGTAATCTTGATTTTCTATCAATGTATTTGGCTTTGGAACTCTAAATATTCTCCTGACTTAGCTTAGCCTGTCACTGCTGAATTGTATCCCCTGTTTAATTCACTTTACACTCACTCGAATATGGAAAGAAAAAAATATTTATTTTTACTCATGTTGAGTGGCATTTGCCAGTCTATTGATAAATGAGAATAATTTCCATAATCAGGGGCTACCTCATATGAATCCAGAGGCAACTGGCATCCTGTGAAATGTATTATGAAAAACAGAAATACAGAAACTTGCTGTCCCAATTTATATTAAATAACTGTGATAGTCAAAGTATTAAAGTCTAGCCCAGAGGAATGTAATTAAATGACACCTCTTTTATAAAGCTATTTTTAACCTTGCAACAGCATATATTTTAAGGTAGAATTGCTAAATAGATTGGCAAGTTGACTGAAGCAAAGATATGCAAATGTTATAACTTTCTGTTCTGCTATAAAGGAGACCAATCAACCACATTTTATTAGCAGAATCCACAGCACACCAGAATGGCCTCTGATTTTTTTCTGGTCTCTGCTTTTTTTTCTGGGTCACTTTGCTTTGTCTTGAGACATGGAAGTGTAAAAGCTCAGTGGTTCCACTTTATCCTCCCACATTCCACTTTCCTCTGGTCCTTCATAACTGCAGCTTTCAAAGACCCAAGCCAAAAAGATTTGTGCACATCTTCACCCACCCAACAGATAGAACCAGACATTCTTGCAGTGATGAATTTTTCCTCACAGAAATCAATAGAAAGTATGTTATCATAATCTTAAAATCAATATTAAATAACTATGCAAAGCTTTTGGAAAAATAAAGTCCCTAACTATAAATTTTTCCTGAATCTAAGCTTTGAAATCAATTAAATCCATAGTATACCCCAATATATTTTATGACCATTTGAACCATTCCTTGTATATTTGACACTGTATTTTCTTCTAGGAGAGGGTAATAAATGTCTTTGCAACACTGAAGAAAGCCAACAGGGGACACTGGTTGTTTGGAGCAAATTTCTTCAAAGGATTTTCTTCATGCTGCTGGAGGAACTAAATTAGCTGGGAAAACTCAAACTAACAACCAGTTATCCATCATGGCACTTTGTGGCCTGGTATTATTGCACACAATTGTTTTACAACATGAAAGACCAACAGGACATGCTACTAGGGACAAACCTATGCTGAAAACTATCTGGTAGGTGGTACTTTATGATTGAACCTAAAGCAAAAACTTGGGTAATAAAATGTAGGAGTGTAGCAAGGTAAATGAAAAAGGCTGTGAAGGGCTGGGAAGAAATCTCAACACACGTCAGACTGTTTAAATAAATGCCCATCTTCGCTGCATCCAAATCTTACGAGTCTTTTCCAGCCTAAATGATTCCATGATTCAGTCATGGATCATAACAGAGAACAAGTTGTGAGCCAAAGGAGGCAGCAGGAAACTATTTTGAGGCTGAGCATTGTGCAGATGAGCATCTGGCAACCGAGGGATGCAGCTTTGGGGATGCCCTCCTAAATATGCTGCAACAACCTCGTAAGCATTGCTACAGCAAAGCGAAGTAAAAACTTTACTACAGCAAGTAAGTGTAAACTGGTTATGGGAGGGTCCTGAATTATGCTCACAGCTGCCTTTGAGATGCTTTGGCTGACATACCTGTGAGGAACAAACCAGTGGAAGTATGGAGAACATAATTTTGTGCAGCATTTTGGAGATACCACGAGAGCGCACTTCTTCACAGCATAGGTAGTTCCAGAACTTGGTACCAGGCATAGGGAAATGGTGATCTGGTGCCTTGAATCCTTTTTCAAATGCTCTTGTGAAGATATCACAGAACTCATTTGAGGTAGATAAGATGCCTTGGATCCCTTCTAAAAGGGAATGGGGAATGACGAGATGGGAGATAAAAAAGACCTCAGAATACATGATGTGTCATCAGATTCATGACACAAATATTGAAATGTCAAGACTGTGGTTCCTAACTCCCAGTCTCTTTCCTCTGCACAGTAGGCTCCCCAGAATGGTTGTATCTTCAGTGGGGAAGACTAGGAAATGTCACCTTCACAGTGGAATGAACACAGGTCTGTTATATATCCTGCAACACTGGTCCGAAACTCTGGGACAAAATAATATCTCAAAGGATTCCTTTGTGATGCCCAGAGAGGGGACTTAAACCCTGGATTGCCTCAGAAACCAAGGACATCTGTGGATCATCATAGTATCTCCTGCTGCAAGAGTTGGTGGGGCTTGTGGTGTCTGACCTCAGCCAGAGCCTGCAAGGGAAAGGCAGCAAAAGTGACGACAGCCTCCAGTGTCCTGCAGCCTCCCTTACAAAGGTAGTGTACCTACACTGGTACCTGCTGGTGGCAGATGCAAGTTCCAGTTTTGTCCCTGTGAGACAACCTGAACACAGTAAAAATAGTCTGAAGGGGTGAGGAAGTGAAAGTAACTCCAAAAATCCCTTCCACTCCTTTTCTCAAGCCACTGGCTGAATCTCAGCATTATCAGCAAGGTATGGTGAGAGACCTTGCTCCACAGAGGAGCAATTCTCCTGCCCCTGCACTGCCAGGCAAGGACTGCATATGGCTCAGCACTAGGGTGTTTGGGCCACTGCATTTCCTTCTCTGCATACGAAGAAGGATGTGATGGATTCCCCTTCACCCTTCTGTACTGACAGAGGGGTGGAAAAGATGGCACACATTAGTCTATTTGGTACAATTATTAAACTATTTTTGCTCCCAAGTGAACTTTGTTGAACTTTAAGTCTCCCTCCTCAGCAGAACAAGCCTCCTCCTCTGGTAAGTGTCCTCAGGCTGGGGACATTGCATGTGGCTTTGTGTGAGTGCAGAGCACCATTTTACAATACTAGAGACGCCAAGCTCTTCCTATTTTTCCTCTTTCTATCCTTTTGGCATTGTAAACTCCGAGTCCAGCTCCTTATCAGCTGCCCAGAGATTACTATTGGCAGATACAAGCTGTTTGAGGAAAGAATATGAGGTGGGGGGAAAGGGAAGTGTATCAAAGAATGGCCAACAAGACGCCTGACAGACCAACAGCCCCTTCCCTTTCTCCTATGGCTTGAGCTGGATGGGCAGGGCACTGTTATCAGGACCTGCCTGTGAGCAAAGAAGGAGCAGACACCTGTGCCTGGTCCTTTTCCCACTGCAAACATCCCTCAGTGCTTCACCCAGCTGTAGAGAGCTGACATTTAAATGAGAGCTGCAAAGATGGGGTCCTTTCCCTGAGCT
This sequence comes from Hafferia zeledoni, assembly GCA_035583235.1. Lineage (NCBI taxonomy): Eukaryota > Metazoa > Chordata > Aves > Passeriformes > Thamnophilidae > Hafferia > Hafferia zeledoni. Next base: position 112,962,099 of record JAWWEV010000001.1, read on the forward strand.
GCCATCAGTGGTGATATTTACCCACATTCTCCCTGCATTTCTGCACACTGTCATCCTCTTGGCTTGAAGGAATATGCTACTTAATGTACCACTGACAATCTGATTGTTACCCGAGGAATTGAGGTAATTTAAAGCAAAGCACATTACTTCACCAGTGGAATGTGGTGACACTGTCAGTCCTTGGCTTATACACTAAATTGGTAGCACATATGGATTTCAACCTCATTTATGACAGAGCCATAAATAAACGTTCTCATAGATCAGCAAGCTGAGAGTCAAGCAAGTTCTAGAGGAGACGATTTGCCAGGAAAATCTCTTACTACTTTTCTCAGATGGATATTGTTTGGACTTGTACAAAAATATCCAACCTACATTTTCCCTTTCGTCTCATACTTTCACAGCTCAGTTAGGTCACATGGGCAACACCTTTGTTTCATTCATGTCTTCATATAAGATACATCTGTTCCACTTGGGAGGGGTTAGTGTCCAGAATAGAAAGCTGTGGGCTCTAGATGCAATTTCTCTGGCCATGAGCAGGATACTAAATTCAGTTCTTGGCTTTCTTGAGCAGCCTCCCTCTTTGTTCCTTGGCTCTAATTATGGGCAGTGTAACAGAGTTGAGGTAAACACAACACTGAGGGATCAACAGGTGGGACTGGGACAGTGCATATAGTGAATTCTTTGGCTTTGTAAATATCTCATGGGAATTTATTTTAATCTGTTGCGTTGTGGTGTGTGGGTTGTTTAGCAGGGACAGCTCTACTTACTGACCCAAGCACATGCAGATGTACCTGACCACACCACCATGGCCTGAACTTACATATGATGTGGGAAGTCACCATTTCTTTATAATGCATCCTTTGCATTAAGTAATCTTCCTTTCTTCCATAACTTCCTTTCTCCCTTTCAGCCTGGTACACACTTGGAAGGGTTTTACACACCCCAAAAATGATGGGCTACAGAAACAAATTCACCCAGAATGGCAAAGTGAGCTTGGGAATTGCTAAAAGATTTGGTTCAGTCATTAGTATCAAATGGGAGCATTGTAATATTGTGATAACATAAATGCCCTTCTCCTTCTTCTTCCCCTTTCCTCCCCTCCTCTCCCCTTTTCTTCTCACTTTATACACAATTCACAGGGTTTTAAATCAGCCATGGATGGTTAGAGATGGGAATTTGTATCCAACATGCTCAGTATGCCACTGAGGCCCAGAAAAAAAAACAAAGAAAATTTTACGTAATGGATAAGGAATAGAAAGAGAGTAATAAGAAAAATAATGCAGACTTACCTCAAATGTATGTACAGTAATAGCTGTTCTATCTGAAAGAAAACTAGAAGAGGTTCATAGAAGGGCAATGAAAATTATTTGGGGCATGGAAAACCTTTCATATGAAAAAGGTTGTGCTGGGACTATTCACCTTAGAAAGGAAACCAGTGAAGGAGAGTATGATAAAGACATATTAAATGCTGTCTAGTGTAACGTTGGTGGCTGAAAAAATTCAAGTAAATTGAAAACCAGCAATTTCCAGGCTGATCAAATAAAAGTCTTTCCACAAGGGAGATAATTAAACCATGGAACTCTCTGCTGCAAGACACCAGGAAGGTCAGGCACTGACAGGATTTCTGTCTGGTAAGAAGGCTCTTCAGACTTACAATAGCTCCCATCCATGTGTTTTAAGATATTAACATCGGAATTGCAAGAAACAAATTAAGAATATCCTTTCAGGGATAGGAATGGGAAGCTTTGCTGTGTGATTTCTTACACTTTTTTCTGAGACATCTTCCTCTGGGAGCTCAAGTGGGTTGCCAGATTGGCTTGGCCACCTGCCTAATAAGAATGAGACCAATGCCCCATGGGGGTTCAGATCTGCACCCATGACATCCAGCCATGCTGGGCAGCCTGGTTACACCTGAGCTTTTCTAGTCTCTGCAGTGCTTCTCCAGGGACTCCTCCAGCTGGTCTGACTGCCTCCACATCTGAGCTGGTCCAGGTCCAGGTCCACTAAAGTCAGAGCTGATACCCACTGACTCACATTGTGAACTTGCACTTTTGCACTTTTCCTGCAGTACTCCTTCTCACAAGCCTTATCCCTGGGCTGCCTGTGCCAGAGCATCACTGGCAGCACGGCAACACCTCCAGCACATTCCAGCTGCTGGAGTACCTTTTGGAGGTAAGTTGGTCTTGGGAGCCACTTGGTCCTGGGACAAATCCAGAAAGGGCCTAGAAATGCATCAAAACTAGCACTGCCTCTCTAGAGTTCATAAAAAACAAGGCCTAGGTTAGACTTTTTTTAATGTATAGGTTACTATGTGCTTGTGTGCACTTCTATGAATTTACTGACTCTGGAAAGAGTATGACCAAAAGTTGAGGTGTTGGCTTTCATATGGGTGTTGTTGGGGCTCTTCATGGACTGTGTCTGGAACCTCAGAGTTGTTTCCCTGTTTCTCCAGGACTATCAGAGAAATTTCTGTTCATTCACACAGAATCAGTCCTACTACTGTGTCATGATGCCTTGTTGTCAAAGGATATACATTTGCTGAAGGGGAAATTGTGTTATCCTACTCTTCAGATGAAAACCCCAGTGTAGGAAAGGCTATCTTGCTCAATTTGGTTTGAAGCTTGAAGATTCCAAGGAGCAATGAAAAACAGTTCAGTATTTTGGGATTACGTTCATGCTTTAATTCCATACTTACAAAAGTGGTTTGGGCTTTCCCAAGGAGCGTGGAAGTGGCTTGAAAAACTTCATAAAGGTTTGAAGGTGAAATAGCTTCTTATCACAGGTGATCATGTCCTAGGGCTCGCTGTGGAAGGCAGATGAACTGTGAGGGCAGGAAAGGATGCTAGTGCAGTCAACTGTGTGACTTTTTGCAGAACTGTGACAGTGTCTGTGCTTCATATAGGGTGATTTAGAAGCACTTCACTTCTCTCTTGCTGCCTGCACTCCCTGACAGACAAGTTATTCATTAATTTTTAACACCAGATGTGAATTGTCACATTAACAGCCATGCAGCTTCTGCAGTGCAAGAAGTGCTCAGCAGTGTGTCATAGCTGGCCTGAGCCTTGCCTAAGAAAGGGTTGCATAAACACAGCTTAATAATTTCCCTCCATTTAAAGTGTATGGTTAAAAAAAATTGTGCTCAGATCTGAGATCTCTTCAAGGTCTTCTGTGGAACACAATGGATGTTATCTCCAAGCTTTAACATCCCTCCTGTTTTAGGTTAGTAAGACACGACATGCAGGCAATTCTGAATAAACACCCCTTAATTAAGTGTATTGGAGATGTGAGGAGCCACAACAACAACCCCTTCAAGCTACTGACATGCCCCTGTCACCAAGAGTAAGTTGCTAAAGTAGATGGACCCATTGGTCCTTTCTTCTCATAGTGCCAGGACAGCTATTTTTGCAAAAGACATATTTTGGACCCAGAAGCACAATAAAGCATAGTGTCTCAGAGACAGTCAGCTTTCTCTGTTCAAGCAAAAAGACAGGACAACATGCTGAATGCAAGAGAAATTATATCTGCAGGAATCCCAGGTTCAATTCTATGAGTGATCCTTATTTTTAGCTGTAAGTGAAGGGTCACACACGCAGTTACTGGGCACATGTTCCTTTGTAACTGGCCTCATGAGTGAGGAGTACAAGGGGTCTGGTATCTGCTGATGGAGGGCAGCCTTCCTAGACTTTTTAGAGTTAATGGATGGAGAAAGGCTACAGCTAAGCTCTTATAGCATATGATTGAATGTAGTATCTTATCGTTCCCAAAAAACTGAAGAGGAAATACAGGAAGATTAATCTGTCTCCCTGGGCTGAAGTTAGCATTTGGGTGTACTCCCTCTGGTCCCATTAAATTCCCATTTAAAATAAATTTTTGGGGGACCAAGATTTCATTATCTCTTTATCAATAACCTTCTGTGCTTTTTCAGTTTCTTCAGTCTGGTTTGCAATATTTTTTTTCACTATCTGTTTATGTAGGGTGGCCCCGTGGTGTAATGGTGAGCACTCCGGTCTCTGACTCCCAAGGTCACGAGTTCGAGTCTCAGTAGGGGACCGTCCGC
>JAWWEV010000001.1:112966255-113002081 GCA_035583235.1 Hafferia zeledoni
GCGCAGGCTCGAAGGGCACACCCACGTGGGGAGAGCCCTTCCCAAATCTTCGTTCGCGAAGACTGGGCCATTATTATCTGTTTATGTTCAGTAGTCACAAAACTTTATAGGCTGTCTCAGTACCTAGGGTTTTGTTTATCCTCTGGAAGCACACAGAATTCTTATGCTTAATCTTAATGGAAAAGTGGAAAAGTCAAAACCAGTCGTAACTTATCATCTGAAACAAAGAGCAAGAAGTTAAGGCTAACTGACAATTTTGTTTTAAGTCTTACCAATTTGATTTTTTTTAATTTATTTTTTTCTCCCTCATCTCCAATTACATTTTAAGGCAAATACAGTTTGAACTGGATTTTTTTTTTTTTTTACATTTCAAGTCCAAATCACTTAAACCAAGAGTTTTCCTCAGAAGGTTTTATAATTTAATCTGTTGACATTTCATGTCAGAAAATATTACTGGAAATTTTTGGCCAGTTGTATTACCAGTGATTGAATACCTGATTTGCTAGATGGTCCCATGTTTTCTTCTAACTAATGGATATTTTATGGCAGGTAAAGTGCACCTTTATAATTTATTAATATGAAAAAATAATACCTATCTATCTGGCTCTGACTAAAACAAAAACAACGATTTTGAACATAAGAAAACAGAAAGGCTATTCTTGCCATAAATTTTTATGACTCTTGTGCTGCATTCATCATCCTGATTTCTGCATTTCAAATGCTGAATTGGTAGCTGATAATTGCATGAATTTATAAATATTGTGTGCCCTTTTAAAATATGGTGAACACAAAATCTTGCATTGCATATCAGGGTATCTGTAATCCAACATAAAGCTTTGGCTGCAAATGGTGCTTAAAAAGTTTTTTTTAATTGTGTTTTAGTCTTTCAAATAAGATTCAAAAATGCACACGAAGATGAAAGTTAAGGAGTTCTGCCTTCATAGTCACCTGTGGCAAGAGATTGGCAATTGTGGTTTTTTTCTCAGAGATGCAGCTCCTCTGGACTGTGCTTTGAGAAGACACGACTGGGAGAATGGTGGCATGACCAAAGACTTAAGCTGCTGAAGTTTCTCTTTGTAGTCGTGGGGATGGGACTGGTATGTGGTTATTTATGAGCTGAGGTATAAATAGCCTGTTTCTCTTTCTCCTCTGGGATTTTCAAGACTGTAAAGTGGATTTTATTTGAAATTACCTGCTTGCAAACCTCCTTGCCTTTCCCTTGTCCTTCAATAAACTCCTTGTCTCCTTTTTTTGCCAATGGCCTCTAAAGGAGGGACTAATAAAATGTCACTCTAGAATTCTGCAATAGCATATTTGTCTGCTTTGTGTGAGAAGGAATAGGAAAATTATGACAATTATACATATCATCCCAGCCACTTGTCTGCTTTTGTGTTTGTTTCCAGCCTTGGACTAGTGATAGCAGAAGCAATTCATTTTTTATAATATGGAAATCACAATTACTGTCAAAAAGTAGGAAGTGTCATTGAATTTTCTCTAGAGACCTTTCCTTGGTGAAAAAAAAAAACCCCAAACCAACAGTATAGGAAATTATAGTCCTAACAGCTCTTAAACAATTCTTGATACTTTTAGATTAATTACCGGTGGCGAAAGTGGCTGAGCTACTCAAGAGTCCATAGAAGTGGACAATAACTCTCTGGAAAGCATTAAATGTGAACATAATTTTGGTACAGTGAAATGTTAATGTTGTCTTTCACAGTCAATGGGGACCTAAGGTCATGAAGCAAGCAGTGTCCCTGTCACTCACTGATTATATGAATTCTATGAAGAATCCAGTGTCTCCAGCCATGAGCTGAGGTGGAGAATATCTTGAAATAAATTGTGGGGTTTTGGAGAATTCTTGGGTCAAAAGGCATATCTGAAAATTAAGCCTATAACCTGCAAACACAAAGATGTTGCCACTCATTGCCAGCCTGAGGGCCTCTGTATTAGGGTTACAGTGAGCACTAGTCCAGAGAAACTACATTCTCATAGTTATTCATTGGTACAGGCAAGGGCTCAGTTGTCCTCAAAGTGCAGCTATTGCCAGTCCATTTCGTCTTGCTGTGTATGTATTTGCTAAAACACACTCCACGCTGTCAGACTGTTCTGCTCTGAGCTGCTCTTTATGCTTCCCTCTATGAGCCCTCTCAAAGGCTTAAAAATTGTGGTTTGAAATCTTCCCTGAATCTGTTTATCTCTGTGCTTTAGGATACCAAATCTTAGCTCCAAGGAAGAACAGTCAGCTCCTCCTTTTCAGTTTAGGACAGAGGATAAAGGTCTTGTCACAAACACACTGAGTGTGTTTCCCATCCCTTCATCTGCTTCTTCTCTTCATCTCCCAACCAACAAGGGGTAAAATATATCTCCTGTTCCTATTAAAGTCTGTCTCCTGTAGCTGGATAGCACTATTGTGAGCCACAGAAGCCTGGTATCTGTGGCAAGGAATTCTACAAACTAATGATACATTATATAGAATATTCTTCTTTGTAAAGAACACTCTGCTGGCTTTTGGTCCCTTGTTAGCAATCAATTACTCTTTCCTGACCCTCCTCATACAACATGATTATAAATTCCTCAGTTGCATATTCTCCTTTTATTCTCTCTAAGAGAAACAATTCTGACCTTTTCAGTTTGCCTTTACACATATTAACCTTAATGAAAGCTGCCACCAGTTTTTCTCATGCTTTCTGCCTCTCCCAAGCCCTTGATTTACTCTGTTCTCTATAGAAGGGGTGAAGCTCTGGGCTGCACTAAGGAAGTGCACAAACTTCAGGAGTGAATGATCCTACTTTGTGAATTAGCCATCACTCTGTGTTAAGGTGATAGGGAGAACAATGTGAAGAAATCTAGCAGGTAAAACAACTCTAACACTTTGATTTAGGACAAGGATTGAGGCTCACAGACATTTTCAATCATTACTTTGAGAAGAAAATAGAGTTCTGTCCCAAATCAGCTAAAAAACCTGAAGGCACTGGGTACAATACAGAGCAGATGATTCCTTAAAATTAGCTTCCTATAGGTCTGGAAGAGATATTTTGCCCTCATTTGTTATCAGTATTCTTGGAATGGCCAGACAATTTCTCAAGAAATCAAAACGGAGGTTTTTGGTGTCCTAACTGCTATCAGTGGTGTAAAGTAAATGAAAGAACCATAAAAAGCCAGTCCAGGACTGTTACTTAAATGAAGTGCATAACGAGATGCAGAGAGCTCTCACCAGATCCAATCCACGCAGAAAGCAATGACACTTTTCCAGTGGCTTCACTGAGATAAACTGGCTGCCAAAACAGAAATTGATCTTTCTGTTCAATGACACAGTAGTAAAGCAGCCCCACATGCTCACTTTGCATTGACTGTGGGCTCTACAACATCATTTTGACAGTTTTGATTGAAAAGAAGCAGTTAAAAATGCTCCGTGAAGAAAAACTGTGAGGCAGGGCTCGGTACCTCTCTAAATTCCTAACAGCTTGTAACTCATGGAGTGTGGCTCTGTGCTAGGCTGGGAAACAGCCTGTTTCTGAGGAAAAGATTCACTTCCATTCAATAGGAAAATATAAACTCTGCTACAGGAATGTCTGTGTGATTCAGACTATGCCTCCATAGTATGGATACTGTACATGTAAGTACCCTCTGCTAATTGACACTGCACTATCACCCTGCTAATTAAGGCACAATAGAAGAGCTCTCCTGACATCTTACAGTGTGAGACAGAATTAGGAAAAAATGTACCCATAATAATATGAGTGATAATGGAGGCCCCTGAAAGGTGTGTAATGAAGACAGAGACCCTGAGAGGAGCTCTGGATGTAGAAAATACCTCTCAGTTACAGAGCTGCAGATAGGGGCAGACTATTCCCTCCCAGTATAATCTCAGAGCTAAAGAAAACACACTTTTTAGTGACATAAGACATTTTAAGATAGTTTACTGTGAATCCAACATTTCCGTGGTTTTACACTGAGGATCATCTGAGTCAACCCAATTGATAAATGGTGTTTGGTCAGTGTAAAGGCAGTGAATGTTCCAAGCAAATGGATGATGTGTCCTAAGTATTGCAGGGCTTTCTGGACCATGGTGGAAGATAAGCATGAGGAGGACTGGCATGCTTACAAAATGTAGCACACGTTAGAATAATCTGTGACTTTCTTTCCTCTCAGTGTCATCATTATAGTTGAAGAAGTGGTCACCATTACCTAGGAAGTCATGAAGAGGACAGTCATCTCTCAGGACACAAACAGTGGCAATGTTTTCCTATAAGAAGGTAGTCTGGAAGGTAAAGGATAAGATGACCCTACTAGTGTCAGCTCTGAAGAGAAAATAATGCAAATGGTGATAGTGGAACATCACCTATTGCCGCTCTTATGTTGGTTTATAGCACTTCTTCCTAGAAAGGAGTCTGGACTGTGCTGTGGACCTTGGCTGATCACCTCTCTCAAATGGATCAAAATCATGGACAAGCTGGGACCTTGAAGGTTCTTACATCAATGACACATGCAATGATTTTAATGAGTAAATGTTTGCCGATGTTAATGAGCAATTGATTGCCAGTGCAAGTGGACAGTCAGTAGTTCTGAATTTTTGATTCCTCCGTAAAACCTCTGGCTCCAGGAATTTTCCTCACAACAAAAGTGGAAGATCAGTGCTGCATACCAGCACAGAACCTTCTGGACTTGCAGGTATACGAAGGGAAGATCTAACCAGAGCACAGTTAGAGCCTCTGACTGCTGACAAGTAAAAACACTTTACTAATTATCCATTGAGGTGTGCCTGAAAAAATCAAAGTGCAGAAATAAAGAAAAATAAGGCATTTTGATAATCCCTGAGAGGAGATGAGAGCTGGCATTTGAGGGCAGTGCAGGGGTTCTTGCAATCAGTTAGGAAGGTATTTGTAAAGTATTTCTGAAAATATGGAGAAATAAGGACTGCAGCCTCTTCACAAAGTGGGCTACATGAGTTGGACATCCTTCCCCTCAACCAACCCTGATGGCTAGGCACATATGGAAAGGGAGATAAAAAATGCTCTATTTTCTCCCTCTCTCTTTCTGAGAACCACCACGGTGCAGGGAGTATGAAACGTTACATGGTTCAGATGTTGAGGGATCAGGGTTGCAGCTGGTTGCAAGTTGTACCTGAGCATCTCCCAAGGTGTGTGTCTGACTGCCCCTGGCCCCATGGGAATGAATCTGCACCGTCCCCATGGGGATGCATCTGGGACTGCTCAGAGGAAACCTGCCTGTGGGAGGGGAGCAACAGGCACAAAACAAATTCGGGAGTGTGCTCATGTGCATCCTGCTTGTGGCTTCAGTGGATGCACAATAGGATTCCTGCCAAAAAGCAACACCAGCTTTGCTTCTCTGTCCTGCCAACCCCTAGCCCAGCCTTTCCCTCTCATGCCTACGGCAGTTTTTAAGAAAAAGAAGCTGAGAGACTGAGGAATTTTTAATGCTGATAAATGTTGTCCACTGCAGGTATAATTTGCCTCTTAAAGTAATAATGGTCATTTTATATACATTTTCTTGAACCATCATCTGTGAACAATGGGCTTTCCTACAGAAATGTGAGTTTAACAACCCTAAGGCTCTTCTAATTTACCCCATCAAGCTGATACAGAGAATAATTTAGAAATTAACTTTTCCTCCCCTTCTGATTCCTGCCCCAGTAGAGTTCCTGCAAACAGAGACCTCAGAGTGAAGACTCAAAATGCAGCTGCATCCCGCATCTTCAGCGCCTGCAGCTCTGTCCTCCAGAATTAACTCAAATAAATTATGCATTTCTACATGCTTAACCAGGAAAAATCTGCACAGTGACACTGCAGAGTCACTCAGAAGGGAAAAAAATCTGACCCTGTAGTGCTATGGATGACAGCTATTTTTGCTGATCCACTGCCACCTGGGATAATTTACTAAGAAAGAAACTAATGAAATTACTGGAGTGCCAGACAAAGAAGGGGGAAAAAAAGAGAAGGAGGAAAAGAAAATTCCTATCAGTCTCACACTACAGAACAATGAAAATACCTTCCACCTGCAAACTTTTCAAAAACATTTCCATAGGGCCCCAGCTTCTAATTTGGCTTCAATTTTTAGTGGCAGAGAACTGGAGTTTATTGAAAGGAGATACACATGAGTTTTAGGAAGTCAATGTTATAAAAACTCTTTGGAAATTGCAGCAGGTGTGAACTTTAGTAGTATTTTTCTCTGCCCTAAAACTTGTTCCCTTTGCTCATAACCCATAGCTTTCCCCTTAGTCTCTGTCACCCTGGCTCAGTGTTGGTTTGTTGCAGTGCTATCCAAGGCACAGATGAGCTGGCTAAGATCCTTCTGGGTGGCTGTGCCAGGTGTATGGAGGCAGCAGTCATGGCTGTGCTTAAAATTATGCTTAAATTGTTCCTTTCCCACGTGCTGACAATTTTTCACAGGGATTTACATTTGTACTTGTCAGGGAGAGCCCACACGCACAGTGGACTTCTTGTGAATTGTCGCTCACTGTGAGGCCCTTTAGGATGAAGTGACGAGAGTAGCTTTAGAAAAGAATATACATTCTCCACATCAGGTTGGCAAGATTTACACATTCATATATTAATTTGATTCACAAATATATACCTTTAATTTTTCAGTGACCTTCTCCTGGTCACCTTCAAAATCTGCCAAATGAGGACTATACTTTTAAATCCCCTCTTTTTTTTTTTTCTCCTTGCTGATTTCTTCTTATCCTAAAGCAATGACTTTCATTTTCTCCTTTGAAATCATCACGATCTGGCCATGTGGGGTTTACTCATGCACCCTCTTCAGTTTTCCTCTGGATAAATATTTTGCAAATATGACAGCAGAAAAGGATATTGGAAAGATCATAGTCCAGCACACAAGAGCAGACGTCCCCAGACTGCTGAAAAAAACACATCCTGAGCCCTGAAAGCTGAGCCTGTACAGTCAGTGAGAGCCAGCACAACACCCACTTTATTTTTCAATATTCATTCTGTGTATTTTAGTATTGGGACTCAAACCTATGCTACCTACAAATAAGAAACCAGTGTTTGTTTTCATCAATTCAAACCTTGTTTTAGCCCCAAGGTTACCTGACACGCTTTCTCCTGCAGTGACAGTGGGGAGCAATCCTTGTCCACTTGGGGAAGCTGCAGGGGTGGGAGGCACATGTGGGAAGTGGTGGCTGACCTGTGGCAGGGACTCTGTTCAGCCAGTCCCCACGTACTCCTGAAGTGTGGTAAGTTCAGGTCATGCAGGGAACAGTGTGAACCATGTAAGAGCACTCCAGCTCATGTATGAGCTCACACTCTGGTAGTTGTGAGCCAGAGCTGAGAGTTTCTCAGGTTCAATTGTTTGAAAACTACAGAAAATCAATGAAAATAAGGAGACCTCTGAAACTAAGGGAACTGCAGATGTCACATTTCTCCTTCTCCTACTTTTTTCCACATGAGGGCACTTTCTTAACAACAGGCTTCCAAATACAAGCTTTACTATAACTCTGACAAGGTCATCATGAACAAGTGAGGTCTGACACTCAGGATTAGCAGAAGGAGAAGAAGCCACCATAATTCCCATTCTGCAGCTGATGAAGTGAGGTGGTGGTATGTAGTATGTTTGTTGCTGTTCCTTGCAAACCAAATTGACGACCAGGGCAGAACTTGTGAAATAACCAGAGACCCACAGGGGCAGCCAAGAAATTATTTAAATGTTTTTCTGAAATATCCGTAGAACGGTGACTCTATTTTTCACACATGGCTTCATTTAGGAAGTAGGAGCTCTGTTACTGTTAGCAGAGCTCCAGTTATGGCCTGGGCATGTGGGTGTGTGCAGCATACAAACCCTGCTGGGCAAATATTTTGTCATGATTTGAACATGGCAAACTGAGCATACATTAGGGATTGAAGATTTAATGGTCATGTCACCCTCCTAGTTTCTATTCCAGATGAGACAGAGATGTCTTTCCTGTACCTGCCTCTATCTCTGTACTTTGTCAGTACATCTCATGCAGAAATGGAGATGTGCTGAGTATACATTCATAGAGTAAACCACATTTTTTCCTTTTCCAATTCCCAAAATAAGGTCAGGAAATTATCTTTCTGTGCATGGACTTTCTGCAAGCTGGCAAAGAGGCTAAATTAACTGCATACATTATTCATTACAAATTATTCACTCTGTGCAGCACATACTGATTGTTTAGAAAATTCATTCTTTCTGTCCTAGAAATGTCACTGGCTGTAACTCCTTACCTCATCATTGACAAATTCTGTTGATTGCTTGACTAGTTGCCTTAACTAATCCAGGATTATGGTTCGCAAGAATAATAATAGCCACTTCTCTAGCACTTTGCACATGAGGATCCCAAAGCATGGTTGCAAAATGCTAATTAATCCCCAGAGCACCTGGGAGGTGAAGTATTCGTATTCTTATAGCAGATTTGTGGCTCTTGAACCTTGTTGGGAGGTGGGAAGTCATTCTGCTGACTCACAGAAACTGCCAGGTCAGGTGGGTCTCATTAGCTCCAACCAGCCAAGATAAAAAGCCAAGTGTCAAAAAGAAAGGGAAAAAAAAAGAAATTGAAAAAGTGGAGATGGAAAGACTGAGGGAACAGTAGGTTCTGTTTGGTTTCAGAGTCTTGTTCTTAGTGTAGCTGTTGAGGTATCTGAATAAATGATAGTTAAATTGGAATAAACCCTTCCAGCTGAAGTCACTAAGTTAAATTGAACAGGCCTTTCTTTACCTATTTTGCAGGGTGTGTATCCTGACTTGCCTATATTATCAATCTGTGGTGGGTTGACCCTGGCTGGGTGCCAGGTGCCCACTAAAGCTCCTCTTTTACTCCCCTTCATAGCTGGACAGGGTAGAGAAATTATAACTTAAGGTTCATGAGTGATAAGGACCAGGAGAGATCACTCACCAAATACCATCACAGGCAGAACAGACTGAACCAGGGAATGCTAATTGAATTTATTACCAACAAAATCAGAGCAGAATAATGAGAAGTAAAACCAAATCTTAAAAGCTGCCTTCCCCTGACCCTTCTTCCCATCTCTGTCTTTCCCCCTTCTCTGCAGCACAGGGAGATGGGGAATGGAGGTTACAATCAGTTCATCACACCTTGTTTGTGCTGCTGCTCAGGGAGAGGAATCCTTTACTATGGACCTGTAGCTGACCTGTGGCTCCAAAAAGCTGGAGTTTCTGTGTGTGCTGTGCTAAGTGTGCAGTGACTTTTGGTCTTGAACATCTGTGTTTTTGGTGCTGGAAGAAGAAACTGTTTCCCAAACCTGTGAATGTGACAGCCTGGAAAACAAGGCAGATGGCCAAGGGTTTCCTTTGCCTAGGGTAACTTCTAGGTAGCAAAATGATTACAGTGCAGTTTTAAAAGCTGTATACTGGAGCCAGGTAGTCTTTGGCTGATGGAAGAACTAATGGGAAAAGAGTTTTTGCTGTATATCTGCATCCCTTATGTGCTTTCACTCTCATTTACAGGGAAGTGAAAAATAAAAGGCAAGAGGAAGTTATTCATTGTCTGAAACACAGGGAGATGTGGGGATTTGGGTCTTATCTTGGTGCCTTTCATGAACAACATGATTTATTGTGATGTTTTAAGTTTTGCCTCCATTTGTTGCTGTTTTAAGAAATCATGTGGTATGACAGCTAAGCACTATTGTAGAGGGAGGCTCTGAAAGTAAAGTTGTTGTGCTCTGCAGCAGAGGAACACTGAGCAAAACCAGCAAGAAAGCAGAGTTTGTTGTTAGTGGGTGTTTCCACTGAAAGTAAAAAGCAAGGGCTTTGAGCACAGGCACACAAATGTGTGTTATTCCTTTAAAAATAAGGAAAATCAGAGATTTAGGTGAAACAAATGTTAGCAAGGCTGGATAATTTAATTTATGGTAAGGGAGAGTGGGTGCCTTACTTTTAACACTGCCTTTGTAGAAGTGTGCAGTATGGCAGCAAGAGTTTGTGCTTTAAAAATGTAAATACCAACTGAAGAAGCAAATCCAGATAACCAGCAAAGCATGGTTAGAATGAGAGGCAGGGGCCAGTTCGTGGCTGTAGCTGCAGTGCATAAGTACTAACGTTGTTCTGGAACTAATTTTTTTTTTTTAAGTGGAAGAGAAAAACCTACAAATGAACCTTGAAAGTCATGAGAACTCATTGTTCAAGTTAAAAACAATAGTCTGCCTAGCAGGGGCATTCAGACAGACAGAGTGTGACACAGAAGCTTACACATTGCTGCAGGTTACACTGCAGGGCCCTATGGCTTTGATGGCAGTACTTGATTAAGTAACAGCAGTATGGGTATAGAGAACTGCTGCTTAAATTTTCAGTAAAATATTCTTGCCAGCTTTCATTGATATATAAAAAAAGGACTGACTGGATCCATATGACCTAATTCTACTCTTCCTTGCACCAGCAGACGAGGCAATTGCTTTCTGGAGGTTAATGGCTTTAGACTTGTATGTAAATGAGGAGAAAATCTGATCTTAAATCTCAAGGAAGCAAAAAGTAGTGACAGGATTTAGTGCAGACCTCTTCCACAGAGAAAGTCTGTGGGGGCTGGTGGGGAGGGATTGTGCAATTAGAGGAGCCCTTAGCAGTGCCATTCATTCTGCAGTTGTCCTCCCATTTCAGTGCTGTCAAACTTGCGGATTTGAGGAGGAAGAAGGAGATGACAGAGAAGCTGTGGATGAGACTCTTCAAAGGGCTGTCCCAGATTCCACTTCAGGCCAGGGGCCTTGGCTGTCTATGCTGACTCACCTTGGGGTGCACCTGGGCCATGTGAGCAGTGTCCCACGTGGGCAATCAGGAGGAATCGGGGCATCAATGAGCTCCTCAAGCCTTGGTGGCAGTTCTGGCTTTCTGAGATCACAAACACACACCCCATGATATGCTGCAGTGGGGCAGGTGATTGTACCACTTTATTTCTCCTGTGGCACTGCAGGACTCTCCAAAAGCTTATCAAGGTGGAAGGGGACCAGGAAGCTGGACCAAGAGCCAACTTCTCCCATGAATGAGTCCTGTGTTGGATCTGTATGAACACATTCAGACTCAGCTTTGACCCAGTGATGATAAAAAAAGTGCTACCTGGGCAGACAGGAGCAGCCACACTGCCTATCCTTACCTTCAGTCTCCCAAAGTTACATGTACCAGCCTGGCTCTTGCTGGTTTCTCTTCCTTTCATGGCCAGTCCCTGTACCTCAGAGGCTGTTGCTGGATTAAGTCTTTCACCCTGCTCCTGAATGGTGGTACTGTGACGTTTCTGTGTGGGTACTAGTGCTGCTTCCTATGAACTCACAGATGCCTGCAGGCAGAGTGGAGTCTGGTGTCCAGGAGATGCAAACCCCTCCTTGTGCTTTCCTGAACCTTTCTGTGGTACCTTTGTGCCACCTATGTGACAGCAGGGAGCAAAGGGTGAGCCCAGATCCAAACCAGAGAGGCTGAACAGCTGCTTTGTGCTAAAACATGAGCTTTCAAGTCAGGGAGAATTGCAGTAATTTTCGTGTTCAAAGGGCAGAGAAAACAATAGCATGTTTGTTATGGATATCAGATATCTTAAAAACCCAAATGGAGCCCTGGTGCAGCTTTATGGGCTTCAGCAGAATTAGCCTGGGATATACAGCAGGCAGGGACTTGAAAGGTTTCATGGTAGAGCTCTTAAGGGCACACCTGTTTGTCCCCTATGGACTGAATAATGTGGTTTTGATGTTTTGTCATCTGCAAGCTTGAAGAGTGCCTGGGATTGGCATCCATCCATTCATTCTGCTCCTGGAAAAGAGGTACATGTCCTTGGGAGTCTCCCGTGGTCTGTGCAGCTGGGGGAGCAGCACAAGGGCAACGAGCCTGAACTGTTTGCTCTCTGAGTGAGGACTGGGATGCACAGGTGAGACAGGACAGAAAATATGTGCTACTAAACCCCGTGTTGCCAGCTCTGCTATGTGGCTTCAGGGTCACTAGAATGGCATTTCCCATGTACACTTTCATTCATTTTTCTGGAGGAAAAAAAATATTCTGGCATTGCCTACGTTGTATAAGGTTCTATTTACCCGAATCTGTTATTTCATTTGCTCTCTCTTTGCTGTCTCTCACCTCTTTTGTATGTTTTCATTCTTATTCCATTCCCTAATGAAATGTGATTTCCCCAGTTTTCTGGTTCCCTTGAATCATCAACAAAAACCTGGCACGACTTTTTTTAAGACTTACTACTAATATACTTGTGAAACAACTTTAATCAATGCTAGCTCTTGGGGAATTCCTAAGTAATTGCTAGAATACAACTAATTATTGTGCTGTTACCTTACCATTCAGTCATTATTTTTCTATGTAGTCATAACTGTTGCTAAATATTAGCTCTCTGATGAGCATTCCCATTAGGTTATGGGGTTTTTTCCTCAAAAAATTATGTAATTTATGTAATTAGTTTCATTCATCTGTTTAACTCCTCACCTACCGTCTTACCATTTGTGAGAATATTTGGCATTTCTAACTTAAAAGTCTGAGAAGAGCTTCCTAAGGAAGAGGTAGGTGAATTCAGCTTTGAGAGATCTTACTTACCAGGGAGAAAAGGTTCAGTAGTCTTTCCATAAAGGATAAAATGCCAAATTTTAAGAATACTTAATTTCTCAAGAGGTTCAGAAAAGGGCAGGATATTGTTCAGGATATTATTCAGAAAAGGCTGGAGGGGTGCTGTGATTGTTCTTTTCAAGCTGGTTAAATGCAGAATGTTGCTGGTGTTGGCAGTTTTGTTTTGAAATTAAACATGATTTTTTTTCTCTCATCCTTGAAACTCAAAGAACCATAGAACAGTTCATGTTAGAAGGGACTTTGAAAGATCATCTGGCTCAACTTTTTGTGAGAATGTGAGCCCAGATCACATCTTGAAAACCTCCAATGATGACTACTTTACCACATCTCTGGGGAGGTTGTTCCAGTGAATGATTATTCATGCTGTGAAAAATTTCTTTCTTATGTTGAGATGAAATCTCCTCTGTTGCAACTTGTAGCTTTTGCCACTTGTCTTCTCCATGTGGCTGCTTGTGAAGAGAGAGCTTCAGTCTCCTCTGTAGCTGCCCTGTGAGTAATGAAATGGTGGGGCAGGGTTCCCCTGAGCCTTCACTTCTCCAGAGAGAAAAGACCTGAATCCTTCACTCTTTCCTCACAGAGCAGGTTCTCCAGCCCTTTAATTATATTTATGACCCTCCTTTGGATGCTTTCTAGTCTGTCTGTGTCTTTTTTGAATTGTGTGGACTAGAACCAGACATAGTATTCCAACTGAAGCCTGGAAAGCACCAAACAGAGGGGGACAATCACACCTCTATCTCTGCTGGCAGTGCCCCTGCAGATGCAGCCCAGGATCTGATTTTCCTTTGTTGCTGCAGCAGGGTGCTGCTGCCTCATGTCCAGCTTGTCCACCAGGACCTGCAGGTCCCTTTCAGCCAGGCTGCTCCCCAGGCACGCAGGGTCTGGCCTGTGCTCTTTGCTTATGTCCTCCCAGGTGCACTTGCCTTTGTTAAACTTCATAGTGGTACTTGTAGCCCACGTTTCCACCCTATCCAGGACTCCATTAGAGGGTTATACCTTCTGTCATGTCCACCTCACCACGAAGTTTGGTGTCATCAGCAAACTTGGTGAGGGTGCTTTCAATCTCATCATGCAGACCAGTTAGGAAGATGTGGAACAGTGTGTGTATTGATCCCTGGGGTACCCCACTTGTGACAGGCTGACAGCATGAGCAAAAGCCATTGATTCCCACCTTCTGAGTGAAAACTTTTAGCCAGGTTCCTGACCATCTCACAGGCCACCCATCCAGTCTGTATTTTGCCACTTTGTCCAGAAGAAATAATTGTTATTTTGATAACATCCAACTAAGCAACACTCACTGCCCTCCCCACACTGACAGAAATGGTATATTGTAGAAAATGATTGGGTTAGTACAGCATGATTTGCCCTTGGTAAATCTGTGCTGGCTTTTCCAAGTCACCTGCTTTCTTTGGTTAGCATCAATTTCTAGGAGGATGTATTCTATTACTTTCCAGGGACTGAAGTAAGACTAACAGGCCTGCAGTTTTCTGGGTCTTCCTTTGGGCCCTTCTTATAGTTGGGTATTTGCTCTCTTCCAGTCATCAGAGACATCTGATCTCCATGACTTTTCAAGTGTTACAGACAACAGCATCAATGACTTTGTTTAACACCCTGGGGTGAGTTTCTTCTGGGCCTGCAGATTTGTGTGGGTTGAAGCCTTGCAATAGGCTTGCACTAGTCCTTTCTCTACTACTGGTGGGGCAAATGTATTGAGATTTTTCGTCATCATTATGACCTATTTCCCTGCCCTGTTTAGCAATGGGATTATGTTTTCCCTGTGCTTCCACTTACTGCTCACATATCTGAAGATCCCTTTTTTGTTGTACTGGGCATCCTTGGCCAATTTCAGTTCTAGCTGAGCCTCAGCTTTCCTGTCTGGGAAATCACTGCAGTTTTAAGGCTGTTCCTCTACAAATATATTTATCTGTATCAATTGCAATGTGATACCTTGTGTTTTTCATTTACAAAGATTTTGCAAAATATAATTTTTTTTTTTTTTTTCCTTTGGAATAGCCTTGTCTTTTGCCTGTATACAGTGAGGTGGTGTGTTCTTAGACACTGTCACAGGGAGTAGTCTTTGGTAGTTCATTATTGTTACTATTGTAATAAGTATATTAGTAAAACAAAGCTGTCGCTAAAATCTGCAACACCAGCAGAAGCTTCTCTCTTTGTCCTCCAATTTACTTAACACTTGGTACTGACAGGTAATAATGGCCTGAAGGAGTGCTCATAAAAGACATTTTTTCCCCTAACATGGTTAGAAAGGTTCTTGTGAAATTATTGCAAGCATAGTATCTTATTCATATTCAGTAAAATAATAGATTCTCATGTAATGTAGGAGTGTGGGGTTTTGCCTTTATCAAGTCTCTGCTGACCTTTTTAGGATTACTTCCACCACTGTTACATATTAATGCACATGAGAAATAGCACAAACTATAAAAATCTTATAATTTCCACGTCCCTGGTGTGTTTAGCACTAGCAGGGCCTGTGTTGGCTTGGTTGACCCGTGTGGTCCCTGCTCTTTTATTCCATGCAGCTTCTTACCTTGCTGTCGTGTCCTGGTTCAGTGGTGCATGTCCACAGGCAAAGTGTGCAGACCCAAGGGGCAGGGCAACATGGGAAATGTCAAGGCTATTCCATCACTCCAGTACTTTGCTCAGTGATTCACAGAATTACATCAGCAGCAAAGCTGACTGGCATTATCCCCCTGTGTTTGTGGGCAAGGCGAAGAAAAATGCTATTGGTGACACTTGCAGAATAAGGGGAGGGGGTACTTTTGTCCTCATATGGGACCACATCTGTCCCAATTGCAAAAAAAAACCCAAACAGGAAATGGAAGTATTGGTAGAATTTCTCATGCATGTGGCATTTTCTACAGTGCTATGGTGGCCTAGTTGTCATCTGACTATGATCTATTGTAAAAAGTCCTCCTTTTAGACATTCTCAATCTCTGCTTAATGAAGAGACAGGCATCATGAGAGCAGTTTGTAACAAGTTTATTAGCCAGTCATATGCATTTAATTAATGTATAACTCTGTATTCTACTTACAGGCAAAATTAATAAAGAACAGAAACAGATGGACGTTTTATCTTGCCGAAAATGAAGACATACTTAATTTTCTCTGCTGATGATGTAATCCCAGACTGATCTGCTGCCAGAGGTTCTGGTGGTAAATTTGCCTGCTAAATTAATCAAGGTGTAATGAGCAATTGGATCAAGTTTGCCAACTTAATGGCAAACAGCCTATCTAGGAGAGGTGATGCTTCACTCATTCCCTGGGTGAAGAGGCCGCCTCACCTGCTCCCTCCTTTACCTCCTACCAACAGTGTTGTTTAAAGTGTTTTCTTAGTACCTGCAGAAACCTTAACTGAGAAGTCAAGGAGCCAGTCAGGGTGTTTGTGCCAGGAAAATGCAGACTCTGTGTGACCTAAATGATCATCTGCCAAGGTCAGATGGGAGTTGGCAAATCATTCCCATGCACAAGAGGTCCCACAGGGAAGGCTCCTCTGTCATATTAGCAGCTGCACACAGTGATACTCTCTAATGCCCTGCGTGGTATGACTAGATAGTCATTTAGCATCCTAACAACAGCTTTGATCTGATTAATGAAGCTCAGCAAGGGCTTCCACGAGAATCAGTGATGGGATGCCTTGGAGTGTGCAAGCCTAACATTTAGTAGCTACAGGTGGCCTTTTGCTGTTAGAGGGGTAAAAAATTGTGGCTTCATATTGCTGAATCCTCCTGGAATTGCACACTGTTTGCAACGTAATCCCTAAGGATGCATTTATGTTTTCTTTAGCCTGGAAGTCACTAATCATCCATGTTGTTCTCTGTCACCTCTAAGTTAAGATATAAAACAGAAAGGTCAAGATGCTGCAGTTATATTATTAGAAAGCCAGAACAAGACCTAAGAATGTCTGTGTTTTCTACAGTGTTTATCTAAGGAAGAAGTGTCCCAAATTGCAGAAGACATATGATAACAGCAGACGCTATATTTCTTTCCTGCCCTCCCCACCCCCCAAAAAAAAAAAAAAAAATCATTATACACAAGTACTAAGCAAAGTATCATCACTTGTGCAAAAGTCGTTTTGTTATAACTTCCCCCTCCTTTTTTTACAGACAAACTCAAAATTACTTTTCAACTGGAAGACTTAAGAAAGCTAGTTTCTTACTTTCCATGCAAAATATTTGTCGCAATTTGACTGTATACAAAACATGTATGGTTGGATGGAATGGCTTTTTCCTACAGAAAATTTATGACCTGTTCAATTTCTACTTAAATGTTTTCAGCATGGGTTGCAATGTGCTATATTTACTTATTCTGTCAGGTGCTACTCCTAATGAAGCTGTTCAGTGGGCTATTTAGTCATAAACCTTAAGTGTTTTTCTTGAGACAATCAAAAAGGAAGGAAGCATCAAACAACGGGCAGAGGAACAATGAGATTTAAATAAGGGAAAAGGACAAAATCAGTGGACCTGGGAATACTGTTAGGCATACTGCCACCATTAAAATACAAAAGAAACATATGGTAAACTGTGACATGATATTCTGTATAATCAGATAATTTAGGAGATTTAGTGGGTTGCTTTATGACTGAAGAGTGGAATAGAGCAATAATTATTAATCTGTCACTTCCATTGACTTTGACTACACAGGACAATTGCCGCTTGATCTCCTCTACAAATCCAGACTGGTCACATTCTCACTTAAACTGTGCTAATTCATGTTGTCAGAAGCTCAAATTAATTGGTCCTAGGAATGCCCTGTCATGTCTGCTTTCCTCTGACAACGTCTCCTCCACTTAGAGCTGGGAGACAGGTATGGGAACTGCAATGATGTCTCAGCTCTGCTCCGGGAACTTACAAAGCAAAGGAAACCTTGGATGACTAAACAAGCATAACAGTCCCCTCCCCGAGGTGACCCAGATCTATCCTAATGCTTGAAAGGCCTCAGCTATTGTGAGAAGATGACAGTTACCTCCATCTTTTTTAATGGAAGCAACATCTCCAGCATTATGTCAGTTGTTGGATATAGCTTTGGATATTTCACACATACCTCTGGCTATGTCCTGTGAGGAATGGTTGTCTGAGTTGTAGATCAAAAACTTTTGCCCCTTTTCACTGTAATTTCCCAGATTTTCTTGGAATCTCTTTTACAAATATTACTGATTTCCACCACACATTGCCTACAAACACTCAAAAACTCTTCTTTTGCCTCGTCTCCACTTTCCTGTTTTGTTTTGTTTTTTTCCCCCACTCTTCCTAGAAACACACTGTACTCTGCATGGATTTAAAGCCCTGGTATGAGATGACACACTTCAGTTTCATTGATGCTCACTAGTGAACACAGCAAGAGCTGAGTAATTCACCTTTACAGAGCTGCTGACACCTGGGGGATCAAAACAGTGAGTTTGAGAATGGCATCACCATCAAGGTGCCTTCTGAGGCACCAGAGCACTAACTCTGTTTTACTGGCTACACTAAGGGCGATTGCACTCATGTTTTGGGGGGTTTAATGTGGAATCTTTTTGTTATGAGTTTTTCTTTCGTTGGTTTTTGTTTTAGCTTGGTATTTTTTGTTTTTAATGCAGGTTTCCTGTTACGCTACCAAACACTGACTTTTGTCTCAGTTTTCCCCCTTTTTCCCCCCCTCCCAAACAGTGAAATTCTCACAGCCAAAACACCATAAGCATTGACAGCAATGTGAGGATTTTATCTTACAGTTTAACCAGAAATCATGTTCGATATAAAGCAAAAAAATATTTCCTTAAACTACCCAAGTCCTGCCTCTGTAAAAACACACAAGCAAGTTGCTCTGAATGTATAGCCTGAGACAAAGGTGGAGTAATTAATTCAGCTGCCTTGTCTTCAGGGTGCCCAATGCATCTGTTGCCAGACAGGCATATTTCTTGCTTGGACTATCCCAGCCACACAAATCAACATTCTGTCTAAAAAATGAGAGGTAAACAAAAGATGCTGAGAGGAGAAGCTACAGGGTTTAGTGGTTGGGCTGCTAAGTCTGGCTCCTTTTCTTGTTTCCTTTTATTGATCACAGGTGTCTTCAGTAAGTCTCTCCTGCTCTGTGTATCAGTTTTCCTTACCACTGTTCTGTTGCTCCATCTCTGACCTATGAAATCATTGTTTTTCTCAGTGCAGGAGGCTACACTGAGCCAAGTGAGAGCAATGTACCCAAGGCACTTAGAGAGGTGTCCTTGCCAAGAGGGCTTAACCTGGCACCTCTCTGTGCTTGCAGCCAGCTGTGAGGGTGGGCACTTTCAGCTGTGCTGATAAAACACAGACCTCTGTCAACAACCAGGGAATGTTAAATATTCAGCTTCCCCCTGGGGTCTTTCTGGAATGTGGAAGCCCTCAGGTGCTTCTATCTGGCTGTTGTTGTGTGCATTCCTTAACTCCTTCCTCTAGCAGCTCTCCAGTGCAGGGAGCCCTTCAGAAATCCTGTATAATGTAAGAAAGTCTGATGGTGACAAAAATTTTCCCATTTCTTCTCAGCGTGGTAGTCTGACCTTGTTCTGTTGTTCTACATGGTACTATCAATCATCCCACCATACTGCTCTGGAGTACAGACCTGCTTGAGCATTGATATTTTAATTTTTAATAAGAAATGTTGCTCTTATCACTGCTGTTGCTCAGGAATTAGCTCTGTTGCTGTCTTCCATTCAGTTTATTGTTGTGATCCATATATTAGCTGTAGGTACTTTTTCTTATTGTGGGTCCACTTTACAACATGCCCCCCTTGTCCTCTGTCCCTTTGGTCCACACTTCACCTCTTTTGCCACAGCCATGTTGGGAATATGCACAGATCTGGTTCAAATTCTTAAGAGCAGCAGAAAATCTCCATGTAAAAATGATGGACTGTCTGCATTTCAGCAGAGGAAAGCATGTGATTTGTAACCTCACTGTATTTTGTATATCTTGTATTTTTGACTATCCTGGCTCCTCCTCTCCCCTCAGTGCTTACTGTGCTGCATGAAGATCATGCTCCTTAAGGATGGTGCTCAATTTCTGTGCACCATGCAAATACCAAGGAACCATCAGATAATCTCTCATGAAGCTAATGGTGCTTCACAAGGTTGTACAGATTATAGTTCATAGCAGTGTTGAGTTTTTGCTGTCCTAAGTATCAGCTGCTAATGGTCCTTCCTGTACACAAGCTGATGATCACAGTTTGCTATTGTTTTTACCTGCACAGTTGTAATTTAATGACATTAGAACTGTAAGGAAAGCTTGGGGACACATAAAAGAGAATAACATTTCCAGATTCTTTGCTGCTTCTCTTCCTTCAGGAGGAGGTGTGCAGCATAAACTTGGGATAAATGATAACTTTGTCAGGCTGATTGTGGTTTTCCTTTCTGAGGAAGGAAAGGTGGATTTGCCCTCAGCAGTCCTCTCCCATTATATAGTCAATAACAGGCTGAAATAGGTTTAATATAATTAACTTAGCATTGTGGGAGGACACTTTGCCAAGCAGTGGAAACTGGCTTGTGCCAGCTTAAAAGGTCATTGCTGTAAGAGCGTCCCTTCATGCATTATCTGCAAACACGGCTTTTGATCCACTGTAATTGATTTTAAAGTCTGATAGGTTGCCAAATTGATTTATAATATGAGTCACTGATGGGAAAGATATTTGAATTCAAATGCAAGTGGCAAAACTTCATCAACCCAGCCAACCTTTGTTTGCAGTCTTTGCCTTCCTTGTTATGCTTAATTAATGCTTTCCACAGGAACTGGTGGAAACCCTAGAAGGCAATTGTGGAAAATAAAGGCACAAGTGGGCATTTTGCCTACTGCCTCCCTTCAAAGAAAAGGCAATGTGATTAGAAGCCACTTTAATTATCAGCATCTCTGAGTCTGTTTTTGGTCTCATATAGGTAATTCTTTTGTGTGACTTTATGGATTCACTACATTTATTCCTGGATTACATCCTTTCCACTGCAGTCCAAACTGTATCTAATGTCCTTGTGATACAGAGAATCTTTTGACTAGGAAACTGCCTAAAAGCATACAGTAATTTGGAAAAAAAAAAAAAGAAAAAAGAAAACCCACCAAAAAAAAAGGCAGCTTCTTGGAGACTAGAATACAAAGGAGTGATAAAACTGTTGCCTGTATAATAGTGTAATAAGAATGGAGTCTAGGGTAATGCATGGGGTTGGCTGGTGCTTGCAGGAAAGGCCATCTGATTTATAAGAATCAAGTCAGGCTGGGAAAAATGTCATTTTCCACAAAGAGCAGCAAATACAAAAAGGGAGGATTTTATCTTATTTGAATTGTAGTAAATCCTGGGGTGTGTAGAATGCAGTGCCCTGAGATAATTTTCCCGTGATGGAACAAATTCTTTTATGTGTGTTTGTGTGGTCAGGATTTCAGCCAACAGGGTGGTGAGCACATTTCTCTGCTTGTAGTTCTGCACCTGAATGTTAAGGCAGAGTTTCTGAATGCATGTGAGACAGTGACAGGTAACTGCAGATGAACTAGTCCACAAAGTGAGAAAACAGAACTGTAGCTGGGGAGGGGGACTTCAGTGGGCTGCTTTGAAGTTCAGTGCCTTGCCTGTGTTGTTGCTCACAATTTCCTTCCCATGAACAGCAACAGGGTTACAAAACCCTTCCAAAAATGGGTCATATAGGAAGGGCAGTGCTCATCTGTGTAGGTTGGTTATTTAATTCAGAAAGGCATCAAACAGCATGAGACTGTGAGAATTATAAAGAAATGGAGCAATCAAGCAAAAAACTTGGGCCCATTTACTTTTGTCATCTTCTATTAGTGTCCTTATTAGTGGTGAGTGCTGCAGGAGTCTATTGCTTTCAAAGCCTGAAAGTGACCCCTTTGGGTTGCTTTAGTAGCCAAAGAACTCGATTGGGCAAAAAGAGAAATATTTTGAAAGTATCATTATTGGCATTGAAAATGGCTTCAGCAGTGATCAGTGAGTCTGCTCTAATTACTGGGCCTAAATTTCCATTTGTATTTCATGGAAATAATGACAAAAGAAATCTTTATCTATCAATGTGATAGATGTACCTGTTGTTTCATCTCATGTCTCAGTAAGGGGGAGGAAACCCTTCAGTTGCAAGCTGTTTTCAGCAGCTCAGGGAACTTGGCCTTGATTGCCACAGGGCAGAGACTCTGGTCTCACAAAGATGGGTTAGAAAGGAATAATGAAAAACAGTTTGCTCCAACACATGATGTCTTGTGTCTCAAGCCCACCAAAACTTTTATGCAGGCTGTAATTTAAAGCCACCAGCAGATTATTGACAGCCTCAGGTACCTGCTAGATAAGGAAATTGGAAAGAAGTAAAATGTCTTACAGGAAATATTCTCAAAACAGGTGCTTCACTTCTTTCTGTACAGCCTGATTTCCATTTTTATGCTCTCATCTAACCACATGTCATCTAGTGCAAGGAACTTCTGTGACATTCAGAGCAGTCAGGCACATTTGTCTCCAAGCATTTAGCCTGATTCTGGGGTTTAAGCACTGATTCAGAAATCTTGTATATTAAAAACTGTCATGTAAGCCCTGAAAGGCTTTCTTCCTGAAAGGGCTGAGATCTTCTAGGAAAGGAAAAATATGGAACACAGGCTATCTGCTGAAGCCAGGACTTGTGCCTGTCGCCATGAAGATGGCACAGATGTGTTGTTTGAGAAAATAAGGGAACCTCCTGATGTACCTTAAAAATCTGTGCTGGAGTTTGCCCTCTGAGATCCGCTGAACATCTGTCCTGTTGAAACAGAAAGATTAAATATTTGCTTCCTAGTCTGTTGGGGCAGCAGAAGCTCTTGGAGTCAGAGGATGAAGCTACCCATGTTAATTTTGGCTGTACCAGAAGGTACTGAGTGTAAGGTTAGAGGTATCAAATAAGTGTGCTCATGTGGCTCCTCTTGCTCTGCCTTTGAGTCTGTTTTACATAATTAGATCTGCACCATCTATATAAGTTCTTGCAGTGGCCTGTTATCAGGCTGTAAAGCTGTTGAACAAAGGAAGATAAAAATAAAAATCTTCTCGTGTGTATGCTCTGGGCTTTATGACACTGCACAGGATTACCTGGAAGATTATCTGTATAGATTCTTAGATTTGTAATGACATGTCCCCAGACCTGTTAAAAGAACTTCTAAAGAAGGCACCTCTTTTCAGGTTACTCTCCCAAATCTCCCTTGTTGTGCAGGTTGCCTTCCTGTTCTCCACCGAGCCTGCCCTGCCATGTATCTACCTCAGTGAAGCATCTCCAGAGTGAGTTCCACATGGAGCTGCTCTTGGGTGAGGAGCAAGCTCCCTCCTCTTCCTCCAGGGGCTGCACCTTGCCACAGTAAAGTCATTAGAATTAGGAAGATTTCCTCCCTGTTGCCCAGACCAAAATATTTTTAACAAAATGTACTGCACAATTGCCACAACTAAGAAAATCTTAACCAATTTGACCATTCCCTGGAGTTGTGAAGAACAATAATCATCTTGTCTAAAACAATACACAATTTTCTGCCATATTGCCACTGTTGTGAAGGTCTTGTGGTAAGAGAAGAGTGTCATATCAGTTCCCCATATTTGTCTCAAGTTTGCATATCTGGTATTCCTCAGCAATAGTTTGTCTGCCATAAGGACTGCTTTCCTTGCTTTCTTAGGTCTGTGTCAGATTTCAGTAATTTTTATTTTAATTTATTTTTTCCTTTGTGAAGTTGTCTATAAGTCTGTGATTTTGAACTGTCTTTTAGTGCTTTAAAATTGAAAATACAGAACCCGTTTTTTTTTCTTTCAGGCTGATAGCAGGGAGGAAGAGCTATTAAGGGTTGTTCAACAAACTTATCAAATCGAGGCCACTACCCCGATTGAGACTAGTCAACATTTCCATAAAGATCCAAATGCAATGCATTTCCCTGTCTTTTTCTATGATTTCCCACTGTCCTGCTCTGCATGCTTCCAGACCACGAGCAGCAGACATGGTCTGCTCTTGTTAAGTGGAGCCTGTTAAGCCTGAATTACATTTCTTCCAATTATGGCTTCTTTCACTATTAACAAATATAGTGGTTTCAGGATGGCTATTCCTATTTTTCTCACTTAATTACAAGAATAAATGCTCCCAGATGCTTCAGGGATTAAAACCAAAACTTTCCAGGAAGCAAAAATATTTATTCCCTGTTTCAGATTTACAAGAGTTGACAGGAATAGATAAATTATTAGGTCCAAATAGATATTTATTTGCATTTACATTCTGAGACAGAAACACTTATGCTGAGCCAGACATCATATTATGGAGGTTAGAAAAACAGGCACTTATAACCCTGTCACAGGACACAAAGGTGAACCAATAAAACTGGGATGAAGAAACATCAAGCAAGCAAAGACCGGACAGGTCTGTGAGTATTTTAATGGCTTTCTGGGGTGCTTTTTCAGTTTGTTTTGAGGGGAGCAAAAGAGAAACACCCTTTAGGATAACAGATTTTTCTGGGGCTGAGCCCTTGTAGCTCTGTGTGGCTTTGTGTTTAGCTTCTTTGAACATCAGAAGTAGCTTGGGGGCTGCTGAGAGGTGTCCAGGAAAGCGGTGACAGCCAGCAGAGAGCATATTTTCTGGGAGCAAAGGCCACAGGGCAGCGTGGCTGAGGGCAGCATGGCTGGGGGCAGCAGCTGCACACAGGTGGGACCACCTGGAATGGCAGTTGTGGGGAGCTGGGGGCAGCCTGGCCACGTCTTTGCCTTAAAAAGATCCCAATGTGACATGGAAGTAGGGAATGTGTTGGACTTTTCTGAACCCTGTGGGCTTCTCTGTACCTCAGGAACTTGGAGTGCAGGAGGGAGGCAGCACAGGCACTTGTGGCCTGGGGAGGAGGGAGGTGGTCAGGGCTGGTGGCTTGTGTGCTCTGGAAGGCAACACCCCTTGTTCTGGTGGTCACACAAGTTTTCCGAGGCAAGAATAATCTTTTTCTTTTTGTCCCCTCTACAACAAAGTTCTGCTTGTTGAGGCCCATCTGCTTAAACGACTGTTTGCACAGGAGGGAACATTGTTTGTTGCGTGCACAGACTCCATTTCTTCCTCTGGATCTGAGTCTGATGATGTTTGTGTTTTTGATGAAGTCCATAAGAAATTGCATGTGGCCTTTTTTTTTTCCTCCAGCTAGTGCCTGGCAGCAGTATTGTACTTGTGAGATCTATGAACTGGGCATTACACAAAGGAACCATACACCAGCTTGGACATACTTCCAGCCTAGCAGGCAATAACAATACATTGGTTGTGCTTCATCTATCCTTTGAATTTAAAATGATTGACAGCTTGTAGCTGCCATCTGTCAGTGGAAAATCCAGCTATTACAAGAAAGCAATTTACTCACAGAATTTGAAAGGAGATTCTACCCTACTGCCTTCATTGTTAAGATGCAAAATACTGACATGGTAAAAAATGTGGTAGCCATCACTTCGAGATTTTCTTTTGTACCCCTTGATGGGCTCATGTATCTGCCTCAGACACTTGGACAGAACAGTTTGAAAAATGCTGTTGCAAGGTGTTAGTAGGGGGGGTTTCATCCAACTCTTGAGGAATAACATGAGTGAAGTTCTCTTAAAATAAAGTATAAAAGTGCAGATGGTCACAGAAAAGTCCACTTTTGTGACTGATAATAAATAATAAAGTAATAAATTTTCTCCCCATCCATTCATAACGAAGATGAAGATAGATTTGTAACAGTTGGAAAATATCCTTCTCTAAAAGGTCTTTGTTAGACTCATGTGGCCACCTAAACTAAACACTTCTGGGTAGATGTGAGACTACAATTACTGTGACCTCCTCTTCAAAGTGTAGAGATGGACAGCAATTTTAGGAAGACTTACTGAAGTACTGATTCTTTATTAAATCTGGGACTTGAGGAATCCCTAGAACATCTTTGGAATGTTGAGAGGTCAAAAAGTGAGCTCTGAAGTCAGACAGCATGTGTTTCTGTGTGCACTGGCCAAGAGAGAAAAAAAAAGTAGGAATAGTGTAGTGAATGCATAAACCAGCTACAATCCATTTTCAATTGTCCAGGGATCACAGGGAGAGAGGGAAGAGCTAACCTGAGTAAGACAGGATCAGATAAAAATAACAG
Organism: Hafferia zeledoni; assembly: GCA_035583235.1. Lineage (NCBI taxonomy): Eukaryota > Metazoa > Chordata > Aves > Passeriformes > Thamnophilidae > Hafferia > Hafferia zeledoni. The sequence goes on from JAWWEV010000001.1 coordinate 112,991,893, forward strand.
AGTTGAGTTAGACCAAAGGAACCCACCTAGTATGTGCCCCTTTGTTAAAAGCATCCTGGGAAGAGCAGAGGCAGCTTCAAACAGCAAAAGGCAGAGAGGGTGGGAGTGGTGCTCTCCAGCATCAGGCGGGCAGGGGGGAACACAGCACTGCTGCAGCCAGATGCTGTGAGGAGGCTGGAAGCTGGTTAGCTGTCATCTGAGGGCTCAGCCACTGATGATTAGTGTCAGTTTTTCTTATCAGAAGCAGCATTTCAGGGCAAGGTTACACACAGGACTAGAAATGTTGCAGCTGAATGGTTCTGTTCAAAATTGCTGGTTTGTCAAAAATGAGACAATTCATGAACATTGTCAATTCAGAGAAAGTTGTTTTGAAGATGCTAATAAGAAAACTATGAAGAAATTAGGCAGTTGGATTCAATTGTTCAATATGGAATGTCTCAATGTTTCGATTTTTCACCTTCAAAATAAGTTTGCATCATTCTTCTCTTTTTTATTTTTTTTTTAACTATAGCCTATAGCATATGTGCTAGTTAGATTGAAAAGTTTTAAATGAACAAAATATCTCTGAATGATTAATTCAAAATTTTGCAGGGGGTGATGGCCTTTTTTCCCCACCTCTTCTTCTCTGCATCATTCTATTGTAAAATAGAGAAAATTGTAAGATTCTATCAGGGGAGGGGGGAGCCCAACTGACATGTATTTCCTCTCTCCTTTTGCTCCAGATTACATGTTTGGCACAGACGTGACAAATGGCTCTTTAACCTGCAATGATTTCCTCCAAAAATACAACTTATAGACACTTGAGATGATGTGGGTAAGCAGACTGGTAATATTCCATGCTTTTTTCCTACCAGTAAATGTTCCAGTCTGAAATAGAAACAGTCTAAACACTGTATTGTTATTCTTATTTGTTGTCATTATAAAGTTTGCATGCAGAATCAAGAAACATACATCCAGATGCCTCTTTACTAATCTGGAGACAGCTAAAATGTCCTGCCAGAGCTGTGACATTTAATTCCAGAAAAAAACAATAGTAATATAGTAAAAATTAAACTGAAATATAAAGGAAGAGCTGTTGGATTTAGACCACCAAAATTGCTCACTGCTTTGTAGAGATGGGTCAAGGAGTGGGAATTTCTTTCTGTCCAGGAAAAGAAGGAATCAGATCAGCACATAATCATATCTTCACTGAATGCAAATCTCTTTGGTATCCCATGTGTATTTTACAAGCAGGGAAATGATTCAAGGAATATGCTGACCTTGTTGATTCAGGAATATGAAGATCCAATCCAATTTTAGGGCTGTGCGTACCCATGGGGTGCAGGAAATTGTATTAACTTTCTACAAAAGCTGTCTCAGGAGCTCCAGTAATAGCCAAAACCTTTTACTTGGCACAGTGCCACTCTAATTAACAAGAAAAGTCATTGGGAAGAGGCTCTGCAGAAAATAAAACTGAGGATGAAAACCGGCTGTGTGGCAAAGGGAGAGATGAAGAACTACACATGATGCCTTAGAACTCCTCCTACTTTCACAAAACATCTGTGCCTGAACTTGGCACAACGTAGGAGTGGATTCTCACAAGTGCCTGGTCCATTAGTAAATCCTGGCAGGTGGAAGCAATGTAGCAAGTGCAAGCATGTAGAATAATGCTTGCTCTGTGCTGTTGTAGGCTTGCTCCTGTGCTAGCAGGATGTAGAAATGTAGACAAATTATCTGCTTGCTGCCAAGGGGCCTTCTGCAAGGCAATCAAACCCCGCTAGTTCCCTCAGCAATCTTGCAGCCACAGTTGGAGTTACTGTGGAGCTTGGACCACCCCACCCAGCAAAACATGCACCACTAGTGCTGGGGGAATGATGTCTTGCCTTGTTTCTGTGCCCTATAACACCTACAGTGGCCACAGAAATGTCACAGGTGTGTCACCTCAGCAAAATAAACGACTGTGTTAAATGTTTCACAGTGAGGTTTAGGTACTTGCAAGAAAATACGTTTCAGCTAAGCTGTAAAATGGGAGAAGCTGTAGGTTACACAAGTCTGGGCTAGAGGGCCTTTTAATGTAAAAAAAATTAGCTGCTTCAATCATTTTTTTGTTTTAAAAATGAACAATATTTTGAACAACATTTTAATGCTATTTTGCAAAAGATAGTTTTCTCTTTTTCACATTATGAAATGTTAGGATATGACATAATTTATATTTATATAGAATTACAGAATCATAGAATCGATTGGGTTGGAAAAGACCTCCGAGATCATCAAGTTCAACCCTTGGTCCAACTCCAGTCCCTTTACCAGATCATGGCACTCAGTGCCATGTCCAATCTCAGTTTAAAAATCTCCAGGGTTCAGTAGTAAAACCAAGTTTTCTTTCTAGACCGCTGGATATTTTCAAGGTATTTTTGGTTTTATTTTTGGGAAGAGACTGTGTTTATTCTTGGAAAATTTGAAAAAAAAAAAAACACTGAACCTTTTCATTCTGATGTCCTACATTCTATTCCCTTTTCTCAGTTACTCATCTACAAGTTTTGCCATCCTACTAGACAGGAAGAGTAAGAAAGATGCTTTACCAATATCTTCAGTATTTTTGTAATCCAGTATTTTAATTTTTAGTTTAATTTTCCTGAACTTTTCCCCATCTCAGTGCATCATTTTTTTGTGACTGATATAGTCCAGAGGCAAATCCCTTCATGCCATGCTGTCAGGGGAGATCCAGAACACTTGGCTTTGTTATTGCTGTGCTTTACGTTTCTTCTCCAGGCAATTAGGAAGACTCACAAAAATAGAAACAACATATACTAGCAAAAATGGAAGAAAACAGCAGCAAAAGTTGGACTGACAGGAGGAAAGGCCAGGACCCTTTTGTGGAACCAAAGAAAGTATACCTGTGTTTGCAGAGCCTAAGTTAAAAATGGAACTGAGCTGGCAAGGAAGATGAATTGAACTTGGTAGGAAAACAAGACTAAGAAACATGCACATAGCTGCAGCAGTAAGTTTGAAAGTTGCACAGAAGGGAAATAAAGTGGTTATCATATTCAAAGTATGACATTACTATTCAAATATAACTGGGTGTATTTGTAACAAGCATAACCAAAGCCAAAGGCATTAAAGAAAATGGAGCAAACCAGCTGGGAATCTGAATCCTGAACATTCAAGCAAACAGACCTCTAAGGGTGTGGAAGTGAATGGGTTTTGGGGGTAAAACAGGAACTGAGCTGTGAGATCAAGAACCTCATACAACTGTATGACTGGGGAAAAAATTGTTTCCTTCCTCCAACGTTTCTGAGTCAGCTGGGCTTTGTGCAAAGGTAGGGGCACCACTGGAGTTATAAAATGCTCCAGGTGCTAGCAGTTGCTGCAGTCCTACTCTATTGAGTGCTGCATGCCTTAATTTGTTTTCATTTCTACTAATGAAAATAAATAGAAACGAGAGAACTCCAGGGAGGGTAGAAAGGAGCGGCATTTACGTTTCAAAGCTTTGCAGCCTTCTCTCTAGCGTGCAGTTGCAGTGCAAGGCAATGTTCATGCCTTGTTAAATAAAAAACAAAGACTGAAAGAAGAAAACAGAGCTGTTTTACCAGAGAGCACAGATTCCATCTCCTATTCACCACTTTACAGATTCTTTGCAGTCTCTGCCCCAAGGCTACATGAACATGCATATCTGAATTTTAAATGCAATAGCTCAAACCTTTCTTTCCACCTTGAAAACACTGACAAAAGCATCACAAAATTCAGCCTGAATTTGAAAGGTATGGAAAGTTCCCTAAGAGTTACAGTCTGATGCCTGCCTTACAAAAACACAAGAGCCATCCAGCCTGCTTTTCTGTTCCTACATCTCCAGCAAAGGATGAGAGCTTGAGCTGGGGTGTTTTTATGGAGACCCTCAAGTTGTTGAACAGGAGCAATCCACTGTATTCATCCGGCATCCTCCATTAGCTCTTCTAGTTGAACCCTGAAGAGTGATCACTACGAAATGTCCCTCTCCATTCTTGCTGCTGAGGACTTCGAGAGAAGTGTCAATTTAAAGTCTTCTGTTCAATCAGCACAGGGAGTGCTGCTTGGTTTGTAGACAATAGTCCCTTACCATGACAAGTCCCTTACCATGGCAGGCACACATGGAGCTCTGCCCCATATGCAGCAGCTTTGGTAAAACTGTGTGCGTGTTACCCTGATGGGTGTCACGCCAAAGCAGATGCTCAATAATTCATCCCTGAGACAGGCACGTGTGGTTAAGCGCTGGAGGCAGCTGTCACGCTTCCTCCTGTTGTGACCTCACTGGATTTACAAAGTAAGCTGAACTGAGCTGAGTTTATATTTGGCTCTGAAACCTCTGTAGAGAATTCAAAATAATTCAGGAAGTAGTGATGTGGATTCAACAGTAAATGTGATTCCCTTCCAATTTTGGACTAATACAATGTTTCAGCATGGAGCTAAGAAGCTACTGGTGGGAGCTGACTTTCAGAGGAGATACTAGGTCTTTCTCAAGGAAAAAAGCTTGCTCAAGAGAGAGGTGCACTGCAGCACTTCTAGGATATAGCTGTCACTGCAACATTCCCAAACACAAAGAAAAGCAGAAACTGAACATGTCCTGTAGGAGCTGACTGCTCCACTCCCTGACCACAAGTTACTGCACGACAGGCACAACTAACACTGTCCACCTTTGCTCTGTGTTCAGTCTGAAAAACACATTGTCTACTTCAGTGAACCCCCTGAGTTTTCCCTGCCTGCCTCAGTCCACACAGCTATTCTTTTAACACCTTGTACTTTGAAAAAGAATGTAGAGGTAAAGAGAGCTGACCTCCATCATTCCATGAGTCTATGATTTTTATCTACTTACATTCCTTCTACATTAGCTCCTTCACACTTATTCTTCTTCCCTGTTCACTTTCCTTCCCCATATGCACTGACATTAGAGATAAGGTAACTCTTCATCTCAGGAGCAGAGTCAGTTCTTCAGAAGTCTTAAGGTTCACCTTCCGCTTCCTGCCCTTCCATAGCTCCTGCACTGACATAAATGACAGTGCACTAGCACATCTCAGAGCAGCCTCTGGCCACAAGCCTCAATGCCTTCCGTTTCTGCTGCTGGATTTCCAAAGCTTTAATAACTACCTCAAATTTCTGGATGAGCAGTTGCTTTTTATGACAGCCTTTAATCCTGTTCTACAAACAGTAAAGTGAATAGCTGTCCATAATAGTAGGGTTTCTGGTATCCCACCCAAATCATGGGATTTCACTCTGTATTAATGATGTGCTTAACTCTTCCCTATGTTATATTTTTTTATTTCATGCAGACTGAGTGGAGGTAAGACCACCTTAGAAAGGTCCTTCCTATGGGTTGGAGCTCTAGGTGGAGATGGTGAGTCAGTCAGCACTCACATTTCATGGAGCTGGCACTGTGCCCACTGTGACCGTTTGAAACGATCAAAGGGGGTTTGGGCAAGACCCTAATACTGGCACCTGTTGGAGCATCCTGGATTAGAGTGACCACAGGGAGTCAAAAAACTTTAAGTCTGAGGGTCTACTGTGGTCACACAACTTTCTGCCTCCCTCATACAACAGGTTGCTGAAGCAGGACCCCTGCTCTCTTGCATTTGGTGTGAAGAACACTCTCTTCTGTTCTTTATGGCAGATAGGTATCTTTTTTCTTTCTTCTCATAGTGTGCTGCCTCATGCACTGTGCAACAAATGAAGGCTGTGCTGAATAGGAGACAGTGAAAGACAGAAGAACTAAATTTTAATGCTTCCTCCAGTTTCACAAAACCAGTTTCTGTACAAAATCAGGAAACCTGAAGTGATCTACAGTCAACTTACACAAGAGATCATCCCATTGCCACTGATACTCAGCTGTGTGAGCAGAGAGCATAGGCACGTGATGGGAGTTTGCATCGGCGTGAAGGAAGAGTTGCTGGCAGGATCATAGCACTGAAGGCTGTGTTTTGGGAACTTCTCTTTCTCTAGGCCCTTGGGGCTCTGAGGTTGGTGCTGCTTCTCCCTCAGGGCACAGGAGTTGCTGGTTTGGTGCCAGGTTTGTCACACACCTTCATTATGCTACTTGTGTTTCCAGAGGATAAACTGGTAACATGCAACATGAATCATGTTTTCAAGAGTTTGAGAAGTGTCTATATGGGAGGCAACCCCTCAAGCTCTTCTGACATTAATGAAAAAAAGAGACAGCCCTTGAGTGATTTTCTATGTTTTAAGTAATTTAGATTAATCTCTCCCTAAATGTGCTTATGTCTTGCCATTAAGTGTACAGGAGTCCAGAGAATGTACTCACAGGTGTGTTTCAGACAGACTAGAATGGTTATTCTTATCTGCAGTTGATGCAAATACCATTCAAATATGCAAACAGAGTGGGGAAAAGAGGAGTTCTTCAAGGATTTCAAAACCCAGAGTCTTAGCCTACTCCTTAGTCATTTGCTCTTTTTTTGGAGTTAAAGTTGGGCATCAACTTTAACAAATACAGAGAACCAATAACAGACTTTCATATCTGTTGTTCATCATCAGAAAGAAGCTGACCTGTTTGGGAAGCTAAAGCCATATTCTCCATGCAAGAACATGGATACAGAAAAAAGTATCTGAGCATGAACTTCACAGCAATGAAATGTTTTACTCCAATCCAGTGATCCATAGAAAGAGTTGCTGCAAATATGGGTTTGTAGAGTAAACACAAGGCTGAGATATTTGAAGTGCTGAGTACCTTTAATGATACTCAGCAACTCCAGGAGCTCTTTGGAAGACCAGGTGAATGCAACTTATATAACCAGAAGAGATTGATTTTTTGAGAAATTAATATTTTGCAGATTCTAAAAAGTTTTAAGCTTTACATTCCTGATGAATTATACTAATTATATAGATATATGCGTATATATATGTATACTCACATATTCATATCCATCCATATATACAAGTTAGTACAGCTTAATAAGCTCCTGGAAATGCAATGTATTCACAGGTGTACTTTTGCTTTTCATCATGAGATTGACCAAAGCAGGTGTAACAACTCATTAACCAGAAAGTATTGAATCATTAATCATTTAACTAAAATTTGGCATTTGAGGCAAATAAGTGAGGAAAACAGTCTCAAAACAGCTACTGTTCTGTTTTCATATTTCTTTTACACAGATATTTCACACCACAGGTTTTATGAGAAGTTTCATTATGCCAAAAGGTTTACAACATATTTATTAACCCTTCAGACTGGAGTGGACAGTATAGATAATAGTCAGAAAAATAGTGCATGAGCATCACAATTTATAACCCATTTTCACACAGTGCCACTTTATTCCAACAGTAAAACTATGACCCATCATGAGAATAACTTAGAGTGACAATGATGATCAGAGTGTAAAGCTACAAAACTGTTTTGTTCTTTGAAATCTGCAGCAGAGAGATCCTAATGACACACAATGGCATGAATGATGATTATTTTTGTGCCACAGAAAACTAGTGATTGGAGATATGACCTGCATCAGGAAAACATATATCTGAGTAAACCATTCCACTCTATTACAAAGAAAGAAGAAAGTGATGAGGCACTTTCAATCAATTTTTAATTGTAACTGCTAAAATGGGTATCTATCATAGTCATGTGAGGGGAAGGACAAAGATCATCCTCTCAAGTTTGTTCCCTGGAGAAAAAATATGCTTTTAAATGGTGTTCCATCATTCCTTGCTGAGCCAGTCTGCCTTTAGTGGATGACTGAGTGCTGTCTTTTGGAGGGGGAGCAACTAATTAAGGGATGGCCCAGCTCCCTCAGGGAGCACTGGGACACTTCTCACCAAGTTACATGAAGAACCAGATACCCTTGGTTTTAAATATGTAACCAAATGCTTAAGTGTACTTGAAATTATTGTTCTGCTCATAGGATCCTATTGAACCTTTGCTAATCTTTTGTATCCTTTTGTGGAGCTTTTATGGGTTTGGTTACCTATGGTGGTGCAGTTAAATTTCAGCCTTTGCAGTGTAGGTCTCTGCTGAATTCAGGCACCCTGAACTGTTTCAGTAACCCAGGAAGGGAAATAGGGAAGTTTGGACATCTGCATTAAGATGAGACAATTCTCATGTGAGAACTAATGATTTCTCTTCACCAGATCCACTGAGGAAGACTAGAAAGGATAATTCAGACATCAACATGTGCCCTAGTAATGCTTTCCTTTGATCAAATGATTTCTGCTCTGGTTTAAATACAAATAAAAAATGTACCAGGCTCTTTGCTATAGATTAGATGTGCCTTGCACACAAGATTGCTTCTGCCTTGCTGCTTCCCATGGCCTGTGTAATCAATTTAATTAGGTAATGGAAGGAGGCAAGCACAGAGAACTGATGAAGGCTGGGAGATAAACCCTTAACAACCCCCAGCAGGAGCACTCATGGGGCACTGCTGGGCCAGCCCTCACAAACCTGCCACAAACTCAGCTGTGAGGCTGCCCCTGGTGCTCTTCACTTGGTTTCCTCTGACCCTGGACATCCCTGAGGCAGTTTGCTTCATTTCTGTACCATGTCACACTTATCCAAGCAAAAGATGAGATACTTCTCTTACAGAGGATGTTTGTGTCTATAAGAATGCAGCCAGTTTCTTCAGAGTTTGAATTATTACCGTTTGGAAAGTAAATCAAGGAGTTTTACTTTGGAAAAAGGGCTGGAGTGCTGTATAGGCCCATTTTTTTAACAGCTGCAGGTAACAGTGATCTTTTCAAATACAGTGTTGTCTGGAGCATGGAGGAGAGGTGTCTGCAGAGACAGGGAAGAAAGGATCCTCTTGAGAGTGCTGAAGGAAGTAATCTGGCTTCATGCTTCAGTGATGATATGAGTTCCTTTCAACATCTTTCAAGGGTGTTTCATAACAATTTCAGTTCATTCTAGATGAGTGTTAAAACAAATCCATGTGATTGAGGACTTTCCACTATTTCCCGCAGTTAGTCCTCTTGTGTTCCTCTTTTCCTTTTGCTTTGACTGACTGTGTTTTTTTTTTTTCCTTTAATATTTTATCCTCCTTAGAATTTAAAATACACATACTTCCTTCTTACAGTAAACTCTTGCTCTCACTTCAAGCCTCTTCCCTTTGCAGAACGTACAAGGAGCTAATGACACACAATGTTTCTGTGGTACCCAGTCTTGTCTAAGGAGAGAATTTACCTTTAAATACAGGGGCACTTGGGTCTCAAAAGTGTCTGATTCTCTGGAAAATGAATGTAGCTTGTTAAAATACTTGTGATTTCCAACTCTGATAATATATTATCCCCACTAGAATGAAGGAAAATATATCTAGTTGGCATTTTGTCAGATTTTATGTATAAATTTTGAGGAAGTTACTAACACAACTTCTCTAAAGAGTCATCATAAGGCCTCTAGAAAAGGTAGCTGGTAAAGGATCAGGACAATTGATAAAGTTAAATAGCAAAATTGTAGCATTGCTGCTGGCTCAGACATGCTTTGTAGGCGCATCCATTTGGCCATAGCCGGGGGACAGACTCCAAACACAAAGGTGTAGGTCATATCTGGAAACTTGAACAGACGTCAGAGGCTGCTCGTTGTTTTGCTACATAGTCCAGGGTTCATTTTTCTCCCAGCACTTGGTGGTTCTCCCAGGCAGGACATAGGAGGATGGGAATGAATCAGGACTACACCCACACTCTTTCCTGGCTCCCCTGTGCCACCTTGTTCTGTGGACAAGGAAAAGACCCCTATCCCAAGCAAAGTCCAGCTTTTATACACAGAGACCCATGGTTTTCCATCCTGTTATGTAAAATGAGCCATCTTATCTTAATTTTTCACACTGGTCTACATTCTTCTGGGTAGGAAGTGTTCCTTTTATCTTGCAGAAGTTTATTCTGAGCCTTGTGAACTATTCAAATAAGAAGTCCAAGTCTGTTAGCCAACAGGTTTTAGTTGCATTTATAAAACAAAATAAACCAAGCCAACAACCAACCAGAGAAAACAAGAAACCACTTTGGGATTGTTTCTTTAAAGTAGCATAAAAAAGAGATAATAACTGTAGAAATTTTCTTCACAATTCAAAAGAAGCTGGGGCTGAACTTGGCCTGTGGATTGTTTTTTGGTGTTTTTTTTTTTTTTGTGGTTTTGTGTTTGTTGGTTTTTTGGGTTTTTTTGTTTGTTGGTTGGTTGGTTTGTGGGTTTTTTTGTGGATCATGATCTAATGCATTTCAGGTTTGGTTTTGGTTTTGTTTTTCCCCC
>JAWWEV010000001.1:113002181-113060993 GCA_035583235.1 Hafferia zeledoni
GTTGGTTGGTTTGTGGGTTTTTTTGTGGATCATGATCTAATGCATTTCAGGTTTGGTTTTGGTTTTGTTTTTCCCCCATACCAAATACCATAAGGTTTTACCTATAAAATGTCAAGGAAGTCCCACCATCACAGAACACTTCACTGCATCCACTTGTCCTCCCTGGGAGAAGACAGAGCACAAACTGTGCAGGTGTAAGATTTGCTGCTTAATGAGGGGCTGGAGGGCACTCAGACACGAAGGGTCCATGGGAAGAACCTGGACAGAACAGAAGAGAGTCTAGTGTATGGTCAAGTGAGCAATCATGATGCAGATATTCTCGTGCAGTGAGCTATAACAAGGCTATAATATCAATAATCTGCCTGTTAATGAGTCAGAAATCTTCAGATTAAAGCTTTCCCGAGTGAGCTCTGAGACAGCAGACCTTGACAGCTCCATTGCTGCCAAATAGGACAGCTTTCTTAATATTTGCTGATAGTTTTTACCCCTATCCCTTTCATGGTGAGATCTTGACTTCTGAATAAATCCTTTCATTCCAGAAACTGAAAAAACCCCCTAATTTTATACATTTTTGTGTTATTACCATCATCATCTTTGCTATTATGGGGATTTTTGTATATAGGGGAATGCATAAAAAGGCAATATAGAGCTAAATCTTAGAGGTAAATCCTGAATTTTGAAGTTCCTTTTAAGCTTCAAGTTTTGTTTTTGTTTCATGCTGTGACAAATAAAAAACTTCTAAATGTTTTGAAAGACAAAACTATGTCCAAATGTGCCTTTTCTGACTGAAAAGGTCAGGTTTTTCATTCTAATCCCTTTCTGATCAACAATAAACATCAAGCCCTTAACTTCACAAGTTAAATTTCTGAATGAACACACTCTTGAAGATGTAGCAGGTAAATATTTTGCATTCAAAGCCCACATCGTTCTTCAAAAAAGCCCCATATTTCAAGAGTACACCCCAGGAAGTGGTAATGGCACACCCACAAACTTGGATACAGGACACACATAAATATAACAACCCATGCCCAAAGTGTCCCAATCTCAATAGTCAAAGTGGAGAAAAGATATGTTTATTCCTTAGCATTAAATGAAGTTCAGGAAGCAGATGTAGGTTTTATTTCAACTGCTGAGGACATGTAGGGTCTCCACATTACAGAAAGATCAGGCTAAATAATATCCACCCTGAAGTTTCTTAGAGATGATTATTTTACCTCATGTTTAGGATACTGTGTTGTTCCCATCTGCCCTTGGGTTTCGTGCCTGCCTCCAGAGGAGCATTCATGGCCTGGGGATTCCATGCTGAGGGTTGCAGTTGCCACCATCTATCTGCAAAATGAACCACCCCAACCACTTAAACCCGTATGTTCTTCTCCTCTCTTCAACTGACTGGCTTCCAAAACTGCTTATTGAAGCACTTGGCAATTCACAGGTAAAGAAACAAAACTTCTGCTGGATGACAGACTGGCTGCCTGGGGGTCAGACACTGTCATGCTCAGCTGCATAACTGTGAAATGCTGGCTGTGGTTACATATGGAATACATGAAGTCCTGTTTCTTAAGCACAGGGAATGGATTAGCACATCTCATTCTTCTTTTGTCTCCGTATTCAAAGTAACCAAGAAAGAGCACAGTTAATTATTTTTTAAGGCTCATTACAATAACAATTCCAATTCTTTTCAGGCAAGCAAGACAACTGAGGAGTGAAAGCTGAAAATTCTCATTTTGTCTCACAAAGCTCAAACTCTGCTTCCTTAGCAACCCTCTGTGACCTGTGAACTGTAATCTCGGTACGACAGTAGAAATTTAGTTCTGTTCTTGTATTGTTACAGGATTTCAAGCCTATATATGAGATTTTTTAACTGTCTAGCATTTGGAAAAATAAACTGGAGTCATGCAACACTTTACAAATGGAAAAATTAGCAACATCTGGATAACCTGAGTACAATGTATTGTCTGCAGTCTTCTAAAGACTTTAGCAACCTACAGCATTTAATATGTGATGTAACTATTTTTCCCTTCAGAAGTATATTGAAACTGCAAAATATCTCCCACATCTTAGTTAAACAGTTAAAATACTGAGACTTAATTTAGCAACAAACCCCTGTATTATGTGAAACAAGAAGGCTGCATCACAAGACAAAAACTTCCTCATTGGCCCAAATTATCTCTTAGAGGCAACTTCAGAAAAACCAAGTATGAGATTAATTTAGATCATACACTTCAGTTTTCTAGTTTTACTCCAGAAGTGCATTCATATGTAACCTAAGTGATATATACAAAGCAAAATAAAATAAAGCAAAACTGACATAGGTTGACTGGTACCAATGGAAGTTTCATGTCAGCTGAGCTCATGTGCCACAGCAGTGTGAGCTTGGATCTGGAAGCCCACGAGCTCACCCAAAGATGAAGCTTCAATATTTGTGTGCAGTCTGGAGAGGAAGCAAGTTTTTGTGGCAATGCAAGCGTGGGTATGTACTGGAGGTACAGACTGGCAAGCCTGGACGTGCCCTGACCTCTCTGGCTTGATATTCAGCTGAGTTACCTTCACCTCCCACCACTTTTCTGGTGGAAGATGGAACAGTTTAGTTTTGTGCCTTGAAATGCAGAAAAAAATTTTGACTTGCCTATATAGCAAGGCCAGGATGGATGGAACTGTGAGGAACTGTGAGGAACCTGGTCTGCTGGAAGGAGTCCCTGCCCACGGCAATGGTGTTGGAACTAGATCTTTTAGGTCCTTCCCAACCCAGGCCATTCTATGACTGTGTGATTCTGTAGTCTATGACATTTCTGTCATAGACTGTTGATACATCTCCCTGCAGAAGTATCCAAGGTAAAGCACATCCCACTGATTTAAAAATTTTCAAAGGGGTGCTGTTGCCTTTGTCCAAAATAGTCCAAATGTCTTGACTTTGGAGCACTTCTGCCCTCCAGCCCTTCCTCTTGCTCAGGTTTTGTGGCAGGGATGCCAAGAAGGGGTGATGACTGCAGCCCTCTTTTGAAATAAAGCATTCAGGCTATTTAATCCCTGTGGTAGCTGGTTCTGCTCTGCATGTTTTTATACAGTGCAGTCAAAGGCATCTACCAGCAGGGGTAACTGCCTCCTTGTCTTGTGGGCTGACAAAGACATGATGGTACGAAAAAGGTTTTCCTCTTTCATTTGATGTGATAAAGGTAAAGTCCCTTTGCTGAGAGCCCTCCTACCAGCTCTGTATTGTTGCTAATTTACTCTTTCTATCACAGTAATGTGCTGGCTCTGTGAGAGATTGATGTTCGGCATGGAAAGTGCTCCTTGTAAATAGAACAACAAAGAGACATTTTGCAAGCACTTAAACATGATAGCAAATGCTTTCTACTCCACATGTTGCTTGGCACATTTTACTCACATTTATCTACCATATTACAGTTGTTATGTCTCCTGCACTGCAGATGTTTAGGAATGGTGTTCCATGTATCTCCTCTTCCTCTGAACCTTAGCAGCATGCTTAGAAGTTGGATTTTTTTTCCCCCCCAGCATCTAAAACTGTCTATAGGGAAAGGGGAAGCCTCTGTCTGAGGTATTTGTACAGCATGAGAATACCCTGTTTTCCTGTCCCATGCATAGCAGGGGAAAAAAGCACTACCACTGTCTTAATATTTTTAAAAATATAATCCTCCCCCAAAGGCCATAGTTGTTAACCTGTGAATTTTTCCCCTTGAACAAATCTCCCTCCACCAGCTTCAGATAATCCAAGTTTTAAAATGTTTTTAAAGAGGCTTAAAACTAGAATGACCTGACATCCGTGGAAACCCCAGGATATTCTTTCAGAAATTACCTGTCTGGACATCAGTGTAACTCATGTTTCATTTCTTTTAACTACATTAAGTCCTCCTCCTCTTTTTGTTAGGTCCTTTTTCTCAAAGCCCAGCTTTGTAGTGTGTCTCACCAGGCTGAGAGCAGGCAGGGCTCCTCTCCTCTGCCTGCACAGGTCAGTTCTGCTTAAGCAGCCCCAGGTCACAGACTAAGAGCTCAATAAGTCTTCCCATCTCTTTCATTCCCAACAGGTTAACAATGCCATGCAGACAGCCTCTATTTGCTGCCTTTCACTCCAAAATCGTGGGCTGGGCACAGCGTTAATACATGAGTTATGATTCATAAAGCCATTACTAAGTACTTGTCACCTCGAGTACACAGCTGCTTCGTGGAAAGGCAAGGTATGGAAAATAAACGTATGCTTTCCAAGAAAGCAAAGAAAAAAAAAATAATTGGAAAGTCAATCATAGCATGAGTTGAACAAAGGCTACCTTTCTGTGGCTGGCTTTAAATTTTGTGCAAGTAGTGAGTTTGTTTTTACACAAAAGAAAAAAAAAGAAAAAAAAGGAAAAAAAAAAGGGGAAAAAAAGCAAACTAACCTTCTTCTGTGTAATTAAGGACATATTTTGTGGTCAAAATGGATACCTGTTTACAACTGCTAAGTAAATGCATTATGTGAACAATTTCTATCTCCATTTGCAATTTGTCCAGAACAAGCTCAGTGCAGGCTGAAGTGAAGCTTAGGTGGGACAGAGCTGCCTGAATTCAGAAGTGAGATGTGAAAACCCCTACTCAAACTGTGGGTTTAAAATGCTGGAAACAGTTTGCACTCAGACCTGCAGGTTCTGTAGACTTGCTAATCTATGTGACCCAGAACAAACCGAGATTCAATAGCACCAAATCTTTTTTATAAGCCTGGAAATAGCCCATTGTAGTGTGTAAGCCCTATTGACAACAGTGTCAACAAAACCTGAGTAACCTGGTCTAGTGGCAACTCCCCCTGGCAATGGCAGGGGAGTTGTAACCAGATGATCTTTAAGGTCCCTTCCAACCCAGCCCGTTCTGTGATTTTGTAGTTGTATGAAAAGATGGTTACTATGGCTGTTTCTTTTCTGCAATATGTAAAGTGGGGGAAATGCTGTCATTTCCCAGCCATGGCTTCATACAATATTTTACAGGTAGGACTGATCAACACAGGAAATGGAAGAATGTGTTACAGGTCCTTCTTGCACATTAGGTGGCCCTAGATCAATGCTGCACATCTGTCAGGTGTGAACTAAACTGAGATGCTTTTTTTCATTCTCTGTTCTTGAAACTCTGACAGTGTGAAGATGACTGAGGATGCAGGAGACAAAATACTGTGCAGGAGTCTGGAGCTATATCTGAGCAACTTAGGTACGAACCTGTAAAGATGAAACCTTTACTCCTGCTCCCAAGATGACATCAAATTACTTTAACTAAAGTATAATTGTTCTTGAGGTTCCTATTCTGGGGGCACACTTCAGATACAGAGACCTGGACATGTAATCTCTGCTGGTACAGCTGAGGTTTGTGAGATGCAATTTGGACCCACTGACACACAAATGTGCTTGAGCCAGTATGACCTGCTTTGAAAGTGACTCTCATTTCACATGCAGGTCCTGAGACAGCTGCCTCAAGTGGCTGAAGCAACACATCTGCAGTGGCAAGGATGTGGTTTTAGAGCCCCTGAAGAATGGATGTTTCTCTGTTTAGATGCTGGAGACTGTTAGGACAAATGAATCTACGTGCTTGGTCTGACTATGTTTTTCTTTAGCCACCCCGTTACAGCCGCTGCTGGAAACAGAATAATGAGCTACACAAACCTTTGCAAAGCCATGCAATGCCATTCTTGCACAACTCTCCCCACTTGCTGCAGGGAGCACACCCTCCAAGGGCCAGGATTCAACCCTGGGTTTCAGGCTACACTTCACAGCAGTTAACTTTTAATCATCTATTTGACTTGATTTTTGGTCAGTCATGTCTGTAGGGAGAAACAGATGAGATAACCTGGAACACTAGAGAGAGTTGTCAATAAATTCCCATCTCAAAAAATAAAAAAAAAAGAAAAAAGAAAAAAAGATTTATCATCTCTTGTTGCTAACAGGTCCATCACCTTGTCCACCATCCTATTGTATAGTTTATCAAACCATCTTGGTTGAAGTTCTCCACTGTTTTAACCTGTCAGATTTGGATCAGGATCTATCCACCTCCAATGTATGTGTCCTTATGTTGCAGTATCCAGGTTCTCTTTTTTCTTTTTTTTCAGTAGCACTAATAAAATATGAATTTCAGGAAAAAATACTCAAAGGGTTGCACTGAATGTGAACCAAACATCAGCCTGAAATTCTTCCTCTCTGACACATTCCCCTGTTAACTGGAACTGAACTTGAACTGTGGGTTTTTGAGCTCCTCATTGATCCTGAGCCAGAACTGAACTAAGGAAAGAATGAATTTGTGGTTTCTGGTTTAGCAGTATGGACTGGTTAAAAATTAAAATCCCTAGCAGAGTCTCTTTGGCTTGTAGACTGCACATAGGGGGATCTGCAGAGCAGTGTGGCATTGCAATCAGTCCCTCCCCTCACTCGAGTGTTTGGCACAAACCTTTTTCTCTGCCCAGGAACACCCTTCACTGCTCCACGGAAGCCAAGAGGAGACCTGTTCAGCACAGGGACTTCAAATACCTTCATAAATAAAGCCTTAGGCAGAGCTGGGTCTACTTCTGCTTTCTGTTGCCATACTCTTCACATTCTCTAAGTAGAGGTGCCATCACTGGAGCACTTCACCACATAGGTCATTGTTTAAACTTGAACACTCTGATGTGTGTGTGCAGAACTGGACTCACAAGGCTGTTTCTACCACCCATCTTAATTTCTTGCCCCAGCTTTGGCACTTTTTGCATGCTTACTGTCTCTGCTCTGACTTCTCTCTCCAGCATGCCAGATTTAGAGTGATGGAGTGGTGGAGATGTGCTGGGAATAGGAGATGGGGAACAAAGGCTAGAAACTTGCATTTCTCTACAGGTTTACTCCATCATATGATCACATCATTTGTAAATGTTGTATTTCTCAGTTTTGACTGATTTCTAAACCCTGTTATCTCTCAAGCAGCTTCAGTTTTATCTCAGCCCATTCTGTCAGGGAGCAGGGAAATGTGATGGTTTGTTTCCCTGGAAATGCTCTTTTGCTTTTCTCTTCAGGCATTAATATTATGTGTTACAGCTGTTTAAAAATTCAGTGGTAATTATGCACTCCAGCAGAGATGACTTCATCAGGATGAGGGTAAAATATTCTTTTAGCTCATGTCAGGGCTAGATCTCTCTCTCACATTACATTTATGCTGGAATACAGCTGTGGCCAGGCCAGGGCTGCACCTACACAGCTGGCCCTTGGCTCAAGACAGCACTAGTCCTTCAGCACTTGAGATGAATTGCAATTCCTTCTCAAGCCCAACTGTACTTTTGAATGTCAACATTTCCAATTACAAATTCAGCAAGAGGATTACTAAATGGCCACAGCAGTCTTTCCTACCACAATTTCTTCAAAAATAAGCCCAGGGTTGATGACATTGCAGTATAGATCTCCTAATTTATTGCCCTATTATTAACTCCTGGCTGCTCTAAAAGAAAGCAGTCCAACTTGTTATAAGACAGGAATTTTTAACTGCTCTTATCACAAGAGAAAGACCATTAAACATCATAACAGAAAGACAGTCTTTCCCCTGTAGACATCCTGACATGGTACAGACAAAATGTAATGTCTGTAAAGGCAGCCAGTTCACTGCCTAATCCTGGTCTTTAGGCAGCTTGCTGTGATTCATGAATTCACTCTTGCCTTCCAACCCCATTTGTTTCTTTCATTTTGAAGAGCCTTTTCCCTCACCAGCCAACAAAACTTGTAGAGAAGCATTGATTTTCTCCTGCTCAAATCGGTAAGAAATGTTGATTTAGTACATGCACAAGTACGAAGCTGATGAGAATGACAGTCAAGTTTAGAGCTCTGGAGAAGTTCAGGTCTTTACCACAAAGAGCCTCCTGATGACTATAAAATGATATTTTGGATAACTCTTGGTACAAAAGCTTTTCTAGCAGAGCGACTCAGCCAGTACTCCTGCCGGTCAGGGTATGTGCCCCATCTGCACAAACACAATCCAATTTGAAGCACTCAAGGAGAACACGTTCACCGGCTGTCACATTTTCAACAGGTTTTCTCAGTTATGCCATCAGACCTCATCCAGTGGTAGTAGATATTGGCAGACACCAATCAATTTGGGAATAATATCAGCATTTTCCCTCACTTGCTGAACTTAAACACCCAACTTCAGGGCATCTGCTACATTGCAGCTCTTGCCATTTGAGTGAGAAAAATATCTATATGCAGCTGCTGAAGATCTGGTTTATACTGGCACCCCAGTGGACTTGTTCAGCCTTTACATCATTGCAGAGGCACAGACATAGTGCCCATTTTG
Source organism: Hafferia zeledoni (assembly GCA_035583235.1). Taxonomy (NCBI): domain Eukaryota; kingdom Metazoa; phylum Chordata; class Aves; order Passeriformes; family Thamnophilidae; genus Hafferia; species Hafferia zeledoni. The sequence continues at coordinate 113,010,459 of JAWWEV010000001.1, forward strand.
AGGTCATCACTCAGTGGAGCTCAAATGGACAGGCTCCTCTTCAGTACCCCAGAATGCATTTGGGAGGTGCCCCCAGGCTTTGCATTGTCTGGTCTCAGCATCCCCAGGCAGAGAGAGTGTTGCAATAGAGGCAGGAGACAACAAGGTTAGTGAATGACCAGACAGACTCAGTTCCTGCCTTAAGTTCCTATTTTACTAACTTAACTTAAGCTTCAGTCTATCTATGCTACAGGAGGGCCATTAACTAATCAGCTGAAGTGGAGACAATCACAACAATTGTGATAACCTTCATGTTATTTGTGAAATCTCACCATGCCTGGAAGTTCCCCAGGGGAGCGGGCACCTGAAAACAACAGCTGCAGAAGGCTTGGGCAAGAAGATGTTCCTGGATATTTAGATCTCATCTGGATAGTAACAGCAGCATGTCTGCCCTGTTTGCTGAAATAATTATTGCTCATATTTAAAATCATCAGAGCAGACTTAGGTTGCAGACAGGCAACAGGAGGCTTCTAGTCCAGCAGTTTGAACTGGGGTAAGTGATGGAGCCTTCAGTCTTTTCAGCCACATATCAAGCAAGTTGCACATCCAGGAAAGTGGTGGAAGCCCACCCCTAACCAGTCCTGCACTGAACAGAGCAGGGGAACTCCTCTCAAATGGGGTGATCATTTGTCATTTGGCCATCCTGCTCTATCTGAAGTATCAGCAAAGATGTGCAGAGATTGAATCTCTCTCTGTGCAGGCAGCTGAGGCTTTGGCAGAAGCTCTGTGGTACAGCCCTTCCTTACCTTGTGCTCTCTGCCACTGTCCTTTTTTCCCACTTTATGTGCCTGGCTTATGAATATAATTTTGATGATGAAAATAATTAGGCAGCTAGATAAAAAAAGTGTGCACATCTGACACAAGCCTTGGTGCCACAGGGAAAATTGAAGCGGATGAAGGGCAGGCGAGACCCTGCTGGGTTCCTCGTCCCTCCTTGTCTCTGCTTTGGTGTGGCAGAGCTGCCAGCTGGGACACAGCCTGGATCTGCACCTCCAGACCTCCTGGCTGCCTGCTGAGTGCTGCAGAGCCATAGCCAGCTGTGATTACAGCACCTCCTTTCAACAGCGGGTTTCTTTATCAGCTGAAGGTTATTAATCTCGATGGTTCGTTATGCTGGACTTCACAGGCATATTAAATACACCACACACCATGGACAGGAGCGTGTTTTTATTAAATGGAAGGGTAAAGCTGTTGAACTACATTTTTGGGAAGACAACAGATCTAATTTTCCTTGCTCATACTATGGATTTTTAATGCTTTTATTACTTTTTTCAAAAGAAAGTTCTTAATTACTACATTAATGTATAGCTTCAATTTCCATTTACCCATGTCTGCACAGCCACATGAAATGCTAATGGCCTGAGTACTCTTGCCTTTGCTTAATTTTAATCCTGCAGACTGATGCCTCCATGTCCACAAAGTCCTGATAATCAACAATGCAGCCCACTTCAAAAGGCAGTGGCTGTTACTAGTGTTGTGAGGACAAAGATGGAGTTTGAAGTTGATGAAACACGTCTTGTTTAGCCTGGTCAATGTGTGTACTCTATTCTCAGAGTAAGACTAAACAGGAGAAGTGTCAGTCCTGGAGAAGTCATTCTGGTAGAGTCAGCTCACTTGAAATACAGAGTAAAATCCTGAAACTGGTGAAATCACAATGGGCAGGCTTTACTTTGGAATCACATGTATCCTCTTATCTCTGACTGCAGCTTCAACAAGATGTTATTCATAATGACCTCTGAGAACACAGACATAATAAAAGTCATGAGACTCTCAGTGAAGACAAGAGATGAACGAAATGCTGTTTCCTTCACCTATTTATGGAAAGAAAAGGTTCATAAGCACAGATGGGAACACTGTGAGCACCATAAATGTCGAGACCAAATTGTATTAAAACAAATTTTCATATTGTAAGTGACATTTTAAACGTGTTTCTCCTGAAAAATTTCAAGCAATGAATAATGGAGCTGAATCAGATGAAGTACAAGGCATCTTGTAGCCAGTGAGTGCTCAAATTCACTGACTCACTTCAGATCTGTATTTTTTCTTTTTTGAAAGCCTTACCTACAATGAATGTGACCTCATGAATTGAAGAAACAAAAAGACAGAAAAAGGCAGCAAATAGTCCATGAGCCATCCACAGAAAAAAAGATTTGTTGACATAAAAATTTCATTAAACAACAATGAATAATGAATTTGCTGGTGTTTACATGAAACTATTTCTTAGATGCCACTTTCCTGTTCTCTGCTTGTAAAAAGCAACTTCCATTTTTACAAGAAAGAAAGAGCACTGGTCCAGAGAGAGATCCTAGCACACACTCCCTCTCCTCCTCCAGGCAGATGTTGCTCTCTGGTCAGTGAACAGAATAGGGCTATGAGTTGGTTTCTCTTCCTGTTACTATGATTGAACCTAGAAAATGTCCTGAAATAGGACCCCAAAGCCCACTTTCCTGGCCTTATATTGAGGCCACAGTCCCAGGTTTTTAGTTGCTTGCTTACTTTCTGATCCCCTAAGTACTCTGCTCTTAGAGCCTGGTGTGAGTGAAGGAAAGTGCATCACTGTGACTTAAACCCTCCTGAGGAAGATGTGGAATTGAATTTTCTGTGGCTGAAGAGATGATGGAAATTTGCTTCTTTCTCCCTGGAAATCAAGTCCATAGATGAAAGAGGAAACCATCTTGCCCAACAAATTTTCTTAAAGAAAAGATTATTTTCTCCCTCACTCAGGAACCCAGCACTTGCCGAAACATCTGTGTCCTCGTCAGTCCATCAAGAAAGCCTGAGCCCTGAGAAAGGCAGGAGTAAGAGCCAGGTCCCTCTAGGTGCTGTTCCTTCTTGTTTTGGTCCAAGAAACTCCTTGTTCTGGCGAGGAGATCAAAAGGGAGCAGGTCTGGACTCTGCTTTGGAATAGTTTACTTCCCTCTGTGGCTGTAGAGTCTATGTGGCATGTCACTGTCCCTCCAGGTCACCCCAGGAGAGAAGCAGCCAGGTGGCCTCTCTTAAGAGAAGCATGAAATGCTTAGAAATATCACATTATCTCCTTGCTGAGCATTTCCTCATTTTGTTTGTTTTCATGGATCTTCATTCAATTTTTCTTCCACATAAAGGCATGATAAATTATCATACTGGCTCTGCATGAGGTTGTTGTTACCTGTCCTCAGGTAGCTCAGGCTTTGATGGCTTCCTGGCACTTCAATAGAAGAAACTCTGATCTGTTCCTTTCAAGGAAAGATAATCCAAATATGTCCTATAAATCCAGGTATTATGGAGATCAGTTTTGAGCTCGAGTCAATTAGAATTCAAATTTATTTATTTCATCACCACACACTGGCAAACTCAGAGACATATTAGGTTGCTGTTTTTGAGAAGACTGCAAAGATAGTATCTTTAATCAATTTTCATGGTAAACTGAAGATAACAGTACATTTGCTTTAAGATTCAATCAAATCTCTAGTTAAAAGACCCCTTGGGCCATGATAGATGTATGGGAAGAAAGTTTGTGTTCCTTTTAATTCTTATGGGAGAGTGAGGCTCATTCAGTTGATTGAGTCAACTCGTTTAATCAGTTAATTTCAGCAAGGCTGTGTTTCAGAAGCATTGAAACACCATGAAAAAACAATTTCCTCTGTATTTAACATATTAAATCACACTGTTCCAAAACAGTAAGATTCAACGTGATAGGGTAACAGCAAACTTTGAATATTTGTGAGCAGGTTGGGAATTTTCACTAATAAATACATGTACAAGTATCCATTAGAAACTATCTGATTTAGAGAAGGGGACAAATAACAGACTGATACATCTGACTACATTCCAGTCTGAAAGGTTAATGCTGGGGTCAGCACAAAAGGGACTTTTCTTTACATACCTCTACAAAGAAAGATTACAAGACAAGTCTAGAATTTGTCATGATCATAAGGTTGTATATTCAGCTTAACTAGTGCTTATGTATTTTAATTTTAAAGTGTCGGCACTTGGTGAAAAGGATAATGTAGACACACAGCCTAAAGGCTGGAGCCAGAGAAACGTGGAAGGAGTTGTAACACTGAACCTATCACAGTGATGGGTCCCTGGGAGCAGGAAGCAAGTCCCAGGTCAGATGTTGGGGACCTTCGTGGAGTGAGGCTCTCCCTGAGGCTTGGGGTACACGGGTGCTGGGAGAGCCATTTGTGCACCCCTGAGGAACATCAGGTTGAGGGGTTGAGAGGGTGCAAGATGCAAACACCTGGAGAATTAAAGGGGCAGGTAAGGCCAGTATTTACTCATGGGCAGAAGTGGGAGAAACTCAACAGGAAATTCCTTCAATTCTTCAATGGAACATGATCATTTTATCTCCTAGGGGATTGTAGAGCACTTCACATGAGGGTCTTGCAGCTTCTCCTTTGCAAGTTATGTCTCATTGCATTAAATAATTAAACAAGTCCTGAACCATGCAGAGAAAGGCATAATGATTCCAAAACCCAGCAACAAACACTTTAGAAAGTGAAATGAAAAACCTTGTTAAGGCAGTCCAAGGAGAAATAATAGGAAAGGGTGTGAGAAGCAAGTTTATAAACATGTGAAACTTCGTGACTACAAAAACTTCAAAGGCATTAGAATTAAGACCTTTACCACACTTAGTGAGATGCAGTAGATAGTAAGGTATGAAAGCATCACACAGGGAAGAGTCATTGCAAGAAAGCTGAATGAGTGTTGGAGAGGAGATGAATCCCAAGGTACGTAGGTATCTGCACAGCTGGTACCACATCTTCTGGTATAGGAAGGCATGAAGTAACAACTGCTTCTGGCGGGAAGCAGATTCCTTCCTCCTCCTACAACAAATAGAATTTTGATTTTTTTGTCATTATGTTTTCCACAGAGAGGTGAAGGAAAGACCTGAGATATTGTTTTTCTTTAGGGGTACCTATCCAGAAAACATCTGTCTTAGCTAGAAAAAGCAGGGCACTAGGGTATGGAACAAAGAAATAAATATCAATAAATAATTTCAAAGAAATTTAAAGGAGTTTAAGGCTTTGGTTTATTCTGAGAATTAACAAAGTTTATTTTCTAGACATCAGAAAAATGAATTTATTTTTTTTTATACCAGGACTACAATAGAGAAGGGGGCAAATAAAGAGCATTACTCCTGGTTTTTGTACCAAACAAACTCATACTTCAGTAGCAAGATAACTCACAAAATCTTACATAAAGAATAGATTTACTTGACACTGGAAACGAAAAATATGATTTATTAAGGAACAGTCAACACTGTTTTTACCAAGCCAAGTCATGACTTACAAATCTATGAGTACTCTGTGAAGGTGTGAGCAAGTATATGAATAAGGGTGATTCAGTTGATATAGTGTTTGAGGGTTTCCAGAAATCTTTCAACAAGTTTTGTCTGCAGAGATGAAGCTGTCATTTAGAAAGGCCTCACATGGATTAATCACTGGTTAAAGGATTGGAAACAAGGAAGGACAAATGATGGATTTTTTGTAGTAGGGAAATATTAACTGTACTGAGATGCCACCATATCCTCATAAGGAAGCCTGAAAAGGGGGCTGGGGGCCAACTTCGTTGTCAATATAAAAATACTTATTTTAGTCAAATCTAAATCTGACTGTGAATGATTGCAGTAAGAAAAATTCAGCATTGATACATACACTAAAATGCAACTGGGAAAAAAAAAGAAAAAAAAAGACAAACCATTTCTAGCTATGCATGTGCTGCTCTTGGCTCTGAATTAGCTGTTACCAGTCCAGAAGTAAATCTTGGAGTTGTTTCTGCAAGCTCATTGCTCAGCAGCGGTCAAAAGGGCAAACAGGCTATTAGGAATTATTAAGGAGAGGTATTGAGAGCCAGACTGAAAACACTTTTAACCATCTGTAGAAGTGTCTGGTACAGACACATTCTGAAGGCTGCACATAGGGCTAGTCCTTTCCTCATCTTGTAAAAAGCAGGCTTGAAATAGGTAATAAAAAGCTTGATCAGAAAATAACCTGCACAGGAGGAAAGACCAAACAGACCACGCTTGAGTTCAAAAAGAGGCAAATGAGAAAGCCATATGCTAAAACAGAGTGAAGTTATTACATGGATAGGGAAAGGGCATCAGGAAAGGCTGTTCTCTGATTCTGATCAGGAATGAATGGAACTTCAATGCCAAAGCATCAAGCAGCAATTTAAAACCAAACTGGAAAAGGCATTTTTTCATGGAGCCCATAACCGAAGAAGGCATTTGTTGCTTAGAGAAGCTGGAGAGGCAAAAATGCAAATAGCAAGGAATTAGCTAAATTAAGGCAAGTCCACTGGCACTCATTAAACAGGTCAGTCTCTGTATGACCTTCAGCTCAGGTGGTCTCTAAGGCACTGATTGCCGGAGAGGTGCTTGGCTAAGTATCAGTCTGTGCTGAATATGAACTTCCCCTGTGTATCTCCTACCGGGTAGTTTGGGAAACAGGTCCTGGGGCGAGTTGGGCTTGAACCAGGTTGGTCATTATTATACTTATGTTAACAATCTAAGCAATTAGTGCATTTGCTGCACTCTTTAGGGACAACCCTCTGTTCCAGGGAGGATGAACATGCCCTTGATTCAGCAAGTCATGTATGCTGTTCCTGGGCATTTCTAAAATGCTTCCTGGGAGTAAACCATGTGGAGGCAAGAGGGACTCCGTTATATACATGCTTGATGTTATATATGCCACTACAGGCTCACCATCTGGTATAAAAGGAAAGGTGTTTGTGGTATAACAGTATAAATGCAAAACTTCTTTTCTGCAGTCTGAATTTCTGTGTATGCTAAATAAAAGGAAAGAATACAGAAATGTGGATGGATTATAGTGGATACAGACATATCAGCTGCTTTTACATTTTCCTGTTTTAAAATGTATGAGCAGACTAAGACAGTTTCCGAAAATTTACAGCTTCTCAACAAGCATCTATTATCAGTTCAACACTAAATCAGTACTTATACAATATGTCAAACCGCTCTGTGGCATTTACTTATGTTATGCTATTATGTTCCAGAAGAAGGAAGCAACGCCTAACAGCAGGTCCTCCCTGGCAGTTGTTCCTCAGGCAAAATTCTAGTGATATTACATGATGGAGGAAATCCCTGAGTAGATGAGCTACGTGATAAATCACTGAGAGTGTAAGGAATTACTTGTAGCATTTAGCAATAAAACACAATATTGTCAGCGTCGTGTGAGCCAGAATCTGATTTCAATAGCAGTAATTTAATGAGCAAGAATATCACTCTGTGTGTGTGTGCTTTGAGGGTGGAAGGAAGGGAATGTGATAAAGAATATTTACACCTGCCAAGAGCAGCTGCTGCTTCTTCTGGAAAAATTCATGCAGAGTGAAACACATCTATGTGCAACAGGACAGGCATAAGCAGGTATGGGCACAAGTAAGTATTGGCATAAGAAGGAAACAAGGAGGAAAATGAGAATGCTGAGATGGGCCCAGGATGTTTCAATACCAGACCTGCACAAAACACAGATATTTTGGCCTGGTTTTTTAGTCTTCCTGTGTTTTCTGTGAAAAGATCTGCCCTGAGGATATTAGAGATAAGGTCTGGCTGAGGGACAGTCTTGGCAGGAGAGTGGTTGTACATTTTTATGCATTCCCTGACCCCTCTTTTTTTTTTTTTTTAGTGCTTTCTCCTTGTCTTAAACTGAAGGCATAAGGGTTTTGCCACACCCAGAGAAAGCAAAACACTTCATGTCAGGTTGAACAAAAAATGCCAAGACATTTAAAATTAATTTATTTCAAAGACAAGAAGCTCTTCAAGAATGTATATTAATTTTGAGCAATCCCTACTCAGCCAGTGCACAGTTAAATTGCTGTGGCATAGCTGAGGTAGACCTCAAAGGTAACAGAAGTGTTTTACTGGCCTTCACACAGATCTAGTGATCAGATTTGACAGAATCACAGAGTCATTAAGATTGGAAAAGACCTCCAAGATCATTGAGCTCAACCTTTGACCAAACACCACCGTGCCAGCTAAACCATAACACTAAGTTTGACCCAGCCAGCTCAAGAGTAACTTCTTCCTCAGGCTGACAGTGCGGAGAGGGGTAAAAAAAGACTCCACAGCAGCTACAGAGATTTCCCATGGCAGCCATTCCCCCATGGAAGCACGGCCTGGCATTTTGATTACTGCAACAACTATATCTATCTGAGACAGGTATGTTTGTTGTTTAAATTACCAAAAACTCATTCTGAAGGCACAATGACATGGCCTTATGGGCATAGTTTGCACCAGTGTTATCAACACCAAAACTAGCAACAGGATTAAGTAGATCATTAACACTAGAGAAGAATAACACCTTCCCTCCAGGACTTCAGACACTCCATCAATTAGCAGGCAAACACTGCAATTTACAGTAATTCCAAGCAATTCAGTTTACCAATAATGACTTGTTACTTAAATGAAAACCACAGAACCCCTGCCTTATTAAAAGCAAAACTATAAAGTTCAGCAGACAAAGCCAAACAGACCACAACATCAAAGGCCTTTTGAAGATTAACACATTGACTAAACTACCAGAGATTCATTTAGAAGCAAATGACACAGATGTTCTTTACATCTTTTTGATATTTAATTTGTCAGAATATGTTCTTAATTTACAACACTCTCTACTTCCTAACATATGGCTGTAGATGATTGGATCAATTTTTTTGATAGGATCAATTTTGGGTTTTTTTCAGGATAAAATTTTGGGGGCCATAGTCTAGACGCATTTAGAGGAAATCTAAATCTCAAATGACTCATTTGGAAAATATCCTACAAGGGAGAGTTATGTTTGCTGAGGCATAGACAGAAAAAGCTAGTGAGAACTGTTGCAGCTGTGTTATATAAAAGGAAGAGACAATTTAATGGAAAATTTCATACTTTGCAGAAATTTGATTGCCTATTTTCTCTATGTAGATATCTTATTAGAGCAGCTACAGCTGCTGCACTGAAGGTATATTTTCACTGATGATGATCAGGATGGGAGCACCAGAGCAGTGTGTGGAATTTAACATTTTATTCTGTTGCAGAATTACAGCAAACATTTACAAATCTCTCAGCTGTTATTTTGCTTTTATTAGACAGGAGTGAGAATTTGCTCCTTATGGCTGCTCTTTTTAGTCCAAGGTACACAGAGTGTTTGTTGATGCCAGACCCTTAACAGGTTGGGTGTAATTGCAAAGAAATCATGAATTAAGTGTGTCTGTCTCACCTGCTGCTTTTACTGGATGCAGGATAAACTGGTTCCCTTAGAATCATAAGTGTAGACTGTCCCATATCATTCTCCCCTCCATGTTTCTTCACCAGTTTATACAAAAAATATTAGATCCCTTTAAAATTCCATTGTGATGTTAGAACCTGGCACTTCAAAGTTCTCCTTGTTTATAAGTAGCATTGGAGGTAAATAGGTCATAAATTCTACATCACAGAATTTCTCAGCTTTATACCTATAATGGCTGCGTTTCTTCATGGAGCACAAAATAATCCCAGAACTGCTGTCAAGTGTTTTATGTTCTGCAGTTTGTAGATTATTAGTGTTAACGGGGTAATGTCATATACTATTTATGGTGCACAAAGTGCTCCAGGCTAAACATTCTTGGGCTATGGTAGTTCAATAGTCAAAATAATTTAAAAATACTATCTACATATTCTTCATGGACTTTGTTTGATTTTCACAAAAAATAATCATTGCTAAGGCAAGAGATTTTTTAGCGATATTTAAAGTGAAGACCCTTCTTTTCCTTCACGTCTATGTGAACAGTTCTTCAGCTGGAATCAGGCCTGAATAACTCAATATTTTAAGTTGTTCTTAAATATCCACAGCGTGAGCCCTGTTGTTGCTGAAGCCATTGGGTGAGTATCCCAGCTGAAATGCACAAAGGGTAAACCAGATGTTGTTAGATGCAGATAAGATACCATTTTTTCAGCTAATTTTGTTAAGCAGAAGGTAATTCTCTCTCCCATTGAGGGCAATATAACTTTCCTTTTGAGATGCAGCTTGGAACCTCTGACATTCCACTTACTGGTTTTGCAAAGGCTCAAAACTTCCTTTTTTTGCACTTGATTACATCTTACCTCATTACTGTTTTAACAATCTCAATACAAGTAACTCCATAGGCCACCTCAACCTGTCTAGCAATATATCACAATGTCTTACACCAAGTTCTTCAGAGCTGCAGCCCAACCAGTTATGCAGTAGGTTGAGATATCACCTTCATGACAAACATAGACTTAAGTGTTGCCAGGATCTCAGCAAATATTGCATTACTAACCTTTTATGTTCTGAGTTCCAATTAGATATCATGGTGTCTCTCTAGATGACCTTTAGCACCTGCAGGAAGAATTGAAGTAACAGAGAAGCAGGTGGAGAAATGTTTGTCCAAACACTATGGTGGGTAAAATTGTAAGTAACTTATTCTCCTTGTCCATAGCTCAGAGTTGAAATCACTATACTTGAGAATTCCTGTTCCTTCTGGATCCAGAGATGGCTTACATAAAGTTCTGGCCAACAGAAGAGTCACAGTTTAAGCAACGGACTACAGAGACCAATTTTATGCATATTATTTTTTTTAAAAAAGGAGCCAATTGTCCTGAGCATAAATCAAGGCAATCTTCTTAAGAGAAGGTCCCAAATTCTGTGACTGGGAGGGTATTGCAGCATATTTGGAACTGCAGCTGTTATTTCAAAGCATTACTGGGAAAGCACTGTCAGCAACAGTGTCAAAGGGCTGGTTTAAAGCTGTTCTACTGGTAAGGTCAGAGCAAGGCTCACTCTGTTACTGAGCAGATGTACAGTGGTATGGAGAACCATGGGACAAGTAAATGAGAGGAAAACAAAACAAAGCAAAGCATTTCTGCCTTCCAAATGCGTTTCCACTTGGAAATTTGCAGTGCTTAGCAAAATAACAAGAGGAAAACAAAAGAAAAGAAGATTGTCTATAATTACTTGGATTTTAACTACGTGAAAGTGTTACATGTTGTAAACAGTGCAGTCATGCCTCCATAAACATTTCTAAAATCTCTCTCTTAATCTCTGTACATTGCACTTCAATCTCCTTGGGTTCATCTCTTAAATTTTAGGGTCACCTTGAAGGAAAAAAGTCTTTAGTTGATTGTGGAAGATAGTAATCTTCAAGAAAAAAAATATGAGGAAGACAATTACCTATCTTTGTATTTTAGAGGGAACTGAGGCTAAAAAACACAAGAAAATTGGTGAAAAATTAAAGCCTTCTTAGTTAGACCTGCATTGGTGTATTGGAGAAAGGTATTTGTTGGTCAGGAAAAGCCTTTATCTTTTGCTACTGATAACACCTTCCAGGGTGAGAAGGGAATTAATTTCATCCCTATACAGCAGATCAACACGAGGCCATTACAGCAGTTCAGAGCAGAGCTAGTTCTGTTCCCAGGTCCATGACTTCAGTTGTTTTGAGAGATACATACAGTTTGTACTGCTCCCTGAACGTGGGTGAATTTCAGCCTCAGGGTATCATTTGTAATGAGCAGCTTACTGGGTCAATCCTACCTTTCCTGCTTGTTCATGTGCAAGACAAAGAATCAAGCAGCTCATAGTGGATCTGGATACTGGGATTTACTGAAGAATCAGAAAGATCAGAGCTCTTATCTTATTTTTTAACACACTCAGTTACTCTCTTCCCCACACTACCTTCACCATGTCCCAGTTTCCCTCTCTAGGTGGTCTCTGCTGCTCTGGGAAGGTTGAACAAAATCCTGTCGATTTGCATGCTTTGCTGCTGCTCACAGTGAATGACCAGACAAAGGTCCCTGAGCATCCCACTGCTTTTGTCTTCTCTGATCTCCAAGATCACTTCCTACTTCCAGGATCTTTCCTCCAGCTAAGATGGTCTTCACTTCTTCATTCCATGTCCCTATTTTCCCTCCCTTCTTCTTTTGGAGAACCCTTACTTTTGGTCATCTTGCTTCCCATAGCCCCAGGTCCCTGTTTTTCCTAATCTAAATCGTCTATGTGCAGAAGCACAACACATGACCAGCCTCCGAACTGGTGCTTCTGTCTTCATTAATGGGAGGACTCAGGAGATTAAAAGTTTTTTTAGTCCAGAAATTATCAAAATTCAGAACTAGCCTGTGCTACCTGTGGGTAGCAACCAGCAGGCTTCTCCTTGTGAGTTCAAGTGTTAAATTTTGGATATGCACATGCATACACCCAATTATCTGCTGCTTAGCATTCACAGTTTAAGCAGGTTTTTTCACCTAGAACGGTGTGCTCATCAGAAATTCAAGTATCTGAGCAAAATGGTATCTGAGCCTCAATGGCTGAACACAGCCAAATCCAACACAGGGATGCCAAATTCTGCAAGAATTTCGCAGTCAGTCACCTGTCCCTGCAGGGTTCACTCAGCATTAGAAGTGCAAGCAAATACAAAACGTGTTGTAAACACTGTTTAGTATCACACCCTTGAATCTACAAATGGGTATTTGCTGAAATGTCTGTAGTATTACCCTAAACCAAATAAAGCAAAGTTTTACTTAACTCCAATGGCTCTGAATGTGAAATCAGCAGCTGAAACCAAGTCCCAGAAGCAAATGAATCTCCTAACATTCACAGAAATTTTGATTGTCAGCTAGTGTTAGAAAACTGATTTACTCTAAGGTTAATGGCATCATGCAAGTTCCAGTTTCTTCTTCCTAACAAATGAACTTAATTAGTAAAAATTATCACCTTCCTGTTTCTGCTTTCCTAAAGAAGGCATGTATCCTGCTTCCAATTAAATTAACCATTAACTCCTTTTGACTCAAGCTGTACATGATCAGAGCCCAAATGAGCTGTGATTTATTCAAAGACTTAAGAACACAAGTGGAGCTGTTTACAGATTTCAAAGAGAGCAGTGAGCTACCGAGTTAGAGCAAGGACAAGCACAAGCCTACATGATGCAGAAAGGTTGTTTCTGATCCGAGGGGTTAAGTAAAGAGCTATAAACAAGTTAAGTTGGTTTTTGATGCTCAGTGCTCCCTTGGAGCTTTCTGAGCTCATCCTGTACATCCCATCTTCACTGAAACTGAACTGAAAATAGTTCTGCCTGAACCTGCTTATGTCAAAGATAAATCCCCTGAATATGCATCCCGTGACTCAAGCTCAACACACTGTCTTGAAAGAAATCTTTTTAAATAGATGCTATTTCCCATCATAGCTGAAGATCCATAGCAGACAACAGATCTGGGATGTTCATTGCTGGACTCAGATAAGTTCAGATGGGTCCTTAGAAACACCATCACACAGACAATCTCTGACAAACACACGTTCACAAAGCTCTATCCATGATGTCCGTAGCTGGTGGCATAAAGTGAACACAGTTATCCTTTGGTAAAGAAAAGGCATAGAAAGAAAGAGAATAAAATGGGAAAGGAAAAAGCTCTCCCAGGTGTCTTTCTGGGTGTCCAGACAAGCATTTCTGGAGATTGGTCTCTCCAGTACAGCAAATTAGCATAACAAAGACAATGATTTTTTCCCCCATTGTGTCTCCTACTCAGCCAGAAAAACACAGTGCTGTGTTTTTCACTGGGGCTCAGAGTCTCTATTGTTTTTTCCCACTTTTAGTACTCTTGGTGGTGATTGCAGCACACTTTAATCAGGTACAAGTGTTGCAGGCTGATGAGTAGCCAAGCCCTGTGCAGGTAATGTTACTGGTAATACTTATCAGCTAATAGCTGTAGTGTTATCGGCTAAGACTTTTTTTTTCTGTTAAAAATCAAAGGCTGAAATATGTGAGGCAGGAAAAGGGAAGGGGGAGCAGGCAGCTATTCTCACAATATTGGAGTTTGTAGGCACATGGCCAAGAGAATAACCACCCAAGAACAACAGCATGAGAGCTTAAGGCACTGCAATAATATCTTGCTGCAGAAAGGAGCATTCCTGACAGAAGCAGTACACCTGCAAAATGTCGAGTGAAACCCTTAATCTGATTTTATTTTCCTTCCTATCCTGTGACTCGCAACCCCTGCATTTTTAAGCTGAGTGGTTAAGAAATAAATAACTTGTAGAGGATGTTTGTGTTGCCAAGACCCTCAGGCCTGTCTCCTCCTTTGGGAATCCAGAGTACCATGCCAAGGTGAACTTGCCCAGTAACACATCTCTGACACTCATCCTTGGCAGGTGTTGCAGCTCACACACAGAAAGGTGAGGTGGGAGTCAGAGGCTGCAGGTAATATCTACTGAGGGCAACATGGCATGGGACAGGTCACAGTCTAGAGCCAAGGTCCAGCAGAGTAGCAGAAGATTGCTCTTGGTGAGTCTCAGGCAGGCATGGAGTGTGCAGCTCTCCAGGATAACCACTGTGCACATGGAAAACGTGGCAGAGTGGCTGCACCTGCACGCAAGGCTCTGCTGTCCCTCCAGCTTCATAGATGGAGAACTAGCAGCGGGGACTGGTGACTAACACAGCATTAGAGCTGGATGTTCAAATAGAAATATAGGTCAGAATATCATCAAATATCCTGTATTAAAGAGCTTATAACACATTTCCTGACATATTGCTGTAAGCAAAGGTTAATCTCTTCTGGGGTCACTTGTAAGCACTTTCAGAGTGGTGTTATGCTGATTTTGTAGTCTGGCTTTGGAATGCAGGTCCTACATTGGGAAACTGGAACTTGGGTCAGGTGCTGACTGCTTTTCCTTCAACTGTTTCAAGAATGAAGATTTTTTTCCTCAGCTTTTACCTCCTGATCTCTGTAATCCTTGGAGAGCCCACTGAGAAGTCTATCCTAAGTCTATGGGCCCCTCTGCAGAGCCTGAATGGGAGGTGCAGATGGGACAGGAGGAAATCTGGAAGTTTCCTGCCAGAAACCTGCCTGGAAGGCAAGGTTTGAAGCCCAGGCAAGGTTTGGAGGCCATGCGTTCTGAACCAAACATGACAGGTTCCCACACTCGTCAGTGTTTCACTCTGATGAATCGGCATTTCGCATTGGGAATTGGCTCCATCAGAAGATTTCCAGCCAGATTTAATCAGGATGCTTGAAAGCCATCCAAAACACAAGCCAGGAAAGGAAATAACTACAAAAATATAGCAGCTTTTTCACATTTTCTGAATTGTTCAGTAATTACATTTGTTGAAGATACAATTCATGCATGATTGTTTAGAGTTGTCCCTGCAACATTTATCAGCTCACGCACAATTATCTTTTTTTCCTTACAGAATCAGACTTAATCAGTTCCATAAACCCTTTGAGATATTTGTTTGAAGACAATGTTTTTTTGTAGGGAATAAAGATGGGAAAGAAAAACGTTTTCAAAGCTGCAGCCAACAAGATAGTCAGTAATCACAGAACTCTAAATGGAAAAAGCAGGTTTTTCTAACCTAGTGAAAATGAATTCATGAGAAGTTAATTTTTTCCTCTTTCTGCTTTTTCCTCTTACACTCTATATTTTATTTGTCTTGCTAAACAGCATGAAACTGATGCATTGCCATAGATCAAACTTTTTCTAAAAATGAGAAGTTACATCGGTTTATCTCAATGGATGTATACAGCTGCTGTATTACATCAGTACAGTTCAAGTAGTATGACCTTTTTAATTTTAATGCAGCTGCACCAGTAAATGCTTTATGCTAGTCTGGGAAATGAATAAGCAAGGTAGCTGTGACAAACTGTTATGTCGAGATGGCCATGACCACAATCAGGGTTTATTTGTGTGAATCAGTTGGTAGGAAACATTTTCTGCCTGGCACAGTTACAGTGGTTAAACCAAGAAAACATTGTCTGTGTACCAGGCCATAAGGATGAAATGTTGTCGCAAGTCTCTGGCTGCTTTGTGCTCCTATAGCAATATATGGTATCTATAAATCTGGTTTAGCAGCCTAATTAATCAGAGCTACAGCAATTTGCATCACAGGGGCTGCTCAGCCAGAGCACTCAGTAAATCCATGTCCTGGAGCCGACTGCTGCCCCTGCCTGTGCTGTCTCTATCCTCATGTGACTCCACTGACACAGCCCAGCTTTACTCTCAGCTTGCTGTCCCAGGAGACCTGCTGTGTTCCCTCAGACAGGCTCCAGCATTTTACTCCCTTCTTCCAAAGGCTTGTGAACATTGCCACATCCAGAAGTTTTCCCTGGACTGATTCAAGCCATCACTGGGAGCTGGTTCTCGGTTCTGTCCATCTGGTGTCACTCCACTGGGTTCATGCCCCACCAGTAACAAGTTCCCCACTTTTCCTTGATTTGTGATGTCTGTTTTTCCACCTCACTCAGGAGGCTTCTGCCTTCATTTGCTGCTGGGGAGGTCTGAGTGTAAATATCTGAGTCTGGCTGTAGGGTTTTGCTTTGTTTTGACAGGGTGTTTGTGCTTGTGCCCTTTCTTGGATAGTCCTGGGCTCCTGAGTTTGCTACCAAGCTTCCTCCTTAATAAATCTGGTTGTACTTTGTGATGCTCCAACCCACTGACAGGCTGTTCCAGGATAAGAAAGACACCACTTGCTGTGGATGATCTTGTGACTCAGCGATAAATGGATGTTTGGTTGTCTGTGAGATGGGGTGATCAAGGACAGAATCACAGCTGTCCTGGTTGGAAGAGCTTCAGCAAAGCTTGCTTTCTGTGCCTGTCCTGAGGATGCCAGCCCTCTTGAGGGCCACGAGTATTTAATGCTAACACACCACCAACCTAAATCTATTCTTTCCAGAAATGAAGCAGTACAGAGAGTTTATTTGCTTACCCATCTCTAAGATAAATAGACAGCAGAGTGGCTGTCTAGGTAGCAATGCTAACAAATGAGTGTAAGCTGGAAGAGAAGTGGATTAAGAAATCCTAAGCATCAAGGATGTGACTATTCAGGATTTGAAATTTGCTTCTTGATAATGTAGGTACCATTAATAAAATGCAGCTCTGGACCCTCAGCATGCACAATACATTTGGTTGCTCAGACCTGTGCTTGACTACAGCCAACCAACATGGTTAAAGGTACTTCCTCCTCACTGCAGGAGTATATGACATCATAGTCAGGTTAAAATCAGTTCTTAAGATCAGTGTTTATACAGTACCACTAAAATGTGGAGTGCTTTCCTGGAAAACAGTCTTGATAATCTCTCCAGGGAGACAAAAGTCAGGTGGTATAAAACATAGATTTTTAATTAGTGGAGTGATTCTCTTGCATTTGGCTTCAGTGAATTACTTGCATCAGGGTTGCATAGAGGTTTGTGGGCTCGAGCTAGACTAAACCAAGGCAAAGTAAGACAAGAGGACATATGTTGCAGGGTTAATGAGAATGAAAGATAGCAATTACGGTGCGATAGCCAGAAAGTCACACTCAGTGTATTATCACAGCAAGCAGCACTGGTCTTCCTATTTTTAAGTTCAGTCCTTTGTGAGGGAAGATTAACTTTTTGCAAAGGGTCTTTTAAGAGAGAATGAGCAGAGGACTAGTAACAGAATTATGAAATCAGGTCCGGGCTTTAGGTGCTGATGACAAAAATAACCATCATCAAGAAGTGGATGAAGGAAGCAGCCAGTGGAAAGGTTGGGCAAAAACCCAGAAATCCAGTCTTGCAAAACCAAACCAAAACAATTGTTTACAATGAATATATATTTGGAGTATGCTTTTGGACATAAATTCAAAACCAAAAAGTATTTCATGAGAAGAGACCCCAGGAAGATTCCAGTCTGAGAGCTATTGCACAAAATTTGTTACTGTTATTTTTATTTTCAAGCCTCTTCATCACATACCTGGAGTATTCTTGCTAATATTCCTCTTATTTTTCAACAAAATAGTGATTTCAAAGCGTTCCTGAGGAGGGTAGGTCACTCTGATACTCTTGATGAAAAATCTGAAGTTTTTTAGGAAATTGGAAATTTCCTTATGTTAATTCCGGATTTCGTGAAAAGGCATTTTCTATTGGAAATATTTCAATGTCAAAATTTTGGTAACTTCAAATGGCTGGCAAAGATTTTTCACTAGTGCAGAGAGCAAGAAGAGGTGTTCTCAGGGGTTTAGACAGCATCAAAGGTGGCTTAGCTTTTGGAATATTTCAGAGCGGTTGTGTGATTTCTCTTTTGGGACCTCTGACTTGTGGTGTTGATAACCTTATTTTATACACCTTATTTTATGTCAGAGAACCCTTCTGATTGTCACTGAAAGATGCTTTCTTCTTACCAGCTCTCAAACAAGTTTCTCCAGCTCCTGTGAAGATGTGCCTTTGAATAGTCCAGATATGTGCTAAAGGAAAAAGGTGTTTAGCTCATGGCCCCCTTTCACAGATTTTCTCTGTGGTGCAATAATGAATGTTTTGTCACCTAGTTACTTGGAGATGGTTTGTTGCTCAAAAGAAGTTAAAGCAAAATGAACATTGAAATGTTTGGTCTTGGTATCCAAAATGGATGGACAGTGCCATTGCCAGTATTTATAAAACTTATATCAAGACATGAAATACGTTTATGCCAAATTAAATTTTGAATGTCTCTCTTTTTTCCCCGTCCAGCTGACTTGTTATAGACATTTTATGACACATTCCTTGTGAGGCACTCTGTCTTTCTTTGTGATTTAAGTTTCATTCATCATGGGGAAACTGCTCTTAGTGGAGCGTGCCAGATTCACAATTGATTTCTTTGAAGCCTCCAGAAGGATCTGGACAGAGTTAACCTTCCAGACAGAGTTAACCTTCCATCTCCTCAAATCTGTGCTTTCTGCCTTGAAATGTTTTTACTAGTCCGTGATTGACACATGGGGTAGTCCTGGCACTCCCAGGTAAAATTCATCCCTTCACAGCCTCTGATGACTCAATAAGCACCTTTCAGCATGAGCCACATCTGCTCACCAAATTTATATTTCAGTTGATCTGTACATTAACAAACATGCTAAGCGTGGCAAAACCAGGTAACTCATTACTGGTTCTTGACGGAAACAGGTATTTGCCTTCCTTTGGGATAATGCAGGTGACAGCCCAGGGAACCATTCTTAGAACAAGCTTCCCAGGAAGACAGGATGGATCTGGAATCTGGCTATTTTAAAGAAGTGCTGCATAGTTTTCTTTGAGGAATCCTTCCTACAACCGGGTAGTGTTTTAACAGCACTGACATGTTCTTCCATCAGCTAAACCACAGACAAGAGAAAAATTAAAGATAGTAATACAGTCTGAAAATTATTTAAATCCTAGCATGAGTAGAATTTTAACATGCATAAAGTATAACACCAGCAACTCCACTAATTCACAATGGGGTGCCCTATTCTGATTGCATATCACTATGTTGGTTCATGAGGTAAAATCAACTCAAGAGTGATTCCTCTCCCGTAACAAGAGCAGAAGAAGCTGGGTGCTCTGAGGGGCACCTAGTTTAAGCACAAGCAGCTTGGTAACTCTGCAGCTGCCTAAATTAAATAAGGTCATTTCCCATTGCCCAACTATACAGGAAAGATGGGAATGTCTGAAGGATCTAATGTTCCCTCCCTTATCCAAAAATGTTGATATCTAACTGAACCTCATACCTGTTTCAGGTAATGCTACTCTGATTATCTTCTTCCTCTCTTCCTGCCTTCAATCCTTGACAGTCAAGATCCTCTGGCAAACAATTTGTTCCCATCGTACCTCTGATGAACTGGTTAGAGCATAAATTTACTGGGGTGGCTCTGAGCAATCCTTACTGTCCATGTGCAAACAGCGTCTTCCTGTGCAAGGGAAGTCCTGAAGCAGCTGAGGAGGCTGGTTTTGCAGTACCTGTAGTTTGATACATCAGCACAAAGGAGATGCGCCACAAAGAATTTGGGTTTATTTCTGTATCTTTCCAAACAGCATCTTTAAGAAACCTTTCTCTATTTTAGTGGAAATAGAACAAAGAATTTTAAAAGCACGTAAATACATTGCTACCAGCTGCTTTTCATTTAATAAAGAATGGGGCTGAGCTTCCCATAGTCTGGCAATAGATTTTTAAACACCTTTGGTGGTGTAAGAAGCAAAGTAACACCAATTGATTTTAAGATCAAAGGCTGAGTTTACAGGCTTGGCAAAAAAGAAAAAAAATCCCTCCTAACTTATAAGCAGCACAAATAAGCTGTGTAAGTCTCAGAGAGCTGTGATGGGGCCACTCACTGATATTCTCCCCAGTGCTTCTCTGGCTAGAATCTCCCTGCAGTTTTCCTCCAGTTCAGACATGCACCACAAACACCAGGTGTCATTTTGGGGAGGATAGGAAGATCACTGGTCTGAGACAAAAGCATGTTATGCAATTTCTGTGGTAAAATTAATTTTTCTGGGCGATAAGGGAGATACCATAAATAGCCAACAGGCTGCTTGAGAGAGAGCAAGTGAGCACCCCTGAGCCTCTCAAAGCTTATGCTGGCTGTGCCTTTCATCAGCAGAGTCACTGAGGAATATCTGCCATTCCAGAACAGATAACCTTTGCTCCATCAAAATGCTATTATTTTAGCAGTTCTTTCTTTAAATGGTGGATTAGTTAAACCTCATTTTCTCACGTACTCACACGTGAATCCAGGAGCTCCTCTGTGGTTGAAGCAGAACAAAACATGCCCCTTCAGCAGACCACTTCAGTCCCTGGAGATGGTTCAAACTTGGTGAGTACTTTTTCCGCTCGCCTCCTCAGGTGATCATGAGGTTTTCTTAAAGGCCCAGTTCCAGTGTCTTTTTCCCCTGACAGCACCCTGACATTGCATGTTGTCCAGGGCTGTCAGCCCACACCTCCACCTTGCCCCTCACACAGAGAGCAAAGTTCTGGCAGCTGCTGGCAGGTTTTGTTCCCCACAGAGGTGTTTGAGTAGCACTGTAAGGTACATTTGCTCCAGGAGCTTGGAGATTGTCAGCCCACCCTCCAGACCCACAGCAGCCTGTACAAGCTACAGAATATTTCTGGAAATGATACAGCCCAAAGCCAGCAAGGGACTCCTTTTGATGGTCATCTGTTGGTTATTGTAGTTTGGAGCAACATTTTCTCACAGTGTGTGGCCTTCAAGGTTTGGATACCCTGTAGCCCAGCCATTGCAAGCACTGTACATGTTCATGGGGTAGCTTTGGTTCAGCTCACTTTAGTGGGGCTGGCAAGGAAGCTGCAAGGCTCAGCACAAAAATAGTCTGCCAAGGGTTTAATCGGTTGCTTCAGCCAGTTCTGTAGCTCACAGAGAGCTCCATGGACACACTGAGTGACACAGGAGGCTACTGTGAATTTGGCTGGTGTGCATCTCCAAAAGCTGCAGCATTGATGTGCATTTTGATAGTTCCTAAGTACAAGTTGTGGTTTGTGAACCTGAGCTTACACCCCCCAATTCCTCACCTGTGTGCTCTTCAACTCTAAGGTCAGAGAGAGCAGTTCTGCCCAGGAGGAGCTGGACAGGACCCACTGGACACTGTGCTTTTGAACCAGCTGGACAGTGCCTGCAGCTGCCCTTGCAGCCCGTGCCCTACTCCAAGTCAAATGTCCTGGTTTCAACAAAGTCGGGGTAGGCAATCAACAGTGATGCCTCAAACCACTGTCACTTGGCATTTAGGGCAGCCCAAGTGGGTCTGTGGAGTCCTCATCTTCAAGTAGTATCTAATGCTGGCCAGTGCTGAGCCATCTCCTTTCATAGAATCACAGAATCACAGAATGGTTCAGGTTGGAAGGGACAGCGGGTCATGTAGTCCCACCTCACTGCTCAAATAGGGTTGTCCCAGAGCACCTGGCACAGGACTGTGTCCAGATGGTTCTGGAATACCTCCAGTGATGGAGACTCCACACCCTCTGTGGGAAATCTGTTCCAGTGAGTGGTCACCCTCACAGGAAAAGAAGTTCTTCCTCATATTCAGGTGGAACTTCCTGTGCATCAGTTTCTGCCTGTTGCCTCTTGTCCCATTGCTGGGCACCACCGAGACGAGCCTGGTCCATCTTCTGACACCTCCCTTCAGATTCTTTTAGATGTTGATGGGTTTTCCTCTCGGTGTCTCTTCTCAAGACGGAACAGGCCCAGCTCTCTCAGCCTTTCCTCATTAGTGAGTTGCTCCGGTCCCTTGACCGTCTTTGTCACTCTCCACTAGACCTGCTCCAGGAGCTCCACGTCTCTCTTGTCCTGAAGAGCCCAGAACTGGACACAGCACTCCAAGTGACCCTCACCAGGGCTGAGTAGAGGGGCAGTATCACCTCCCTCTGTCTGCTGGCAATGCTCTCCCTAAAGCACCCCAGGATCCCAATGGCCTTCTTGGCCCCCAGGACACCCTGCTGGCTCATGGAAAGCTTGTTGACCACCAGCACCCCCAGGCCCTTCTCAGCAGAACTGCTCCCTAGCAGGTCAGGCCCAGCCTGTCCTGGTGCGTTGGGTTGTTCTTTCCCAGGTGCAGGACCCTGCACTTGCTTTTGTTGAATTTCAGACAGTTCTCTGGCCATCTCTTCAATTTGCTCAGGTCCTTCTGAAGGGCTGCACATCCCTCTGGGGTATCAGCCACTCCTCCCAGCTTTGTGTTACCAGTGAACCTGCTGAGGAGGCACCTGCCTCTTTCTCCAAGTCACTGATGGAAAAGTTAAACAGTCCTGGGCCCAGTATTGAACCTTGGGGGACACCACTAGTGACAGGCCTCCAGCTAAACCCTGTGCCACTGGTTACAGCCTGCTGGGATTTGCTGTGCAGCCAGTTCTCAGCCCACTGCACTGTCCACTCATCCAGCCCACACTTCTCAGTTCACCTGTGAGGATGTTGTGAGAGACAGTGACAAAGCCTTGCTGAGGCTGAGGTGAACAATCTCCACTGCTCTCCCCTCATCCAACCACATCGTTGTTTGGTCATAGTGAATCCATGCTGACTGCTGATCGTGTCCTTGTCATCCATGTGGATAGAGATGGCTTCCACCTTAATTCCCTTTGACCTATCAAGAGCTTCCTACATTTTTTACTCATTTTTTCTCTTTTTTTTGTTTGTTTGTTTGTTTGTTGTTTTTTTTTTTTCACCTGGCACTGACAATTTAGATGTGTCAGTTGAAGCCTACCTGGTGAGACTGAGACCCATTTCTCTTGCAATGTGTGCTTCAAGTTTCAAGTCTACCTCATCTCAGAGGTACTTACCAAACTGAGCAAGCCCAGAAAATAGGACAGTGGAATGGGAGACAAGGAAGTGAAAAGATGAAGGAAGAGTTTGCCCTATGTCTTTTGTTGTGGTTTCCGAAATATTATTGGCTAAAGAGTGTTTCATGGCACTGAATGCTAACACATGATCTCAGCCTCTTCCATGAGTCCCCTGACACCTCTATACAGCCAGTGTAGAAGGCAGATATGTGATTAAAATGCAAAACCAGTTATTCACAGTAGAAGGTTAAATGCTACAGAATTCATCCCTGTTACCCTGAGAAGTTCTTTCTTGATACAAATCTTCCCAGAAAGGCCTTGAGGTCAAAATTTACCTGAGAGGAAAGAAGTAAATTGAGAAAGTGCAGGAACATCCATGAATTCAGACCAGCTTTCTAAACAATATATATTTCAAAAATAGCCAAAGGTCAAAAACTGTAATAAACTCTGATATATAAATAAAACTTGATCAAGGTCAGCATTTACCTGAATATAAATGTCCTTTGATCCTTTTTTTTTGCTCAAAAAAGCTTAATAGAAAATTTGCCATGCAAATGTCATTTTGTAAAAAGAAAAGCATCAAGAAAAGCCCCAGCTAGTCCAAGTTCAAAATCATTTAAAAGGCATTTAAAATCACATCCCCTAGAGATAAGAATTTCACCTATGCTGAGTGACATGCCCATTGCATGCAGTGCTTTAAAATCTAGAGTAAGAAAAGATTTCCTGACTTCAGCATATATATCATGTTTGTGAACATTGGCAGCTTTGCTTTCATTAAAATTGCCCTCCTTGTCAGCACCCCATGTAAAATAAAGCAACCTCCAGGCACCTTCCACAAACACACAGTGGGAAGATTAAACCATGACAATGTACATTCGTTTGTGGGGTCAGAGTCAACATTACACAGCTCTGCTCACTTCACTTGAATGTGACTCACACAAGATACACAGTAGGAAGTGTGTATTTATGGGACTTCGGGAACTTTCTTGAATTAGTAGCAATTATTTACCCAGTGCTGGTCCTTGGCATAGAATGTCTGAATAAAGAAGTAAAAATTTCAATAGTTAACCCTCTGATTTATGAAAATAAACAAACAGAAACCCTCATTCCATTCCCAGCTGACTCTCCCCATTAACCACATGAATATTAGAGCTGCAGCAATGCCCAAATACCCCCAGGCCTAACCTAAACAGTTCATTTCCAGTAGTTGGTTGCAGCTGATCATCCCTTTGGAGCAGTTCCCCATATGTAAAAGATTCTCCAGTTTCATTTCTAAGTCACTTTTGCAGACATCTGAGGAAGATGAAAATAAATGAAAACTCAGGCTGATGCTCTCTGAAAGGGCAACCTTCTTTCCTAGTCAATAAATAGAACCTTGAAATCCTCTTCTGACAGCCTTGGAAATGGACCTCGAGCACTAATGCCAAAGATGTGATTTAAAGTTGTAGGGTATGATTCTCTCCTCAGATACAGTAATGCAAATCTTTAATTTCAAGAAAGTTGTCAGAGTGACTTTGGGAGAGATTTGCTGGGTTGACTGTGGAGTAGATGAGATCTGGATCTTGTCCCACAATCCTTTGAAGCATTAGCATTACGCCTGGATCTCAGCACTGTATTTTCATGTTTTTAATTATGCCCCTATCATACACAGATGAGCAAAATCCACAAAGATTCCCCCATAAAAGCTTTTGATTCATTGTGGAAATTTAGAAATGCAAATCATCAAGAAACACTGAGGTGTTTTCCTCCCTAACCTGTAACATGCATTTGAAAATTAAGAGGTTATGTTTAATTAAAATAGGCAATTTTTTTCCTGGTTATTGCAGTGAAGGCATTCAACTTGCTGTAACAGTGTTGCCACCTACAACATCACCACATGGGAGCTCGGTGGAAGAAGCTGTAAACAGACCTCTAGGCAACTTCAAGTTTAAAACCAGTGAATTTGATATTCCCAGTCCTTCTGAGGGTCTCTGAATAAGACAGAAAGAAGAAAGACCTTCTCTGCCTGTACGGTGGCCTGTGGGGTTGGGCTTTATGGGTAGCTCTGCTTTAGGTGGACCCCTCCATGTCAAGGATACAGCTCCACTCAGTCTCCCAGGTCCAAATCTTCAAGCTGAGGCCTGTTGCAGCCCCATTGCAAGGCATGCTGTAGTGATACACCTTGCTCTCACATTCCCACTCTTCCCTGGAAGGAAAACATAAGTTCTGACACAGTTTCAGACTCCTGAAACTGGGGCCAACATTTCCTGTTGGCAGCCCTGTTTGCTACTGCCATGTGCTAAACTCCCTCTGTTTGTCCCTTTGTTCTTCCTTACCCCTCACCCTGCACCAGCCCTTGCTAAGTCATCAAATGTGGTTCAGGGCTCTAAGAACATGGTCAGAAAATGCACTAAAGTACAGAAAACACACATTTAAATTAGGAAGTGGCATCAGTTCTTCCGAGTGCAACTCTTCTCCTGAGGATGTGAATATCAGCACAGCAAAGCAGTTTCTGAATCAGACAAGATATTAATATTTTTTAAGAACTTTGAAAATAAATTTGAGGACTGGGAGAATTTGCAGCATTGCAAAAACAGCTCCTGTGAAGCCTTCTGTCCTGGGATTCTCCCTGAGTGCAGGCACAAGTCCTGTCCCTGGCTTTTGCAGTGTCTGCTGAACCAGCCTGTGCAGAGGCAATTATTAGTGCCAGCTACAGCAGAAGCAACACCACATTTCTATTTTTCTCTGCAAACAAACATTCAAACTCTTCTGGCAGGACTATCATGCCTCAGGGGGAAAATTGCCCTTGGTCATCAGATCTGTCAAGTTTTAGTAACTATCTATACCAGGGGTGTAACATTGCTGGCAGCCAACACCATTGACACACCACGTCTCTCAGCATTATTGTATTAAGGTGACTCCTATGAGCTACAAAAATCTCTGGGAAGCTTCAGCTCTTAAGACCCAGTGTGGAGGAAATGATGAGACAATCCCTTCAGGGTTGCTGTAGAAGAGCCTGAGGGTATTGAGGGCTGGGAAAACTCAAAGAGGATGGCAAGGTCAAAGCCCAGTGATGAATCTCAGCACCATCAGCCCATGTGAGATCTCCCTAGCAGCTGAAGAGAATGCTGATTGCTTTTATAAGGACCCACTTTAGGAGGAGCTCTGCCTGCTGATGAGAGATACCAGAGGCTTTTTAAAACAAGAAGCTCAGATTTTGTACTGTTGAGTGTCAGCATTGTAAGAGTGAAGCAAAACCTTGCTCAGGCAGTGCAATCTCTACGTCAAATGTAACTGCAGAAGTCCACAGAGAAGAAATAAGCTAAATTTACTAAATGGTCCAGCAGAATTGGGGTCAGATGCATAGCTTATGGGATGGTCTCTTACCATTTCAGAGAGCTGAAACATAAACATCCTGTATCCACTACCAAAGCAGAAAAACCATTTTCAACTAATTTGTGAAAAAGTCAGGAGTGTTATGCAAGGGATAAAAATTATGTTGTAATATGGCCAAAAGAAGAGTAGAGAGTGTTCCTTCATAGAGAAATCAATTTTGAAGTTATACCTGTTTTAGCAGTACCCAAGGGAGAACTAAACAAACAAAATATGTGGCGTTATAGAGAGCCCAAGCCAGAAGGTAAGGCTGGGCAGAATGTTCCCAGAAAATAAATATAGCACATCAAAAGCAGGCAGTTAAATAGGATTTGACTCATGGCCTGGTTAAGGCACAGTTCCCCTTCACAGGTAATACGAGGGCTGCCTTTTTACCAAGTTACAGGCAAATTTGCAACCAAAAAAAAAAAAAAAAAAAAAGACGAGAGGTGGAAATCCAGTTCTGAGTAGGAAAATGGATTGGGGAAGATTTTTACTTCATTACAAAACCCGAAAAAAATACACCTGAATGCACAAATGCACAGACAGCAAATATATAGCAGCATCCAACTGAATAAACACCATTCAATATATCCAGACCATCTGAATCTATATGATTATGATAGATATCTATTTCTTTCTTTCAAGCTGTTGAACATTTTTTCATTTGTGCATACAGAGCTAGGCGGGTCCTGGGATCAGAAGGATGGGGAGAAAAAAAAAAAGAAAAAAAAAGGTGGAAAAATTCTGTCTCTGTATATAAAACTAGGTCACCTGGACCTCCCCAAATACCCAATTTGTGTTGGATTTAAATAAAAGTTCTGGTTAGTCTTATGTCCTATTTGGACCTGTTCACTCGTCATGCATCACAAAAGCACAGGTATTTTTATTGATTATCTCCATCCAGCTACTATATTCAGTTCTTTTGCAGCACTGTTGCATTGATTTCTTCAGCCCAAATCACAGTATTGATTTTCCCTGCTCCTGTTACACATCTGTGCTTCTCTCAGCCACCCACCTGACACAGTAAGGAAAGTGCAAGATTAATGCTCAGCTTACAAACACATACGTGTATGAAGAATCTACCCCAAGGATAAATCTAAGGCCACTGCTCCATTACATGGTCTGTGTATAATGTTGTGCGATTTTTTTTATAGAATCCAAGGATTACATGGAAGTATAAAATGAGGATTGTGTGCAGTCCTCTGCTCTCATTCTTCATCAATGGAATAACAACCATTTCAAGGCTAACTGAGCTTTTGGCTGTTGTTCCAAAGCTATGTTGAAGGTCAGTTTTAGTTAAAGTTATTAACACACAGCTAAAAAGAAGAATTTTCTGCCAAGAGAGGACTAGATTTCCAGCTGAGGACAGGAATCACAGTTGCAGCCAGATTTTAAGGAAAGGACAGCACCTGATATGCCCTATGCTGAGTGGATTTTTTCAGATACTTGCACCAGAGAGGAGCAAGGTGTTGAGACATCATCTCCTGACTGTGGATGCAAAGAAACTTTCTAACTACACTTTTTCTGTGGATAATTATATATTTCAATCTACTTGTAAATGAAACAGTTCTTAGTGACAACCATAATTTTGACATGTATCAGTAGCATTCACTTTTTTCAGATTTTCTGTGAGAAGCTGATGTTTTCCACAAGAGAAAGAACGTGTGTGTTTTTCAGAGTTGCTGTATGTTTAATAAAATCACATTTAAAGTAATTGTATATATGGTCTTCCAAGCAAAGACATTTTAATGTGCAGAACTGAGTAATTTTGTAACATTTAAAAAATGATAGTCTGAATATTTTATTGAAATACACCATTGATATGGAGAAACTACACTCCAAGATTTTACATGAAATGGTATTACAAATTGTACATGGTAAGATGTTTAATACTCAGCAATTATTTTGTAAGTAGAAATTATTTCCCTTGAGTTACAAAGTGCCACTTTACCTACAAAATAATAACCACTTGCACAATGTAGTTTCTTTCAGTCACTCCTGTTTTGAAGCAAGAGAAAAAGCACACATAAAATAAACCTTCCAAAGCAAGAATGGACAATTTGAATGCATGGGGAAGACAGTGCTGTCTGATTATTATTACTGTGCAGTTTCACAGGTCCCTTGGATGTTATTTCCTATCAACTTTATAGCTCTTTTCATCAAAAACCCCAAGAATTTATAACAAAATGTTGTAGCCACAAGGGAGATATTTTCCTTTTCACATGAAACTCTCATGGTGACACTATGAAAATGTTGCTTCTTAACAATCCTTATGTGATGCTAAACATTTGACAGACCTGTCTGTGACCACCATATGGAGGATTTACGAACCTGTAGAGCCAAAGGCAGGAGCTCAACAACCCCTTACACTGAGCTACTTTTGCAAATTAGTCACAAAACAAGGTCTTCAAAGATGTTTGCCCAGAGCAAGAAGAGCAGCAGCAATATTGCTCTTAGGTGAAAGGGGTGAGGGTGAACAAGCTGTTATCTTCTTGCCTGCAGCACAGATCCTTAGCTGGGCATAGCAATTACCTACCACAGAAACTCCAACATGCACAGCAAGGAGTGAGCTCCTTGGCAGGACTGGCAAGCTCTGCATAACTCACAGTGCCAGACAAGTTCTTCCTGAGTATTTGGGGGGCTATGTTGTTGGGGGCAGAGGATTAGTGGGATCTGCTCATGTTGAACTTATACTGGCCAAAACAAAGAAAAAAAGAATCATATAATCCTTTGGATACATCTTGAAGCAGAAGCTCGTCTCTCTCTCATGGGTATCCTCTGCAGCCCACAGGTACTCCACAGGGTCTTTTGATGAACCATGTTGACCATGACCTGTGGACTAAATTAATCCCCAAATTCCCTTTTCAGGTTGTTTTTATCTCAAAGTGAGTTTTCTGCTTGGTGTTTTCCCCAGGTTCCCTCATATGTTAAGGTTGAAGGCACAATCCCTACTTTGGGTTCATTTTGCAGCACTGCACATGGCTCTGGGCATCCAAACATTCTCTAATAAAGTCTAGGGCATAAGTATCATGAAAAACAATCTGTATTTTAAGCTGCTCTCTGAAAACAGCCTGAAAGTGGCTTGTTTGTTTTTCTGTCCTAACCTTTGTTGCAGAGTTTTCAGCAACCCTCCAAGGGCCCAGACCTGTTGTAGTGGCTGAGGCAGTTTTATTCCCAGTTACAGCTGCATCAGCAGATAAGCAGCACTGCTGGGGGACACTGACTGTCTACCTCACATCTGTGTGACTAAACCATGGCTGTTTATTATTCTGTTATTTTCAATCCCCATCTTCTTTAGCCAGCAAGTGATCTCAAGCCACTGCTTTCTAGCTTTTAAAATCAATTGATAAATAGCATTTCTTTTTCTCCAAGGAATCAATGCACAATTACTTTGAACTGTTTCAAGAAAATAGGATTTTTGAGATACTATATCCTCCCTTTGCTCCCCTCAACAGGCTTGATTTAAAAAGCAAAAAGAAAGAAGAAGCACAAGTAGCAACGCAGACTTAACAGAAATGTGAATGTTCTACAATCAAATTGTTCTGTGAAACTGGGATATTTATTTTAATCTCAGGTGTTTCTTTCCTTTGGTTTCAGACTTGTGTCTTCATGGGAGAAAGTGGAGTTTCCAGGCTTTGGCGTGTTTAAATCTTAGGATGTATATAGTATGGTGTTTATTGTGAATACCTGTGAGGAAATCCAGAGGAAGAAATTAAATACACGAAGCAACAAGTTTTAAATTTCAAGTGTACAAAATTTAACCTTCGAGTGACTGGTGTAATAGGTGAATTTATTCATAGTCAGGATGTCTGGTGAAGTCACTCAAGGCATCTAAGTTTTCAAAACAGGAATAAAGACCTTCAACACTGGGTCCATCAGTCAGTCCATATGTGCATTCAGTGTGCAGAAGAAATTAATAAACACTGCCCAGGTAAGGTAGTTCCATTTGGGTGATGGACCTAGTGTAACTGGAATTTGATTCTCTAGAAAAATCCATGTAGGCTCATGCCTGACTACTGTAAGTAATAACATTTTGAAATCTCTTTAGATATGATAGAGTACAATGCCATAACATCCTTAAGGAATAGATGCTTTTCTTCTTTTCTTCAGGTAGTTTTACAATTAAACTACAGCACAGGGTTTGCCAGAGAGGTTA
This sequence comes from Hafferia zeledoni, assembly GCA_035583235.1. Classification (NCBI taxonomy): domain Eukaryota; kingdom Metazoa; phylum Chordata; class Aves; order Passeriformes; family Thamnophilidae; genus Hafferia; species Hafferia zeledoni. The sequence continues at coordinate 113,040,993 of JAWWEV010000001.1, forward strand.
TATCCTATGTCGTTGCAGCATATCTTCCTTTTTGCAAGTCCAGTTCAAAGGATGCACAGGAATCAACTGAGCTGCTTTCTAGAAAGAGTTCCTGTCTGGAATATAGGAGCTTCCCAAGGACTTCTCTTAAAAATATAACTCGAATGTTTCAAGGGAAAGACAGAATAAAACTGTAACAAATGAAAAGGTAAACTATGTTTAAGGAGAAACTTAGGGATAGTTTTAGTTCAGGACTTTGTCTAGAACCATAACCCTTTTTCAATATATGATCCAAACCCTTAATTATTTATTTTCCTACTGGCCAAGGGAAAAAGCCATTAATCCCACAGTTCAGTGTAATACAGTGATGGTAAAAACTAGAAAAATGGTTGTCATAAAGAGCAGGAACATAAATGTGGAAGACTTTTAACGGCAGGGAATTAAGAAACTATTAAAGGAGAGGATATACAGAATAAAGGGCAATAATGCTGGGAAGCGTAATTTTATTAGGTCTGGGACTTAAATAAAAGTGGAAACCTAAATGAAAAGTCAAAACAATTGAATCTTAAGGGTCACTCCTATCAGAATAACTGAGATAGATTTGACTCAAGTAATAATACGTTCTGTGGCCTCAGGGAACACTCGGTCATGCCAACAACCTCAGGGCTCTCTGTTCTCATGCAAGTAGGACCCAGACAGCTATAAAGCCAAGGGAGCCTACACTTTCAGTTTTACCCATACCAGTTGGAGAAACAGCAAGTTTCTCTGAAAATCACTGGGGTGAGGTGCTGAAAAAAGGCTCAATCTGATAGCAAAGATGCTACAGCAGACAAATCCAAAATAATGTGCAGACTGCAGGTCTGGGCCCTTACTTTACATCAGTTTGGGAGGATTTTTCCTCCAGTTAATACTAAGAGACAAAAAGCCAAGCAATGAGCTGTTCAGAAAGCTGCATCTGGGAGCAGTCAGGCAAAGGACATTGTAAGGCCATTCCTCCCTGCTGGCAATTCTTGCTGTGTGGCTTCCCTGCACTCCAACAACCCTCTCTGTGCCGTCTGTGTGACAGGCAGGGAACGCCGCTTCCAGTTGCACCCTGTAAGCCTCTTCTCAACCCCTTCATTCCTCCTCACAGGAAGGAAAATGAAACAATCCTTCCAAGAAATGAAATGTACTGAGTTTGCACATACCATTGGAGACCTCGAGAGACCGGAGCAAATGAATAAAGGATCTTCAAATTATTTACGACAACAATAGCTGGGATTATTCTGGAAGTAGCAGAGGGGAAAGGCAAAGATGGAGTTGATAAAGGCTGTTAAATTTATAAGGAGTACAGACATTGCCAAGAAAATGAAGATAAACAGAAAGAAATTATTTAAAACCCAGAGAAATCACCAGTAACTGATGAGACTTCAAGGCATGACAATGGAAAAGTACAGATGAAACTGATATGGCTCAGAAAGCTTTTTGTTTCAATATTCATAGTAGAAGCTGAAGGTCATTTTCTAGTGATTGAGATCTATTTTTCTTGGGGAGAAAGAAAAATGTTAAAAGGTTTCATGATTATACTGGAACAGATAACTAGGCAATAAGAAGTTACACAGGTTGACAAGGCACTGGACCCAGAAGATTTCCAGAAGCAGCAATAGTGGTTGAGACAGAGACAAGAATTTGTGAGCTGGAGCAAGGGAGAGGATTTGGTTATGGTCTATGGTGCAGTTACACTACACCAGGGACTCAGTTCTGCCACCAGAACAGCTGTATCCAAACCATCTGAATAGGACTGGCAGTTAGGACAGAGATCATCCAGGAGACCTGTGACTTCCATGGCAGTAGCAGAAGCCAAATGGATAACTTAAGATACTTGTAAAACTATATCCTGGTGTATATCAATCAAACTTTGGCAATTTTGTTCAGAAGGTGGTTGGTTGCTGGGATAACACACTGCATCAGCAGAGGGTGGTGGGGTAAATCAACTCCATAGGGAAATGGTGAAAATCTAAATCAAAGTATAGAGACCTTCAGATTCAGCAGGTATTATTAGACTCTGCAGGAAAGAATAAGCTTACTCATATTTCCTTTCACAATGCTAGTTTAATCCTTTGATATTTTAGTCTTTAAATATTCCAGTAATGGAAATATTCATTAATTATTGACTCATCCACCGGCAAGAAAGACACCGTAATGTCTAAATGATTGACTTGAGAGTTCAATTCTGAATCCAGTGTTTCTTGTTGAGTGGCTTAAGGCAAGCTGCTTGCCCTCTGAAAGACTTTCTAATTCCTGATACAAGAAAATTCCTTCTTTTTCTTATACAGCTGTAACTCTAGAAATGTATCTTTAACTGCACTCGTATTAGTTCATCTGGTCTGGTCAAGCCAAATTGAATTTCCCCTCTGTAATGTTGACAGCCATTCCTCTTGTCCTTTTCTTAGATAGATTTAACACATCACTTCTAGGACTAGCTTGATGTCAATGGGCAGAGACCAACAGATGGCCTCTGTGGACACTAGAAAAAACATAAAAGCCTGTACATAAAGACACAGTCATTCCTTATGCCCTGTTCCTCAGGCTGTTCTGAAAGATGTTGGGAAGCCCTACTGTCCTACAGGCCTGTTCTGTCAAGGCAGGATCAACTTCATACTCCACTGTTTAATCTCAAATGAATTGCAACAGCCTATTTTAAAACAACTTATGCCATGAGGCTTACTATTTAATTTCCACCTTCAAACCTTAAAAACAAACAAACAAAAAAAGGCTCTCTTTTTGTGTCCTGGAGTTTTGGGAGCATTTACAAACAAATCACGGATTCTCAAGGATAACATTCATTCCTATGAGCATTACTGATTATGCTGATTTGGATGGGTATTCACCATCACTGACCAGCTGCCACAGGGTGTTCTTCAACAAATGAAAAATCACAGACTTCACTGGAGCTGTACCAGCTTATACACCAGGTAATGGAAATTGGTTGCCCCTGTATGTTTCTTCTCAGCATGTGCCAGGGTAGAATAGATAAAAAGAATCTTCTGCTCTAATGATGGTGTTTTCTTTTGTCTCACATAAGGAAAGACTATTTCTGAAAACCACATTTTGTAAAAATTTGGTCCAAGCTATAACCTGAATTTTCCTCTCATGAGTCTGAATGTTGCATGCAATCTCATCTGAATGTTTGTTGTCAGAAGTGTCTTTCTGTGTTGCCAAATATTGTTCTCCAGGTATGGGTACCTGAGCATGGTACCCAGGTTTCAGAACTGTCAATCTCTTTCCATTTCTGTTATCTTTATGAGTGCTTGCAAAGGTCAGACCAATTACATATCTAGAGTTACATGTAATGGTCTGATTAATATCCACAGAAAAAAAGCATGGGCCATGTGGCTATAACATGTTGTCACAAGTGGCCACTTGATCAGAAGTACTGCTGAACAGCCAATAAGCCAAAGATCTTCCAAACAGACCTTTTCTTTGCACTGCAAACACTGCTCTCACTTATCACTTATTTACACAATGGAGAGCTCTGAGGTGTGAAGGAGATGAGGGAATGGCTCCCTTTCAGAAGCCTTGTAGGAAGTAGATAGAACAAGTTTTAACTGCATTAAACAAAGGTTCAGCTTAGAGACTGCTGATCCATTAGATCTCAAACAGCATTTTAGGTCTGACTGGGACCTTCTCAAAATACAGCATCAAGATTTATGTAGAATAAAAAATATCTGAAGACACGGGATAGAACAGCGTGACCCATTGCCCAACTCTTTTAAATATTGAAGGCACCTTAACAAGGTTGAAGTATTGGCAAAGACCAGATTTCTTAATGTTGATTACTTGTACCACAAATGCTGTCCCAGGTTAGAAAAAGCAGATGTTTCTCATGTAAGAATAGTTGTCTGTGCTGGAGGGAAGCAGGCATGGATTGTTTACACACTGGGAAGAAAAAACAAGCCAAGCTAAACTTGTCTTACACTGTTATGTCCATTGCACTGAGACAGTACTTTGTAATGAGTCTATAGCTCATCCTGTAATGATGGATATCTAATTCATTTTATCTTGACATGACATACCTGGCATAGTAATATCTGGCAATTAGTCACATTTCACTGGCCCTTAACTTAAGCAATTTGCAGTGAAATGCAAATTCTGATAAGTCACTGCCATTTCCTGTTATTCCCTGTACAAAAAACTGGCAGAGAAAGCATTAAAATACTAAATCACCTGTTGCAAAATGCTGCATCATCACCTTCTGAATCCTATTTAGCACTGCTAAATTACAGACCAGCACCACTACCGCATGTGTTCTTACTGGCTGATTATTTTGGTGAAATAAAACCAAAACAAAAATTTTTGCCCAGTTAGAAACTAATGTTGAATTCCACAGCATTTTCCAATATATAGAGGTAAAGCAGAACTTTAATAAGTCTGAATTGCTGTATCTAACAGGTATTCAACAGATAAAGTAAAACAAAAGCCTGTTATAAAGGGAGATATTTACAGGCACCACCACTCCATGATAATGGTGCTGGCTGTTTTTATTTCAGGGAAGCACGGTCACAAACAGCAATGGTCCTGGAGGAGGTGGATTCACAGTCATGGGCAGCAGTCCCAAAAGGTAAAGCAGACCATTTCTGATAGCAAGAGGAAGAGAAGTAAAAGAGTTTGGGCTGCTCTGTCAACCCCAGTGCTGTATGGCAAGGGTTACTACAAGCAGAGCTGGCACGTCCCCAGGACACAGATCACCCAGAAGTGTTTGTCTTACCACTAAGTGTGGATGGTACATGCAGTGTACAGGCCCCAGGAGTGATTCCAAACTTGTCTCTGTGTATGGGCCTGAGGTGTTTCTCACCTTCCCCAAAGTAGGAAGGGGCTGGGTATGTGCACTGGTCACCCCTTTCCAAGAATTCGACCCCATGGGACACTACAAGGATGAAAGAAAAAAAGCAGCATGCTCTTCTAGGTAGTTATTTTGGATAATGAGGGACCCAGGCCACCCTGTGACACCCAGCTACCAGCAAAGACCAAGCCATCCACAATGCACCCAGGGGCTGTTGAAACTCACAGCACGTTTCATTCAGTATACTCATGGAAGGGATCCAGAACCACGTGTTGCATCTACGTATTTAAATCACCACTGTCCTTAACATGGAGAGAAACGGATGGGAAGTGTTGCCTTTACAAAACTCCTCTTGGAAGCAGCTTTTGTGCTGGGTGAAGACTTACGGGGTGCTGTGGCATCCCAGGCACTGCCCAGAGCATGGCTCTGTTCCTTGTATCTGAGGGACTGCTGAACATGAGCCAGGGACACCTTGGCCAGCAATGCCTTGGCCAGGGATTTGGAGAGTGCCATGGATCTTGCCAGAGCAGGGAACCTCACATCCTCTGACAAGGAAGAACAAGCCCACAGGCACAGGACAGAGCAGCAGGACACCTTCATGCTTAGCACACAACAGAGGAAGGGCAATGGACTGACAGCCAAGCTGTGACACTGACTATGCACAGAGTGCGGCAGAGCCACAATCCGAGGTGCAAAAATGGAGAAACTTGCTATCCCTCTGCTCCTTCCCCCCGGCAATAAGTGCTACCTGTCAAAACGGTGGGTAAAGCCATTTCAGACAGGAATGTAATTTACAGTTTGAAGGTGTCCCCTTGAGCCTGTAAACTCCCTGGGGCAGGGATTATGGTTTTGATCTGACGTGTTAAGGGAATGTAAAGCACTGAGTGTAACAACCCAGAATTTCCTAAAAGATAAAGAATAATGATAATAATTCCCCCTCCCCACCCCCATCTCTGGAACATGTATCTTGCTGTTACAAACCTCTTTGCTTGCAAGAAGAAATCTATTTATAGGTTGAAACAGATTTGCAATCATGTGTGATAGAGAAGGAAACAGGAGAAATATGCAAACCAAAAAAAGCAATGGCAAAAATTTGCATAGTTCTTTAAAGTTTTCTTCAAAAGCCTCTGCAAAATACAACCATCTGTTTTTAAAGAATATCCTGTGGGGGTAGCATGACTGCTCTCTCTTCTTATGCCTGCTTTTTTTTTTTTCTACTTGTGGAACTGTGTCTCCCCTCAGCAGAGAAATGTCGGTAATCATAAACTATTAGAGACAGACATCTGCATAGTAACCTGTACTGCTGTATTCAATTACTCAGTCAGTATTTTAAAGCAGTTAGTATGTGCCAATTTAGCTCATGATGAAAATGTTTGTCAGAATAATATGTTTTATTCTAAGCACCTGCTATTTAATATTTGAGAGAGCTGGCGGTGTAATGAGGAAAGAGGAAAATATATGCTTGCAGCTCAAACACGAGCTGCAAAGGCAATTCCGGGGTGAAAAGTGGCACAGCTCAATGGAGACCTGACCATTTTTCCTCCATTTGTAAACCAGGCACAGAATGACAAGCTAATTCCCAGCAGTCGAATGTGACAGGCATGGTCATTACCGAGGCTAGTTAATCTCTCAATCCATGTCTCTATTTGAAGAAAATGATGCAAAAACAAAACCCAAAGCCTTTTTGTTGCCTGCATAAGCCAGATCTGTGACTGGTACTTTGCCAGAGGGCCCAAGGAGCCCAGAGTCCACCTGGCTCCCCAGGGAGCTCCAGCTTGGGGCTGAGTGGGGATGGGGGACTGAAACGCGGTGTGAGGAGATGCCATGGGCATCCATTGTATGACAGCTCTGCAGAAATGCTCCTTAAATCAAAAGTAGCTTTGAAAGCACAAAGTCCTCTCCCATTTCTACCGTTGGTTGAGCAGCCAGGCAGGTAGTTCACGGTGTCCAGATAAGGCAGGGTTTAAATCAGCTGTTAGAGGTTGTCCTTGGTTTCCATGGATGAGGATGGACCTGGAGTATGGCATGTGGAGCAGGTGACACATATGGAAACTCAAATTGTTCAGCTGCAATTTTTTTATACTAACAACTTTTTTCTTTTGATGGTCCAGGAAGCCCTGGTGTCCTGTGGCGGTTATGCAGCAAAGACATCTGCTGGGTGGATTTCAATCTGGTATTTCTGTGTAATCATTCCAGTGAGCATCATCTTGAATAGATTGCTAAGTGTTACACAGGCACCTAGACAGGTTTTAAAACTAGATTTTGAGCTTTGGGTACCAAACCCTAGACTTTTGAACCCATCTTGAACCACATAAGCAAATTGTTTTGGTTCCACATGGTCTGAGCAGACCATGATTCTCAAAGTCAAAACATCAATTTAGATGCTCACTTTGGACACTATTTTTTTTTTTCAACTCCTGGCATAGCTCTGTAAGATTTGCATGAAGGATCTGGTTGATTTTTAAGCTTATATTTCCAGTTGTTGCCTACCTGGAACAAATCATAAGCTCCAGCCAGCCCTTCTGCCAGTGAACTGATGGAAATCCACAGTATTTCCCAGGCTGAACACCCCTGCAAATGCAAAAGGAATGCTGTGACACAGAGAAAGGCAGTTGGCAGACTCCAGCCTTAGCACACAGAACCCAGCTGCTCAAAATGCATAGGATGTATCCTGCAGGACAGCACACTGGATGCCTACAGTGACGAGATAATGTGACACACAGCGCTGTCAGCGAGCAGATGCAGTGAATGCTAATAGGCTCTGCTCCCATTCCCTCTTGAAGTCCGTCATAGTTTTGCTGTGAACTTCAGCAATAAGTGGAAACCAGTGAGGTTATGGAAGCTGACACTGCAAGAAGAGTCCTGTGATCTGAGCAGTGCAGTTACCCAGGGATAGTGCTGCTCCTTCAGGTTGCACTGGAGCCCCAGTCAGCTGGAAGAAACACAACATTTGGAGGGAGGATCTGAGCTGGAAGCTGCACAGCAGGTTCAGCCTTCACCCTGCTGGCACCAGCAGTAGCTGAAGCCCTGCTTGGGGCCTCGTCTGAGTGTATCTGAGGTGAATGTTTCCTCAGGTGACAGAAGGGAAAATACTGAGCAAGCTGCTTTGCTCCTGCTCTCAAAGAGGAGCTTTTCTGCAGGGGCACTGGCTGTTCTCTCTTCCACCTCATTCCAAGGAGGAGCATGGAGGCCTCAGCTCACTCTAAGCCAGCTTCTTCCTCACAGTTAAAGCAGCTGCCCTTGAAAAATAGTCTCCACTCTTCCTGCAGGAGCCTTCATTCACACTGGTCCTCCTGTCCTGCCTCCAGGACAAGGAGAGTGACATCCTTCCCTAACTCCAGCTAAAACTAAGCTAGTACAGGTCTTTTGCAAACAAAATTCCATCCAACCTCCTTTAACTCAATCATTCAGCTACCACTCATGGTGCATCACAGGTTGGGGATGCTATGCCCAGGAGGGGTTTTCCGAGAACATGAGAAGATTAAAAAAATAAAATATACATAATTCTAATTTTTCACTGGGCATATATATTTTTGCCACGTATAGCTGATGGTCCTCCCTCAGCACATTTTAGAAGATTGCCAACAACATCTGTAGCACTGGGTGAATACTGTTCTATTGTATTTTACTGACATTTGTAAATTTGGAAATAAGGTGTTTGGATAATATTTACAGAGAAAGAGTCAAACCAGATAAGGATTTAAACATTTATATTGTCTAAATGGTCTTCCCCAAACACCTTCTCCAACTTATAGGCTTGGAGAGCACAAAGGGAACTAGTCCAATATTCCCTTTAAATCTGTTCATGGTTCAACTAAAAGGCCACTGTCAGCTGGGCACTGTAGTTACACTCCTAATGGGGGAAAGGAGTTCACACAAATAAGATAGGACAAAAGCAACAGAAATCCTCTGGGATGAACATCAAAGATTGTTACATGAATTAGCTGTTTTCTTTAAGCTAAAATTTGTCTGTTATTATAAAAGTAAATGGTTCAACATCTTAGTCTTTGTCAGCAATCTGACTCCTGGCCACGGCACCAGATACCAGTGATAGATGACCAGGCTCTTTATAGAGATAAATGGTAACATTCCAGCAGCACCCCTAGCAGTGGCTGTAACTATTAAATTTCTTAAAAATGAGTAGGGCAGTTGATCTTCCAACTGATTTAATTCTCTACTTCTCCCACATAATCTGAGGTTTGATACCTGAGCTCCTCACACAGGGCAGTTATAGGGAAGCCCTGAAGACAAGCTTCAAATTTTACTTTTCCTCCTTGCTTGCTTTCTTCTGAAGTGTAACTGGACGCATTTTTTCCATTACAATTTTTTCCTCTTTTCTTTGGTCTCCCAATTTCTCACCTTTATCTCTACCTTTTCTCCTTTCTTTTCCTCATGTTTCACCTTCCAAATGAGGACTTTAAGATTTATGCCTTCTGAGATACTCAGTTACGAGTTCAGACCTCCCACTCCAGCTGCCAAGACAGGTTTGCTCCTTGCATTTAGTCTCACCTCATCCTTGGGACTGACAGCTTCACAGACCCTCTTCCCAGGGAGAAAAGTGTTCTGTAGGACATCAAAGACCTACTCCTGGAGAAAGTTAGGAACTAGAATAGTCTGAAGCTGACCTGATGTGATATGGTGGGAAACCACAGGCCATAAGCAACAGTTTTTAAAGAGGAGTGGGATTGTTGCCTGAATTGCTGGTAATGAACTGAAGCTAAAACATGTCTGGCATGATGAAATAGGTTCTCTGTAGTCCAAATGTCTCAGAACTGTGGGGTGATGAGCTCCTCAAGAAACCTACTTGGTGCAAAAGAGTCACATGGTGAGGGCTTTGGAGAAGTGACCAGTAGATAAGGGAGGTTTCTGCTTCCCAGACCCCAGGGAGCAGATAAAGTGCAGCTCCACAGGTGCAGGCACCCAGCAGCAATTCATGATGTCCAGAGCCCAGCACTACCACAGTGCTGTGTTCAACACACCCCACTCATCCAGGGATGCCAAGGACTGATGCAACCCAGGGACCATGGCAGTGGTTCTCAGAGGCAGCCAGCCCTGGGGGAAGCTCCCTGACTTTGTGTGACAGGGGAAGCTTGAGAAGAAGGTTTTGATGTGGGGGATGAGGGTTAGGGGTTATGGTTGCTCCCCCACTGCTGGGAGGCTGCCACTGAGAGCCTCTGGCTGTCAGGCACTGACCTGACCTACATTGTTAATACCAATTGCCAGCAAGCAAGTAAGGAGGGCTGCTTGTTCACAAATCTGATTAAGTGGAAGTTATTTTTTCTCCCTGCTCTGTGCCTAGGAAATTTCTACGTGAGGAGAAGTTGCCTTTGTGGGGGAGGATGAGGCATTAGGACTGCTTGTCTGTGCTTGAATGGCAGCTCTGCCCTGCTCAGCTCTGCCAGCACTGCAGCCCAGAAAGATCTGTCACGGGTCACCAGCCCCACACTGCAGGGCCCATGAGAGGGGTCCTGGAGGGGCTTGTCTTGCTCCAGGCAGCTCTTCCTGGCCAGGGTGAGCATGGGAAGCAGCAGAGACAGGCCAGATTGTGCCCGTGTGTGTGCATGGAACCTTCTGCAAGGGAACAGAAGCACAGCTGCCTCCTCTTTTTACTTCCTACAGCACCACCCTGCCAGGGGCAGGGTGTGCACCATGGCCAGGGTCTTGCTCAGCCCGTTTGTGAGGGGCAAGGGCAGGGGTTTGACCTGGGGAAAGCTGTGTGCTTCCCTACACTGTGAAACAGGAATTGGGGCGGTAGTGTTGTCACTCTGCCCATCTCAACAGCTGATCAGACATTAGTGGTCACCCAACATTTGCAGCTGGTCACGGTGGTGCTGAGGATGCAGGCAACTGCTTCAGGGATATGAAATGATAATTCTGACAGCAACCAAGGCTGCTGAGGTGCCTGGGGAAAATGTGGTGTCACTGCAAAGGCAGCCAGCCAGGAATGAGAAATTTTTCTCCACCTTCTACAACCCCTCACCCATCCACCCCTTTGGGGTTTTTTTCACTACCAGAAATATTTCAACTGCAATTAAAAAGGTGTTATTAGCATTTAATTGCTTTGGAGTCCTCACTGTGATGTTGAGTCCTCACACTGATGTCATCCTGGTTGTCATGGATACAGGTGAACAAGCTGCTCGAAGTGCAACATCAGCTTCAGGCTGGAGGGGGATGGGAGGATGGAGGGGGGGACCTGGGGAGGAACCCAAGGCCGAGAATGGGTGAGCGGAAACAGCTGCCATAGCCAGGTGAGTGCAGCTGTCAGAGAGCGGGAGCAGGAGTAGTGAGTACTTAACAAAGATACTGAGGCTAAGGCACTGCATTCCTGCTCTCCAGTGTAAGATGGGAAGGTAGGCAGCTCCATGACATTAAATACAACAAGAACAGGCCTCCCATGACAGCCAACAATTAAGAGAAAAGCCCAGGCTGACGCATCTCCATGTGCACAGTAATTAGCAAGACAAGTAGTGCATTTCTCTTAGTTCAATCTGTTTAATAGGTAAGGAGGGAGTAGCTGAAGTGAAACAATGGTAAAAAGCCAGAAAAATAGATAGACTTATGGGAGTATTTTGGTTTTATGTATGCAAGAGATCGACTCTATACATCTGGAGGAGATAAAGGAAGACTATAGAATCTGGGATCTGTTCATGTGCATTCATATAAGACTCTCAAAAGAACTTTCTGAGTAACAACTACAACAATAATAATATTAAAAGAATCCCCACCTACAACAGTTGCAAAGTAGTTCCTCTGCCTGTTCCCTTTTCCCTTCTCCCCATCTTCTCTTGCTGAGAAAGAAATTAAAATGTATTTTTCATGCAATATCTCTAGCACTCTTTTGTGTAATAATCCTCTTTCTTTGAAAGAGGCAGGTCAGCAATAGCTGCAGGCTCCTGCACAATCAGTGCTCATCTCATAAAAATCTCCAGCTTTCCCTGGGATTTTCCAGCCACAACCTATTAAGCATTTGGCTGTGACAAGAAGCCAGCCTGGGGGAGGGGCTCTTTCAGATGATGCCAGGGCAAATTTGTGTTTATTTATGGAGTAGTGGCATGGATTTTTTTTTTTTTTAGGCTTTTAAAAATGATACGTTTGGTTTAAATTAATCTTAATAAGCAGTTAGGGCTTGATACAGTCTTTAGCTTTTAGTATAAATTTATTATTCTAATAAACAAATTTAGTTTTAAATTGGAGAAGAGGGCATGGAGTGTGCTTTCCCTATCTTATTCCTTTAACGCCTGACTAAAGGTGTGATTTGCCAAGATTCAGAGGAAGGTCAAATACTGGTCTCTGATATCTGAATACGAGAACAATGAGTTACAGCTGAGCTCTGCACTATGGCTGACTGCAAATTTGGTGATTTAATATTTCCTGTCAGCAAATTCCTCTTCATTTGAAATCCAAGTTATGGGTTTCAATACAAATATTTGCTCAGAACAGAGATAGAGAATTTTCGAAACTGTGAAAACGCATTTTTCTTGTAATTATGTAACCAGAAGTCTATTTTCTGAGGTTCTGAAGTGTCTTTGTATTGCAGTTCAGGCTAACTAGAATGTACAAAGACCTGGCTGCAATCAAAATTAAAAGCTCTGATTTATGTGACTCAATTGCCCTACCATCTCACTTTTTATTTTTTTAAATTTTTTAGGAAATGCAATTTTTTCCCCCTGCTCAGAACATATATTTATTTTACATTATTCTTGGCTGAGCCTGATATGTTTTATGCAACTGTGAGTATAAGAAGTAAGCTGTTGACAAGATATTTATTTTTCCCTCAAGCTCCATCTTGAAAACACCTCATTTTGGAGACTACCACCAAACTCTAGATGTGGAGGGCTTTAAGCAACCTCTGCAGGGATGCCTTTGATTTCCCACCACATGTACAGCCTCTCCCTCAGTGTGACTGTGTGTGGCAGTGACAGGGCTGGCAGGTGGGTGGGCTGTGGGGGTTCCCAGTGCTCTCTTTGTAGTTGAAAGAAAGCAAAAAATGGGTGCAGTTATGGAGCAGTTCATGTGCTTGCCCTGCTTGAGCATCTGCATTACAGTGAGATTGAATTCACCAGGTACATTGACCATCTTCCACTGACTGCAGGTGGTGTCCAAGGAGAGTAGATGGAGGCTTGGGCTGTGTCTGGACCAGATTTACATTCTTTATATGTAGTTTCATCTGGACAGTGTTCTACTCTTCTTTTTTTCAGTGTGATGTTGCTATAAATCCTTATTTAAGAAAAAATTTAGATTGGAATAAGAAGATGCTAATAATATGAAGACCATTGGGGAAGCACAGTGGCAGTACCTTTAATCCACCAGAAACACCTAATGTTGAAATTGTGATAATTTCTTTGTATTTATGTTCTCAAACCTCCTAAACTTTGCTTTGTTTAGCTCATTATGTGTCATGATAACGTTTACAAGTGTTTGGCATGTGTCTCCGCCCTTTCTGCTCCTGTTTAATTTTTTTTAAATTTATTTTTTCTCAGTAAATGTAATTAAGGAAAGCCAACACAATAGAACAAATTCACATTTTGACTATATTTGTATGTACCTCTGTATATTCAGACATGTAGTCTTAATTAGTAAAATCCTGACTTAGGACTCTAAGGAGCGATTCTATTACGCAGTTGGGGAAGTCTAGTTCAAATACTGTAATCAGCAGCCAGTCTCTGGTGGAGTCAGCAAGTTGCTCCCATTTGAATTTGCTGGATTTAGCTATAGTGCTTTACTTCATTTCTAGCCCCACCTCCATTCCCTGTCTTCTGTGGAAGGAAATAAGTAATTTTCGGCTCAGCTTCTCACCGATAGTGATCTGTGTCACAAAATCATCTCACACCAGACATCCTGCTTAACTGCAAGTTCTGAAAACCTGATAGCCAAGCCTGTGCTGCAGAGATGCTCAAGGAAGGGTTTATATATGGCTTCTCAAAAGCATCCCTTCTGCAGTGAAGTGTGCTCATAGGTGGGTGCTAAAATAACTAACTGGGCAGGAGGGGGGAAATTCCGTTCTTATATGCTGCCCCTGCTGCTACTTTCCATCTATTAGACTAAGTAAGAAAAAACTCACCCCAAAACAGAACAAAACCAAAAGAAAAAAACCCCAAAACTCGTAAGGAAAAAAAAATCATATAAATTCAGCAAAAATTATTTCACCCCTAAATGACAATGAAGCCTATAGTTAAGGATACCTAATTTATTTTTTTACCAGTGGCCGTCACAGCAGGAATCAGCCACTGTAGGCTTATAAACACTTGGTTTCAAAGTGGGAAATCTTTTCTGTTCACCTCCTTTCTCTGTCTTTAAATTACTACTTTGAGTGTTAGTCTTTGTTGCTGCAGTCCTTATCAGCAGAGCAGGAGACAGTGATTGCCTTGTATCTGAAAACTACAGTGAAATTAAACCTTAATTAGTTGTTTAAATGGGGTATGATATAGACCTTGAAGGACTCAAAGATACGTATCCCAAATTGGTTTCAGGTTTACTGTGAAGGTCTGAGCATACTGTGCCTTGGATGATTAAAAGTTAATACACCAAATTGTCTTCCAGGAAAAAGTCTGATCATTTAGTATGATGTCATTACTGAAATTACAAGGGGAAAACTAGAGAATATTTTCATGCACAGTCTACCACTTCCTCCCTCTGGGATGATGGGTCATAGCTTATTTATGCACCACAGTCTCTCCAAAGCAGAGCAAAAACAAACATCCAAAATAAATAAATGAAAAACGGCAACATAAGTGTTTACTCATTTCTTGCAAACTCTCTTAGGGGAAAAAAATGAAACCTTCTGAAAATGTTAATAAGAAGGGGCAGGAGAAAGAGACAGAAACAAGTGGGTGCCCATGGCACCAAAGACAGATTTAGCAAGCTTGTGGTAGACAAACACCTGACCAAAAAGGCATGAAACATTCCAGCCTCACTTTCCAGGGAGTATTTTGGAGCCTGCACACTCCTGGGTAAACTTGGCCTCGAGTCATTGAAGGAGCTTCCAACCCAAACAACTGTCATGTTCCATATTTCCCATAAAAGCAGCTCTTAGCTAAAACCCCATGTTTCGCTTGGCCTGCAGGAACCTGCCAAGTGACTCACGAAACGAATCCTCTCCCTCTGCACTTTCTGCTTTCCTGGAAAGAAGCACCACAGCAGTAACACACAGAGTATAATAATGGCTAGTACAGCCTCAAATGGCTGGGATGTGCTCAGCTCTGCCTCCAGATGTTAAATAGCAGGGTAGGACCACTGCTGTCAGAAGTACAAGGCATGCAAAGGCAACCCACACCTTCCTGCTCCACTGCGGTGGCTCCAGGGGCTCCAACTCCACTGGAGTTTAAAGGCTGGAGGAACTTTGGTGGCATCAGCTGGAGGGGAGCTGGTATGGACCCCAGGCAACTGCTTATACCCAGACTTGGACTAAGTGTGCTCTGCTGTGCTTATAGTATACAGGGCTGCAATCTGAGAGAGACAAGGAGAGAGAGAAGGGAAAAGGAGTAAATCCATCATTGCCAATTCTGCTCTTTGGAGAAGTGATCACAAGGTGATTTTGAACCAGAGCCTTCCTTGTGGCAGGTGGCTTAAGTAGCAAAGGGACAGGGTCCCCAGGGAAGTGGCCATGGCACCAAGTCTGTCAGAGTTCAAGAAGTGTTTGGACAATGGTCTCAGAAATGTGGTAGAATTCTTGGGGCTGTCCTGTGCAACGCCAGGAGTTGGATTTCTGCAAGGGACTAACAAGATGGTCCTTCTGGGTTCCTTCCAACCCAGGATATTCTACAAGTCCATGACTATGAAGAAGACTTTAAGAAGACCTCTCTGCTATTACTTCTTATTAACTTTCATGCAATAGTGATGGAACAGTAGATGATTACAGACAGGAAGGTGGTTTAGTTCTGATATACCTTGGAAGCATATCAGAATAGAGGCAGTGTGTGTCTCAAGAATCCCAGTTCCTGTTCATAACAGGCAGTCACGGAATCACAGGATGATTGAGTTGAAGACACCTCTGGATGTCATTTGGTTCAGCTTCCCTGTTCCAGCAGAGCCAGCTAGAGCTGGTTGCCCAAGACTGTGTTCAGGCAGCTTTTGAATACCATGAAGGATCAGGAGTCCACCACCCCTCTGGGCAACCTATGCCAGTGTTTAGTCACCCTCACAGTTAAAAAGTGCATACTGGTGTTCAGGTGGAGCCTCCTCTTTTCAGTTTGTGCCCAGTGCCTCTGGTTCTGTAACTGGGCACCACTGAGAAAAGTCTGCACTCTCTTTTCATGTATTTGTATTCATTGATGAGAAATGTCCTAAGTTTCCCCTTCTCCATGGTGAGCAGCCCACCTTTCTCATAGGAGAGGTGCTCCAGACGTTTAATCATCTTTGTGGCCTTTTGCAGGACTCTCTCCAGTGTCTCTATTGGACTTGTGAGCCCAGAATTGGACCCAGCACTTCACGTGTAGCCTCACCAGGGTTTGAGTAAAGAGGAAGGATCTCCTCCCTTGACCTGCTGGCACCACTCTCCTAATGCAGCCCAGGGTACTTTTTGCCTTCTTTGACGCAAGCCATGCCATGGCTGGCTCATGTTCAGCCCTGGCAGCACAACTCTGGCATATCAGCCACTCCTTCCAGTCTGGTGTCATTGACACCCTTGTTGGGGGTAAACTCTGGTCTATCATCCAGATCACTAATGAAGATGTTAAATAGGATGGAAGCCAGTACTGACCTGTGGGATACAATGCTAGTTACTGGTCTCCAATTAGACTTTGTTCCTTTGTCCACTTCTTTTTGTCACATATGTATTGTGTGATTTATAAAATAAAACCCATAAAACCATGTTCATTCTTCTACACCAGCCATGGTAAAAAAAAAAAACAAACAATAAAACCCCCAAAAAAGCCCCTTACAATTTAAAAAATGAAAAATTATTCAAAAGGGAATTTCAAGGCCTTATCTGTGGAGAACAGGAGAACCAGATGAACGTTATGCTCTTCCTACAGTGAATTTAATGAAGAACTGCTCATTAACTGGTTGTTTGGATCCCTTACCTAACCATCACTTGGACTAGCCAGCATTCAGGTAAGCAACTTTTCATTAGCAAAGATGTCATGGAAAACTTTGCTGGTTAAAATTTGTGTTTAGAAGAGTTTCTGTGACTAAGTGAACTATGTTCTACCCAGTGGTTTTTCCTGTGTTTACATAGTGCATTCAAATGGTATATTGGTGAGGAAAATCACTTTTGCTCTGCATCACAATGTCCTTGGATGAGAACAGGGTCTTCTGTTCCTGCACCAGCCCTCTCACAACCTTCTCCAAGAGGTTACCTCCCTTCTCTTCCCCTACAGTCCTGCTGCCACAGCCATATGTGTCTCCAAAGGGGGCTTTCAGCAGACTCAGCATCTTTCAGCCCTCAGGGGCACAAGCTGGAGATGTGGGATGCAGAATTTAAAATCAATGCTAGAGCTTCAGAGACATGGCCTGAATGCAAACAGTGTTTGCCTATTACAATGATTTCATTATTTGATTCCTGAAATGTCAATTCCTTTATAGAATTTGTGTTGTAATAGCTTGATATTGACAAGAAATAAGACGATCTTAGCTCCTGTGTGACTGATACCATTTAATAGCAAGAGGTAACCAAGACATGCATCAGGGATGCTGCTACAGAAATTTCTGA
Organism: Hafferia zeledoni; assembly: GCA_035583235.1. NCBI lineage: Eukaryota > Metazoa > Chordata > Aves > Passeriformes > Thamnophilidae > Hafferia > Hafferia zeledoni. Next base: position 113,058,443 of record JAWWEV010000001.1, read on the forward strand.
AACAAACAATGAAGAAATAACCAATGTTGAACTCTTGTCTCTTTTCCCTGGCTCCCAGCACCGTCCAGCCTGTGGAGGTGGATCCTGCAGCACAGTCCCCATCCCTTGGGGTGGCCTTTGGATGCATTCCTTGTAACACCTGCCTTCATCCCTGGCTGTACCAGCACTTTGCACAGCTGGGGCCCTTCAGTGCTACTCATGCAGAGACACCATCACAGCACATCTTTACTCTGCCCAGCTGCACGAGCAGTGAAAAACCCTCCTAATGTCATGCTACACCAAGGCCATAGAGGCCCTCAGAAGAGATCCCGTCTGCTCCTTTCTCCCTCCTGCATGCCCAGGGTACTGAGAGCCCCTTGCAGACCCTCCTTACAGAAGGGCTACTTCTGTGGCTACAGCTCAAGCTGAAACCTGCTATGCTCTTGGTGAGCACCATGCAAGCAACACCTCACTGTGAACAGCTCCTAACGAGAACACAGACTCTGGGGGACAACAGAGCCCTGTCCTTGAAGGGGAGTGCAGGGGTGAAGCCCACTTGGGATCCTTGGAATTGTTCTGTGCTGAGAACCACTAGACCTGCTTTATTTTCATATCAATCAGCAGCATCCAGCATGGTCAGGCAGATACTTCGGAGCTGGCAGCAAGGCTGTCAGTAGGAAAGACAGACAAACACAGGGCTAGAAGAAAGAGGACATCATGTGATTGACAGTGCAGCCTCAGCAGAGCCATAAGTATTGATGTTGAAGTGGTAAATATAATACATCTGGAAAAATTATAGGGAAAAATTGACTCCCTGTGGTACATTTGCCATATGCTGTGGCAGTATGAGAGAGAGAGGATATACAAATGTCACGTTTGTTTTAGTTCTGGCACCAAGCAATGCAACTATCTCTGGCATGCAGGTCCGAAACTTTGACATAGCAGAGGAACACCTTTCTTATCTATCACATACATCTTTCACGAAGCATTTGAGGCAGACAGTAATTTAGTTTTGTCAGGAAATGCCTCAGGAGCCACCAGCTAGAGCACCAACGTGCGTGTTGGATTTTGTTTCACTGGAAGTGAACCATTGTGCTCTGGACTGCAGTTACCTGTTGTATTTGGTAGTAAACCACAACACTGTGCAAACATGGAGCTTGTTCCCCAGAAAAATGCTATCAAGTTGATTAATCAAACCTACAACCCTCAAAAATTGCATTTAACTATGCTTTCCAAACCCCTTTTTCATTCTAAACCTGGGAATAAAAATAAGCACATATGCCTTTTAAAGAGGCACAGTGATCCTAAGACTGTCCATACTACTTTTTCTAGAAGTACTTCTGGCCCAGACTAAAGGTGATCGGGCTTTTATGTAGGACAGTTCCTATGACAGATGAGAATAAATTGTTTATATGCTTCATTTATTCTTGTGTTATAACATGTACAAATACTGTGCCCCTCTTAAAAACCTCATTTACAGAGCTCCAGTCCCTGGATTGTATTGTTTGCAACAACTCTTTTGAAGAGTTAATTTTTCTAGGGAATGGCAAAGGGCCTGCAGCCCTTTACAGGAATGGGTTCAGTCACATATAGGCTGCTGCAGTCTGGGGGCCAAGCTGGGACAGCAAAGGCTTTGGGAAGAACTGGGGTTCCTCAAAGTCTCGAAGGCTGAGGTTGCTCTCAGGGAGAAGACATGTTTTGGCTTTATCCTCAAGGTTGTCTTCCACTCACTCCATCCATGCATCCAAGGCCTCACCTAAAGTGTCCTCTGTGCCCTGAAGGCAGAAGGGCAAGGTGTTCTGCCACATTTAGGGACCCTGTGGTGCACTGAACATACATATGTCAGTGGCAGTAGTCAACAAATAGCATTGTTCACCAACCCTCACCAGACCTTTGCCTGTGGTCTACAAGCAGTGTTTGGTCTTTGGAAATAATATGGAAATGTCTTAGCTTTCTGAAGCAACTTGTTTTTCATTCTTTTCTTTTTTCCCCCCTCTTTTTTGGAAACAGGAGGGGATGCAGGAGAGGGTGGGTGTTAAGCACAGCAGTAGTTTGACCTCCCTTTGATCACTGTAAGAAGGGGCCACCTGGCCTGCAAAGCGCTGAGATACACTGCAGATCCCAGCAAAGGGGAGATGATACCCTGACTGAGTGCTTGAATGCTCTCTGGCTGGAGAGAGCTCTGTCCTTATCGTTCCTTCTTTCTTCTGAGTAGGTTTTCTTTCACACACCCTCTTCTTGCAATAGTTCAATGAGGATGATTTGGAGGCCTCTCAGACACAGAGAGGTGTCTCAGTGGTATCTCATTTACTCATTTCCTCACCCTATCTGTGAAATATCAAAACTCTTCTTTCCTGGTGGATTGAATGCATCACATTCAGTGAAGCTGCACCTCTGAGAGCTTTTGAAGAACAGCAATATCGAAACCTCTCTAGTGCTTTTTATCCAGCGTGTAAAACCCAAACTTGTGGTGGCTTTATCATCTCTTATCTACCTGGGCATGAAACATCAACATACAAAATAGTCAAGTGCTCTGTTCCTCAAAGCTGTCTCCAGTCAACAAACCCCTGCC
>JAWWEV010000001.1:113063531-113080195 GCA_035583235.1 Hafferia zeledoni
TGCCATGATCTAGTAAATGGACTAGAGGTGGACCAAGGGTTGGACTCGATGATCTCAGAGGTCTTTTCCAACCCAATAAATTCTATGATTCTATGAAAAGATATTTTCACCTGGGGAGGGAGTGATATTTGCCCAGACAGATGGCCTTGAAGATCAAGAATAGCCTGTGTTCAGCTGACTTCAGGTGAAGTGGACATAGGGGCAGTCACATCTGTCTATGCACATCTGTGCACCCCTTTCATTGCCCACAGAAACCATGCCAAGTGAATCCTTTGTTCCTATGGAAAGGAGAGGTTACGCTGAAGAATTAACACAGACTTGGCTATATGTTCTTTACAGAGCACTTTTGGAAGACTGTTAGCAGTCTTAAACCCATCCCCTTTTTCACAGAATCATAGAATGGTTTAGGTCTGAAGGGACCATAAAGATCATCCCATTTAAAAACCCCCTGCCATCCTATCTATTTGCTGGGTCTTCTTTAATGAGTGTCGGGACATAAAAAATAGTTATTTTGTCTTCTCTTTGGTGTTTTCCAGAATGAAGGAGATATAGGAGTTCAACCAAAAAAGCACTTAATGGTGTTTAAGGAGTTGGTATTCAATAGCGTGTACATGTGGAGACAGGTAAAAACCAGATTGTGCATCCCAACACCAGCTGGAGTGGGTCCTGGTACAAATGTCACCTATAGACTTCTCTAAGTCAGGCTTCTCCTCTTCTTCTGTAAAAAGTCATGCACAGCTGAGAGATAAAGAGGAAGGGACAAGCGCTGAAGGACAGTCCCTATCTTTTTTGCTTAGCCCTTTAATGGTTACATGCTGCCCTGAGAAATTAAGGCAAGTTAAAACCAAAGAATCATCTCGTAATTTAGCTCTGTGACAGAGCACTAACATGTTTCTGAAAACTGAAGCCCTCTAGACTTGAAGATATTGTGGTTTGGCCTGCACTGCCTTTGCATTACAGTGATTTGACTAAGGTAGTTCACAGAGTTCCTGCCTGGCAACTGGGGAATTGTTTTTGCCTTCCTTTACAGCCAAGCAACCACTGCCCCCAAGTGCCCATTTAGAAGTTATTTTTTAAGTTGGGGTTCACAAGGTTTTTACAGACTTACAGGATGGATCAAGTTGGAAGGGACCACAACAGGTCATCTTGTCCAGCAGGATCATCCCAGAGCATATGGCACAGGATTGCATCCAGATGGTTCTGGAATATCTCCAGTGAGGGTGACTCCATAGCCTCCCTGGGCAATCTGTTCCAGTGCTCATTCACTCCACAGGAAAGAAGTTCTTCCTCATGTTCAGCTGTAACTTCCTGTGCATCACTTTCTGCCCATTGTCTCTTGTCCTGTTGCTTGGCACCACCAAGAAGAGCCTGGTCCATGCTGTGTGTGATGCTGGGGTTGGCAGTGAGGCCCTCACCAGCCTCTGTCTGTGTGTTCTCATCCTGCCTAGTGCTGTCAGCTGCTCACATAGTTGAGTCACTGCCTTTAGAGTCCCACAATCCATTTTCTCTCCACCAAACACCTATTGCCTCTCAGAAACCATGTTTTTTTAATGTCTCCATTTCCTGTGGTATTGCCTTCAAACCCTGCACAGTGACAATAGATTCCTTGAAAGCCATTTAATTGTCAAGATTAGTGCCAGACTACCATAAGTTTTGGCCTTCTATACCCTGAAAAAAATGGGTTTCCTTATTTCTCCCACCCGAGCAATGGCCCTTTGTCATCCAGCATCATTATATCCTCTCTTTGCTTTTCAAATCAAATGCAATCTTGGCATTCTCCAGTATTCATTTTCCCAGGAAAAAGGTATTTCCCCTGTAAAGCTCAGGTCCTTTTTTACTTAAGTCATTACCTCCTTACTGCTTCATTCAAATGTATTGAAGGTAATTAAACACATTCATTTAGTGTGCATAGTGTATCTTAAATACAATATTGCTTTGTATTTAGGATAACTAGATACGAATGCATTAATGGTATTTGAACCTCAGGTATGTGGTATCACAGCTGAATAAAACAGCCCATGGACACACACTACAATAATATGTACTTGAAATGAAGCGTAGCAAGAAGAGAGACCACAATAATGCTTTCCAGCCTCACTAGATTTGTGATTTGTGTTAACTTGGCTGTAATAATCTTGCACATTTAGGCTGATGTGTCCATCAAAAATGTTGGCATGAGAAGCAAGGATAAAATTAGATGTCAGTAAGTTAAAAGCCATTTTCCTTCTCTGTGACAGAGACAACCTACTCTCATCCCTTTATCACTACTAGAAATTCAGAGAAACTGATTTAAGAGTTCAATTTGTAATGTGTACACACAAATTAGGAAAAACATATGGGGAAGGGCTTTTTCTGTTCAGACAAGTGAGTGATAAAGCAGTGTCTGGATTCCTCTCCCACACACTGAGTGACTGAGCAGAAGCCCTGCTGGTAGATTGAGCAAGGGGGAAAAAAAGGTCCTGTTTTGTTGATGTGATACTTTGCAATCAGGTCAGCAACTCTTCTGAAGCTGTTCTACCAATGACTCCCCAGTGGTATCATGACTTTACAAAACCTGTCTGAAAGCAGCAAATAATTGCCAGCAGGCAAAAGAGAATTTTAAGAAAAAGAAAAACATCAGGAGAGAAAACATGAAATCAGGTAGCTACCTGTTCTGCCCAGGGGGCAGGTGACAATTCTGCAGCCTGTGGTGCTCAGAGCAGGAGGATTTCAAGGGAAAACCTCCGGAGCAAAGCTCTGTTGCTGGAAACTGCTGAGCAGGTCCTATCTTGCTTACCAACTAGCCATTTTTTTCCACCTCTAACTTCATCTTACCTTTTGATTACTCTTGTGTTTTTCTCTTTAACCTTTAAATATAGAGACTAAACACCCATTTGCCTTTTATTGAAGGTGAATCACCTGTGGAAAGGGAGCCTTGCAAGAAGACCAAACCCAGTGATGCACCTAAATAGACTAGAGAAGCACACAGCCATAATGCCTAAGTTGTACATCTTGAACTCTCATAAGTCAGTGGCCATCTGATTTTGGAAGTATCTGTAATACGTATAGAAAAGACCAGTATGAACTCAATATGCTCCTTCACTCTTTAAAGATAGTGTGCATAGAAATTGGAAATGAACTTTTCTCCAGGTTTTGTAGTTTGCATTTTCACTTTCCACCAGCTCAGTGCTTCATCCTGTCTCCAGGTTAACTAGTGCCTCTAAGTGCCCGAGTTTTGCTCAGCCTGTTTGAGGAAAATTGCACTGATGTGTCTGGGATATGGCACAGCCATAAGATACAGGAAGGAATGAATCTGTTTGAAAGTACTTTCCTCATGGAGGGCTCTTTCACTGGGCCTGGTGAAACAGCAAAAAGGCCTCACTTGCTGGGGTGGCCAGGGCATGTTATGTTGCATAAGCAAGCCTGACTGCCTTTCCCTGGTTAAAGAGCTGCTCTACCCTAGCACTGTCAGGAAGTGTTATTTCCAGAACTGTGAGCCTCTTGGTTATCCATTTGTGTTTCACACATACTCTGCCTTTCTAAACACACAAGCCTATTTCCAAGCAGGCTGAGTCTTATTAACTACATAATCCAGAACAAAAATATGCATTCATAATTTACACATAGCTGAAAAAGCAACTGTAAACTCTTAAACATTCAACATTACAGTTTGGCTTGGGTTATGTTATGTGATGATATGAGCTTTGGAACAAATTAACTGTGAGTTTGCAGTGTCTGAGTATTTGGTAGCATTAGAGATTTCCCCTCCCCCTTCCTAGGTAGGATCTAACTGACTTTCTAATGTATTTACTGTCAAAACCAGGATTGAATCATGTGATGCACATTACCCATTCCCTTTCCACGTTGCACTGACTTGTTCATAGGCCAGTTTTAACACAGATACCACAGCAAGCTTTTCAGACAAACAATAGATTGCAAGGAGTGCATTAGCCAACATTGTATTCTAGCCTTGTAGTAGCAGCACTGTAAACAAGATCATGTTCTACACTGTATCTTAGCATCTTTAGACTCTCATTCAACTAATTAGCAGCTCATTTACTTAGAGCTGGTAGCCAAGGTACTTTGTATTTTAAAAAACCTTTATGTTCACTTTCTTATTGGTGTCCTGCTTCTCATTCAAAAGCAATGAGGGGTTTTTCTTCCTCCCCACTGCCCTCATTCCCTCTGTGCACCTGACAGTTTAACTGCTCCCTTCCCTGCTGCATTCCAGGTCTGGGGTCATGCACAAATACCTATGAAACATTTATCAAAAACCTCAGATGCACCTGTCTGAGTTCAGCTTCTGTTCAAAATGAGCTGCAGATCACAGGGATGTTGTGCGTGTTTCATTAACTTTTCATCAAACCTAGACACCGAATTTCTCCACTAGAATTTTCCTTGATGAACAACCTGATTATTCACTGCCAGACAGCTTTTTCCACTCTGAACTGCTCTGTGGAAACTCTCCCGTGGGGTGAATTGCACAGTAGCTTGTGATAGGAATAGCAGCCTTCCTCCTCTTCACTTCTGACAAAAGACAAAGACATGCAAATGTGTACAGCCTTGAAACTGGAATTCTTGCTCTGGGATGTGACCTGAGGAAAATTGGATTAATTCAAACCTGAGTGTAATAGAAAAGGAAGAATCTGCAGCTTATCCATACAGATGATAACAACAGAAATAAAAGGAGACTGGTTTTGACCCTGAATTTGTAAGGCACATGCAGCTTTTAGGCCTTGCTCATACTCATGAATTAAAGGAAATTGAAGGCTGGCACTGTGCACCTTGGGAGCAGTCCCATGGGGACGCTCGGTGGCTTTAGCCTGCAGGTGGCACACGGAGAGCACCGAGTGAAGAAAACCCAAATGGGCACAGCGACCTAGGGGCTGGCAATAATGAAGAGAATTTCCTTCTGATTAAACACAGCCTTTGCATCTCACAGTGCAGTAGCAGCTCAGGTGACTTGAAAGACCCGCTCAGAAACATATTTACCATTAGTGATGTGCTTAGGCAGAAGGGAAGGCAAGGCAAGGCAAGGCAAGGGAAACAACTGGTGATGCTAGTTTAAAACAGAAATATTCCTCTTCAGGTAAAATTGATCTCAAAACCCATCATAACTAACAAAAACAACGTGTGGAAAGAAAAGGTCTTCTCCACTGGAGAGCAAAGACCTGCAAAAGGAGTTAAGCCACCTCTAATTTGGCATGCGTACCATTGAGACCTTTGTCATGACCCAGCCTGTGACAACAAATACCAGAGTTTAACTGTGTATTAGTTTATTATTACACCAATGGCATACAAGAGTATAGCTGATGGTAAGTCTTGTTTTGGAGACTGAAAGTCATGTTATATGGAATTTAATATCTTCTGAAAATGCAGGTCATTAACTCTGAAAAGAAATAGCTCTCTACAAATATATCTTCACAGTGCCACAGTGTCAGGCCCATAGGGCAACACGGACCAGTGCCCAAAGAAAGAGCATGAGCTGTCCTGGGTATCAGGCAAAGGGCACTGAGAATCACTGGGACTTTCAACTCCCACCTTGGGTCACTTCTTCTTCTGGCCTTCTGGTTTGCAAAGTCTGTGAGTCCTGGCAGTGCCAAAGTACTTAAGTATTGTCAGCTGGGCACTAATCAAGAAAGGTCCTGAATGATGTCAGAGTCATGTTCTGGAACTCTTCTCACTTTCCAATATGAGAATCAGAGAAGCTCATCTTACTGGGCAGCTCAATTTCAGGCTTTTGAGCTAACATCACACTTTATAGAAGAACACAGGAAGAACAGAACAGCCCCTTTTTTTTAACATTGGGAGAAGGAGTTAACGTGCAAAGAGAGGAATTTTTACGTTATATCAATATTGGCTGTTCAGAGAACGAAAGTTCTGGCAGAAATTCCACTGAAAAACCTTTAATCAAAGTAAGTGACATAAAAAACTTAGACAAGGCTGGTGTCAATGGCATTTTGTTTGGCATGACTATAGCTGTTCTTTGTCATTATTGTGGTCTCCAAAAGAAAAGCTTCATAGTGCATTACCTTTTTTTATTAAGCTACATCAGTGATGCAACTTTACTTTTTGTGTCTAATGTACACCAACTTTAACAAGGTAACATTAACATTAACTGGAGTTCATTGCTAAGGTAGAGAAAACCAGATAGAATCATAGAACTGTTTAGGTTGGAAAAGATCTCTAAGATCATGGAGTCCAATTTTTAACCCAGCACTGCCAAGTTCACCACTGAACCACATCCCTAAGCCCAACATCTACATATCTCTAAATACCTCCAGGGATGGTGTGTCAACCACTTCCTTGGGCAGCCTGTTAGAATGTCTGACAACGCTTTTGGCAAAGTAGTCACGGCAAATAAACTGGCAAACAGTTATTGGTGGCATTATTTTCAGGGGGAATTGTGGGGAATACTGCCAGATCATTCCACTGGCTGATCCACCACAATAAATACTGAGAATGGGAAAGGTCTCTGGATGTGTTTCTGCAAATACATTTGACAGTGACTGTCAGCCTCAGTGATGCACAAAACACCATGGCTATGAACACCCCAAGGGCCATGAGAGGAACAGTGTCTGCAGCCTGAGAGCACAGGCTGCCATGCAGCTGCCACAGCCAGAGGTGAGGTGGGCTGTATGACCTCCAAGGGAACAGGAGCAGATTCCCCTTCCAGAGCTCTGGCAGTCACCACAGCCATTTTGGAATATGGCTGCATGTACTGGAACCAGTATAACCAATATAACACTACAACAGTATAACCATACTGCTGTAGAGGGCATCCAGCACACCTGCCTTGTTTCTCCCACTAGTTCATGCAAAATGCATTTTTGAGCAGAGCAAGGAGAAAGAGGAGCAGAGCTGAGTTAGGGAAGGGATGGGACAGAGCAGAATTCCACTCCAAGCAGTCGCCCATTTACGTTTAGACAGACCCAAGATGTGTGAAATTCAGAAATTTGACTGGTTTTCTGATCCTCTCCTCTCCTTCACCTCTTTCCCAGTGCTCTGGGTCTTTGTAGGCCCACTTGTTCAAAATACACAATCCAATTCTTTTAAATAATGAAGGTTTTTCTCTTCTCTCCTCGTGTCTTTTACTTACAGCTTGCACAGCTTTTGTGTTTATTTTCATGTTCCTTTATTTCTACATACTATCACTTCTTTATCTTAGCTCATACTGATCTGGCCTTTATATGGCATCCCTTGTTGAGGAAGTAAATATTCAGGAATCACAAAACCCAAAACTCAGTGTGGGCAATGTAGGAGACTATACCTCAGCAGGGAAATTATAGCTGGAAAACAGAGTCAGCATCAGCACGAAACAAAGATTTCTCTTCACCCATTGCTCCATCAATTATAAAGATGAATGGTCAGGAAACTGATCCACCAGACCTCGAATAACAGACCAAGTGAGGCAAACACTTCTTAGGCCTATGGGGTTTTTTTCCCATTTCTACTTATTTACTTACATCTTGCTTAACATCCAGTGCCTCCAAGCATGCCCAGCCCTCTTTCCTACCGTAGCATCTCCTTTGATAATGAAGTCTGTGCAAATTGCAGCCTGACAAACTTCAGACTCATTGGGATGGCAGAGGCAAAACCCAAATAGGTGTTTTCCCCTTGCAATCCTTTACCGTCAACCAATAAATACAAAATCTTCATTTGCTTTGAGACACCCTATGGCAAAGCAGATCAAGCTGCTCTTTTCCTTTGTTACCACTGTGTTTCCTCTCTGCATGATTAACAAGCATTACTGTGGATTTGGGGTATCTGCACTGTCAGGGATTGCTTGCAGCCATCGCCAGCTGAAGTGCAGCGGCACAGCAATAGCTGGTACCCTGCTCACCAAACCCAGAAATCTGTGCTTCTCCTTCCTCATTAAAATGACCAGGGCTGTACCCTGACTTTGCTGTGTCCATGCCTGTTGCCTAATTCACACGTGATGTGGAAGAATTTGCTTCTAGGAAACCAGTCCTTTTCTTCAGGGCAGATAAGGCAGCATTGTGAGATAAAAGGGAAGTTTACTAGACAGCACTGATTTAATGATGTTAATAAACCACAGCTATTAGTCCAATTACATAAGAGCAGGTTATCCTGTCAGCCCTAAGATGATAAATGCAGATAAATTTCAGCTTCTTTACTGTATTCAGTTCTGCAGATAGGAAAATAAATGCCTGAGTTTATCTTTTTGTAAATTGCTCTGATATAGTTTAATTCTAACTTGCAAAGAGGTTTCTGGCCAGCAAATGAAATCCTTAGCTCTCCTTAGCCTTAAGTAGTGCTGAAATTGCTATCAGGTTGTAGTTAGTTGTAGGCTGAAAATTGAGAACTTAAGGTGGTTTTCCCAGTTTTTTATAAATGCAAAAGGGAAGCAGTGTTTAGCCGGTCTCAGAAATGTTACATTTTGGGTTGGTCTGTTTTCAGGCAGTTTGGGAAGATACCCAGCTTGCTGGGTACCACTGCAGTGGTGCAGGGCAGCATGAGGTTTTGTGCCATCATGTCACAAAGGCTCCAAAATACAGAACAGTGTCACAGTAATATTAACTCTGTTGCTCATCATAGAGGTATCCAACAGGATCTGAGCTGCTAAGCCATCCACTTCACAGGCACAAACCGACATATATGGCATATTCCCCTTGGTGCCAGCACTTCAGCCCATGGCTGACCCCACAGCCCTGCTCCCAGAGTGACATTTCTGTGCGCTCAGAGCACTCTGCTGGCATGGCCCTTGGTGGGGCAGCAGTGCAGGGGGTTACTCATGCTGTCTCATGGCTTTGAAGATATACCCTTAATTAACTGCTTACAGCTGACTGATTTGAGGGCAAGTGAAGAGAAGGGATCCTATGCCCCATTTGCATCCTACCTGGCATTTAGCTTAATTTCCTATAGTTACACTTTGTCACTCAATCCTGTCCCTTGACCCTTGCATAAGGAGTCAAATAAGAGTGGGTACTGCAAATTACAGGGCTGGAAGTGATGTAAACCCATGCTATGAAATGTGCAGTCCTGCTAAAACCAGATAATTCATTAAATATATTTAAAATACTAGGTCAGAGTTATTATAATTATCCTATTATAAAACATATTTGTAAAAAACAGTCCTGGAGATGGGTCTTTCAGGCCAAGTTTCATCTCAAAACAGACTCTCACAGCACTTAATATCACTATGAGACTGTTAATTATATCCTGGCGGGAATGGAACCCCTATAATTAGGCTGATGTGTTGGACAGATTGTTTTCCACAAAAAAGTTGACCATAAATACTTCTTGATTGACCTAACAACCTTCCCATTTGCAAACCCCTACAGAAATGCAAAAGATACAGTCCATCTTGCCTCTCTAGTGGGCTTTATATGATTTTTCAGGACTTACGGAATAGTTTGAAGCCAATTTGTTAGAGGAATGAGCTAAGAAATGATGAAGGAGTTTAGGTCTTGAGCTTTGAGAAGCCAGTTGGCCACACAGCTTCTCCTATAGATTTTCTTCCATAGAGAGCTCCAAAGTTTCTAGCCCTTCATCTTCCCTGTGCTGAACTCTCCACTGTGGCAATGTGCTCTGGCATTTCAGATCCCCACCTGCCTCTCTAGCCATGAGACCCCTGGTTATGATATCAAACTTTTAATTCCCAGGATTTCCATCACCTCCAGGTGTGAGTGCTTGGCTGTGGTCAATCACAACCTGGTACCCTGAGACTCAGCTGTTTTCAAAACCTGCCACAGCCTCCTTCCTACCCATCCATCAGCAGTCTCCAACTAGAAGAGTTCGTCATGGCCTGTTACAGTAGATATCTGGGAGTGGGGCAGAGAGGGGTGGGAAATGGGCATTGGTTTTGAAAACTTCATTTGATAAATAGGAAATAAAAGACACTACTATTGGACACATATTCCCAAAGGATTCATGTACCCTAGTGTGCCTTTCTTTCAGTGTGCAGGGACAGTCAAAGGTCCCTGAGATTCAACCTTTCATTTCACGTCCTTGCAAAGGTTACTTAACAGAAAATCACAGAGCTCATAAGTTTTTTTGAAGTATTTAGTAATTTTTTAAAGCTGGTAAACACGGGGTGGTTGACCCAGTTTCCTCTCAGGAACTGACTGGATCTTGCTCTTCATGTGCCCAAATTAAGGCCATGTGCCTTGATTTAAATTCTTCTCAGTGAGGTTTGAGCTAAGGGATGCTATTTCACAGCAGAGAGAAGATAAGGATATGCACAGGGGTATTTAGAGGGACTGAGCTGAAGGAAGATGACTTCGGGAGCTCAGTCACATGCCTGCATTTGGTCAAGAATATTCTTCTTGTCTCACACTCCATACCCAGCAAAGGCATCTCCAGCACAGGACCCTGGTGTGGAGACAACCTCATCCCTTCCCCATGCGGACCCATCTCTCTTCAGAATGAAGGGTTGTTTTCTGAATTGCTGGACAGCTTCAGAGATTTGGGTTTGTTTTTACAAGCTTTGGTTTAAATTATTATATTAAAGTGTCATTTGTGAGAGAGGATATTTCCATTGTAAAGATACATCAGTTTTCTGCAGGATTTTGTCCATTCTATCCCTATAGAAGGACATACTAAAAAAAAAAAAAAGCAAAACAAGAACAACAACAAAAAACAAACAAAAAAACCCACCAAAAAAACAAAAAAACCCCAAAACCTTGAAATCAGAAGTTGAATTCTTGAGATGCAGGAAATGCTAGAATAATGTTCCAAGGACAATGCTCCTGTTCAGTACAAAATCACCACTGCCTTCAAAAGCTGTTACTAACTATAGCTGTCTTGACAATACCACAGGTTGAAATGATCCTTGAGATTCAAAGCCCTTTTTTTCCATTTTGTTTGATTTGTCAAATAAATTTGATAAATAGATAAATGGCTTCTGAAAGTGAGACCTCACATGGAGCAAACTGTGCTTTTTTTGGCTAGGAGGAAAATAAAGTTGGACTGCACATAGACTGGGGGGGAAAATCTGGGCTATAGTACCCACAGAGGAGCAGAGGAAAAGCTTTTTGAATGAGCCTGGTGTTGTGGGGGGGTTAAGTGTGTATTCCCATAACTGCTATGACTAATAAACATTTATGTTGGTACAATGCCCAGTCATTTAAGCCTGATGAGAATCCCTACAAGGCTCCATTTCAGTAACTTTTCTACAAACTAATGACAGTCTGTGCTTTCCATTATTCTGGAATACTTGATATATTTTTATTATGCTGGATACCTTGGCATGAGTGATGTGCTTCTGGATGCATTTGCAGCCAAGGCTTCTTGTTTGCACAGAGTTGAACATTAAGATGTTTGCTAAAAGGGATGAATTTCCTTATACCTCAGTGATGTTCGAAATACGCTTTTTGGATAATTCCTGCTGTTTCTCCCCCAATTGAAATATATTCTCTAAACCTTGTGAAATCATGGACTTACTTATTTCGAACCAGTATTCTCCAGAAACCTCCATTCTTCTTCACAATATTTTTACTGCAGTACCTACACTAGTGATCTTCAGTTGAACACTCTGAGAGACTGAAGTGTCATTATCTTCAGCTTTCCAAGCAGACACAGACTAATGCAGGAGTGGAATTCATCTCACTTAACTTCAGCCATGTGAAAGTTAAGGGTCTGGTATAAGCTTATTTTACATAGGTTCCTTCTATAGTCTTCACAGGAAGAGATCCCTTCAGAAGGAGATTAATCCTGTCTCTCAGGCACTTTTGCTTAAGAGTGGGATAGTTCATCCTCTGGAGGTGCCTTGGCTGGGAGAATATCAGAAGGATGTGAAAAAGCAATGAACAGTATCCAGGTTGCCTGATTTCTTAATTTAGCACCTCTACCTCCCTATGCAAATACATATGTGATTGAGAATATAAATTGTTCATTCCAACACTGTATGTTCTGTACAACAAAAATTTGCAGTATTTTATGCAGTTTATTTGATCTTATGCATGCTTATATATATATATATATATGTACTTAATTTTATTGTCTCCGATATGATTTAGTTCTTGTCTCAATATGCCAAGACTGTGCACATTTACTCATAGAATAATGATGCACAACTCTGAGACCTCTTGATTACCACCAGTGTCTACATGCTGAAAGGATTTATTTCTCCTTTGATGTTTGTAGTTCTGTATCTTCACATATGGAAGAACTGCGAGCCAGTATCTGTTTCACTAACTACTTGTTGACAGTTAAGAAAAGTTGAATCTTAAGCAATTGTGTACCTAACCTTCTTTCTTTCATGAAGAAGAAAACTGTGTAAAAAGGAAACATATTTTTCAATGCATTTCTTTGGTGGAATTAAATATGTGAAAGACTTCTAAGATTTGGGAAAGGTCTTACAAACCAACATGCTCGTACTTCTTTTCCACTGTCTTGTAGATGTTCAGGTTTCTGAAGTCCATAAGCACATTTTCTCCTTTGGGTAGTGAGTTCAAAGTAATGAAATCAGAATTGGACATAGTTCAATAATTTAGACTTCATTATCATTTACTGTTAATGTTGGCATTTGTCCTTTGCATCCATATTTCTGTTTATGTACTAGGGAAGCAGTGATTTGTGGAGTCCAGAAAAGTTAACTTGTAATCAGGGAGGAAAGAGGTTTCTTCATATTTTCTGACCTGACTTAGTGACTTTCCAAAGATGGAATAGCCTGTGAAAAAAATGTCACTGAACAGTCAGGATCAATAGACTGGTGAGCCAGTGAGTTCACCCCTCCCAGTTCAGCTTTCGACACCACAGAGCCCATGGTTGTGTATGTGCAGATTGAAAGAGAAGTTAAAGTCATAAAGGACAAGCTCAACTGTGCAAAATAATTAGTGGGCAAAGTCCTTCCCTTCATTCACCCTGAGTGACCCCTCGCTGAAAGGAATGGGGCTATTTGGGTAGAAAGGTAAGTGCTCCAAATGAGCAATCCCTGTAATTTTCCAGCCCTTTCTACACTGCAAAAATAGCCGTGGCTGTATAGCTGTATAAATGGATTTCTGGGGATAAAGGGAGCAATGATCTGGTTCTGCAGCAGGAAGCTGGAGGACTTAAAGATAAATGTGCATACACTCCTCAGCACCAGCTGCATTTAAGCAAAATGATTCCCGTGAGTAGGGTCTGTACTGTGACAAAGGGCCTCACTTTTCTAGCCCAGGTCCCACTCTGCGAATAATCTGAGAGTTACAGTGGATACACCAAGAGCAGCCTAGCAGGGCATAGTTGCTTTCCAAACACTGCTCCCCATGGATAAGCCATGAGACCGCTTGGCAGCAGCATGAGGAAGTTTGCCCTGATTGTGATCAGACTAAACAAAATAATTTGGGGACTAACATATGCAAGGCAGCACCTTTTCCCAGTGCTTACTCAAGTTTAAAGGAGAACTGGGCCAGTTCCAGGTAGGGCGTGACCATGGCCAGTTGTAAGTGATTACTGTAATTTCAAACAGGCTCTGTGCTGGCTAGTGAGAGTACAGCTTGCAGGGCTGAAAGGGAAGCAGTTTTCCCCCCTGTTCTTCACAGGTCATTAAATGTTTCTAGAGTTCAGTGAGAGGAGGCTGGCACTGCACCTCTAAGTGTCTTGTCCAGGAGAGAAGAGAGCCATGGCTGTGAATGTAACATAAAGATCCATACAGTCCTGAGGTGGAAAGCAAAGGGCACTCTGTGGGCAGCCAATTTACCTCCACTGCTGAGCAAGTGAAAAGCGAGAAAGGGAACTCATTATCTTCCTTTGCAGCTTGAAGTTCTAATATGAGGAATTCTCCTTAACCTGAACTGAATTTGGTGACCAAGTCTAGCACACAATAATTTTCAAATAATCACCAAGATGCTTAAACCACAGGAGTGTTTGGCTTAAAAATAAGGGAATCATGGGATATATGTCTGCTTGTGTCTATATGGTAATAACATGGGCTACCTCCAATTTGTGCAGCAAGATTTTTCTACTCCTTAGTATAACTCAATTTAAAATTCTCAGATCTGAAGACAGTCGAAGAAGCTCTCTGAGAGCTTTCCCATAAACGTTTGCCTGCAGAAGTGTGTTATTTTTTAATAAGCAGCAGCTAAATGGATCAACATTCCTAACAAAACTGGGACTACATGTGTGTGGGTGTTTCACGTAAGCAGAGGGATAAGGCATCCTGTCAGATGAATCAAAAAAAAAAATTAAAAAAGCATTGGGTAATATCTAGGTTCCAGCTTTATCTTTATCTTAACATAAACTTAAGACAGGTTCAGTCCAACCTCTGGCAAATTCAAGGGAGAGCTTTTCATCACTGGATCATCCCAAGCACACAAAGTAAAACTTAAGCACTCAGAGGAGACCAAGTATGATCTCACTGCAGGGAACAGACTCATCCTCTCTGACAGATATTATAGAAATGCAGTTCTGTAAAGTTTTCTGTTGCTGTAAGTCAGACAGGGAAAGCCAAGTTTTCCTAGCACAGGTTAAAAATGGCTGCATGAGTTGGATCTACCTTCATCTAAGTGAATCATGTGGGTTGTCCCATGTGACCACTAAAAGTGTTCTATCACATTAAGTTTTAAAGGAATGGTAAAAAAGCAGATAAATTACCTATACTGCTTTTCTATCTCATGATTTCCATAGCTCACCTTTCCTTGGATTATGACTTTAGACAGAAAAAAAGTAATTATTTCATTTTAGAACCCACTGTAACTGACATAAATGATTTTGGTTTGTTTAGAGGATTTTTCTTTCACACAAATGCATTAGGTTTTCAATGATAGGAGACTGGATGACTGAGGAGCTCTTGGACTGTACACTGAACTTTTGAATAGTGCTGGTAGTATCAGGCCCAACAGCTCTGTAACTTTATTAAAATATATCCACATGGATGGGAAATCAAGATAATTTTTTTTTATCAGGGACTGCAAGGTGTAATTTTACAGCAGATTAAAATTGGAGGTATCAAAGTTTTTTCAAATTACCAAATATGCCTGTAGTGTATTACACGGGGCCTACCTTCATGAACACAACATATATCAGTGTCATTTCACTGTGGAAAATTTTGAGACATTTTAAGCTTTGCTTAAATAGTTTTGCTTTCTGTTAAATCCTGCTCTCCAGGAGTGTAGCCCAATCTGAACTAGTTCTGTGGGCTTTTCTTAGGGGACTGGGATTTCCACATTAGTGTGAGGGAGAATAACTGACAGTTCACACCAACCATGTGTTACTGATGGCAGCAGCGCTACTGTTTCATAAGAAATACCACCAAAATGACATAGACTCCCAAGGACAAAAAAGCAGAGTGAAGACTTATGCCAAAAGGTTTTGGATGGAGTATTCACATTCTGAGCACTTTCACTGTATAATGGCTTTCCTTCACTACTAGCTTTCATATTTTGATGAAATAACACTTCATCCTTATTATCTGTGAGATGACTTTGGTGAGATGTTCATAGGCTGAAGTCTGCAGACCAAATCATTCAAGATTTTCTATGGGCCTGATTCTGCACCAGCCAAGTTGATGTGAATTTTATTGCTGATTTGTCAGGGCATCTGATGCTTTCATCTTAGAAAATGTTCATAGGAAACAAAGTCTAAAGTACCTTTGATATTACATTTTATTCTTTTAATATGCTAACAGAAATTCAATGAGCCAGTGCTGA
This sequence comes from Hafferia zeledoni, assembly GCA_035583235.1. NCBI lineage: Eukaryota > Metazoa > Chordata > Aves > Passeriformes > Thamnophilidae > Hafferia > Hafferia zeledoni. The sequence continues at coordinate 113,079,104 of JAWWEV010000001.1, forward strand.
TATAGATTTAGATGATGTGGACTGTATAAAATTGGAGGCTCTAAAGAGCAGCCAGCAAGTAGCAGGCAACCATAGTAAAAAGTAGCAAGCAAAACTAATCCTTAGAACTAGATTGTTTTTTATTGAAGAAGATTGTTCTGGTAACACACTAAATACTTTTAGAATACTGAAGGTGAGGCAAAGAGGTGAAGGGGTCCTTGAGAACTGTGGAAATGTAAAAGATTTCCAGCCTCACCTCTCCCTCCTTCCCTCCCCAGAAAACAAGCAATAAGTAACATTGGAATTTTTCTATACTTTTCTGCTCACAATGGCACTTGGATATGATATGCAAATTTTAAAAAGAAAATAATGGTCTTTTAATGTAGATTGGATAGTAACTGTATAATAGGATGTTCACTGCAATTTCAGATGTGCTGTTCCCTTTTGTCATCTGATTCTGTTCTGCCGGTTTCTGGGGAGATGGGCTGAGGGACCATTCACTCTACTATGCAAAATGAGCCAGGTTATTGCTTTGTCTTCAGAGATCATTCTTTTATTCCTTTGAATCACTAAGGTTCATATTATATTATTATATTGCATTATGTTATACTAATTTCTGGTTTCTGGTGCTGTATCTATTAGAGTGTTAAGGGTAAGCTGAACAGGCACCTGTTTATTCTGCCAATGTTTGTGACAATTATTAAAAATATGAATTTCTGCTTTGCACTAAATTGCATTTCAAGGGTTCCAGCCACTCCTAAAAAAGGAGATGTGTCACAGTAAGACAGTGCCATAGACCAGACCTTGCAATAGGTCCCTGCTACAGCTTGGGAAGGGCTGCAAGACTGAGCCCATTATCCCTGGGCTCCCCCAGGCAACGTCTGTCTGACTCCTTCAGCATTTTCCCTGCTTTTCACAGCTCCAGTGTTCAGATACCATGAGAGAAAAGACAAGTGTCAGTAGCTGGCTCTGGTGACTCTTAAAAAGTCCCTCTGTAGACCATGAAGATGGGTTTATTGGCTTTGAGTGTTGTCGCGGTTTGAGCTGGCAAACTGCCAGCCCTCCAAGACAGAGAGTCAGAGCCTCCCCCCACCCCCAACACCGAGGAAAAGG
>JAWWEV010000001.1:113080295-113121374 GCA_035583235.1 Hafferia zeledoni
GAGTCAGCTGTCAGCTTAGCCCAGCCCAGCCCAGCCGACAGCCCCCAGGCCCAGGCCGAACCTCAAAAAACTCAGATATAGGCCCATCTGGGTGAAACTATAACAAGTGTCCACTGGTCACACACCAGGAGCTCTCTTACAAGCCTTGGTAAACAAATGTGAGCAGCTCCTGTTGAGACTGACCATGGTTCAACGTGGAAACATAAATGTTCAGAGGTATTTATTCATTACGTGAAGAGATTTGGTTTGAACTAAGTGTCCATGAAACGATAATTTAACATCTCAAGGCTTCTGAAAGCAAATGTTCAGTCTCCTAGAGAAGGCAGTACATGATTAAGGATCTCTCTCTCACTCAAAAAAAAAAAAAAAAAGGAACTAAACAAAAAAAAAATCTCACTTGGGATGTGGATCGATGAAAGTGGTCTGAAGAGGAGTCAGATCCTCACACAGCTAAAGGCTTTAAGCATAAAAAAATGACCCTGACTATTTTGACATGGTCCACAGATATCTGCAAATTGCCAGAAAGTGAAGTCCCAGCTACAGCTGTAATGGCTTCCAAAATGGGTGTCATCAGCAATCCCTGACAGGTTTCCAGTGCTGAGTGTGTTTGTTTCTACTCACATAAAAGTACACCACTCAAGGAGCTCATGCCATTTTCTGATGGGCATCCATATAGCACAAAGCAAGTGTGTTCATGTGAGCTCTGCCATGGTGTTGAAGGAACAGAATGCCAGCACACCACCCACCAGCTTTTCAGATTAAAAAAAGGTCATACTGCAATTAAAAAGAATTGCATTAGGCATTAAAATCCTTGTAAAGTTCACATTGTCTGTGTGAGTAACTGCAATGGTAATGGCAGGGTATTGTGGTCTGGGAAGGCAGTTCAGGCAGTGTCAATGCTTAAAAATACAATAATGTAAGTTAAGCCCAAGTGATAAAAAAGAACTGAATTCAAATTCACCCCCATCAGAAGCCCGTGCAGCTCCAGCTTACATTTATGACATCTCATCTCATCTCATCTCTCATAAGAAGACTGGTTGTTGCAGACAGATCCTTTTTATGCCCATCCCTTTCTACATGCAGAAGATCCTCTTTCTGTATGCAGAAACACCCTTATCAAAGTCAACAAGGACAAGATCTCTGGGTCCTTTGAATTTCCCCCACTCTCAGTGTAGCAGCATAGTTAACCCCTTAGTCTGCTGAAACCCCAGGCCACACCCTGAGCTCAGTATCAGCCTGAACCACCTCAGCAGGCACCCGTCAGACCATTATTTCTTCTTGCCCTCTAAGGCAGGTGTTTCCAGCTTAGTGTTTGTGATCTGTGGAGAGGTTAAAGCAAGCTAATGCAATCTGGTTCCAGCTCAGCAGAGCTTGTAAGCACATGGCTTAATTTGATTGGAGTCCCTGGGACTATTACGTTGTGTGTTATTAAGTGTGTGCTTATGTGCTTTGCTAGCATGGGACAGGAACTTTTCCAGTTCTGTAGATCTCTAACAGACAGCAGGACTGTCTAGAGAACACTTAAAACAACCATTGTTTTTCAGTAGTTGTTTGGTAGGAGCCATTTTGCCTTTCTGCATTTTGCAAAGAGGCTTTACCTGAATGCCCTGCAGTGATGCCAAGAGCCCAGGGTCTGAATGCACAGGGTTGGCACCCGTTTCATCACTGGATACTGAAGTTCCCAAGTTCTGTTGTTTGCCACCTCCATTAAGAGACGTTTCAGAGGAGGTTGATTATATGGCTATCTCGGCGAGCCAGCTGTGTTGTGTTCCATGTTTCCTGCTCTGTATGACATGGAGCAACAGAAATGAGCTACTGTGAGTCCATGAGAAAAATTGCATTAACTATGTGTTGTTCTCAGCTGGGTCAATTGCCTACTTTTCTAAACCTCAAAATGTCAAGTCTGAAGATGTCTGGTCTTCTAGTTCACAGGTCTGATCTGCCCAAGAACTGTTTAAGCTTTTAACCTTCTTTTCAGTTTTCAACTGTCTCTTTTACGCATTAAACATGACCGGGAATTGGGAGATTATAGTAACGGAAGTTTTTGTACCCTTACAGAAAATTTCTTCATGCTGAGCCCTGTTAGACCTCACTATCCACTGGTTGAATGCTTCACATCAGGGTTACCTCAACAGCCCCATGAATGCCTATGACAAGGCAGGCAGGTGCTGTTACCATGTATGCATTTCCAATGAACATCTAAATGAGGTATAAAAATAGCTTCAGTTCCTTGAAATCAATCACAGACATTAATAGCATGAAACCCTAATGTCAGTGCCTTTCCATGGAAAAAAGGAAATTTCTTCCAAGGGAACAGATATTAACAGTATAAATTAAAAACTACCTAAGCCATAAATTTATGTCCAAAGTAATGATTGACCTTAGGCCATAGAGCTGCTGTGTTAGGACACTCTGCTGTAAACTGAACAAGAAAGGGATACAGCATTAAAAAGTTATTAGTTACAACATTTGGGAAAAGCAGTGCATTTTTCTTTTCTATGCAACAGAAATTGAACATTTCTGTGTTCATTCTCTGGTTGTTTGTGCCATTTCAAAAGAGCAATTTCAATTAAAAGAACATATGACCTTCTTTTGTCCTCAAAGAAGACTCATCTAGTCCTCGGGTGTACTGCAGTTGGGTGCAGCAAACAAAATCCTGTGAGCCATTTATCTAAGTATAACATTGTTGTACTAAATCAAAGAAAACTGTTTCTATCTCTGTGTGCCAGTGTTGGACATGGGGATCTTATGAGGATATTGATCTATTGTAAGACTTCTGTGGTTCTCACCAAAATGAGCATGGTTTTCAGTTCACAGTTTCCTCCAGTATTGACCTATCTATATTTTTTGATTAACATACCAAAGATTTTCCATGGCTACAAAAGATTATAAAGCTCAACTGTTAGGCCAGTGCACCATTTGCCTCCCAAAACATGCAAATTAAAGTATATAAAAATGACCTTGAGTGTGTGCATGGACCTGTGTGTGTACCCAGAGGTGCACTACAGATTGCCAAGGGATTCTTTGCAGTAGAATCACACAGTTCACCAGCTAAACTAGAAGGTCAAGCTTTTTTTATTCCTGATTTGGTCAGGGATGAGATCAGAAGAAAAAAGAAGGAAGCAATGAAAGAATTTTTATAATAAACACTTTATAGAAATATAGAAAGTCAGGAAACTGAAATAAAATTACATGCTTTGAATGGATACAGAAGGGCTGCACTTCCAAGGGGTGCACTGGAAGTGCTATAAACTGGTGGAAATGGGAGAGCTGGCACTGACACAGTGAGAAAAGAAAAAGAATGAGGCTCTGTGTCAGGACTACAGCACATAGATTCACACGATCCCTTTTGCAAGACAGAGGGATTCTACTGCCAAAAGCCAAGTAGTGGGCTTCCAGTCTTGAGTCAAGCTATTGTCCTTGGACACAGAAGAATCACAAGTGATGAAAGATCCATGGGATTTTGTCCTTACTTTGCCCTTCTAAATCAGGGGAGGAAAAAAAAAAAAAAGGAATTGTCTTATATTTGGTGGGGATTTTATAAGGAATTAGCTGATACTGGAACTCTCTCCTTTTAAAGACAGAACCATCAAGGGGCAGATGACTGTGGAAAAGCAAATGGTTCCCATTGTCTTCCCTGAATAAATAACAAAATGGGCATAAATCCATTTACTTCTTCTTGTCACAAGAGAGGGGTAAAAAACTGAAATCCAAGAGTAGGGATTCCTGAGTGGAAAAGGTACAGAGGAAACATCATTTGACTTTCTTACATACGACGGCAAATTCGCAGATTTTACTTTGCAATTAGCTCGCTGTGCTGCTGGATGAAACTTAATGCAGCACATCTGCTGGAGGAGTCCAGCTGGAAACAAACCCTGCCGTAACCCAACGTACAAAAAAGAGGGTGCTGGGACCCTCCGCGCCGCGACGGAGCATCCTCCCTGCGCAGGAGCCGCGGTTGCCATGGGAGCGCGGATGCTTTTCCCTCGCATCAGCACCACATCTGTGCGTCACTGCTCTGTCCTTACAGCCGTGCGGATCTGTTCTCCACAAACCCCTGTGACCTGACAGACTTTGGGAGATCTCATGTTTATTGGAGGGAGAAAGGACGATTCAGCCCTGCAATTACTTTCTGCCCCGCTGGATTAATTATTCTTTTGGGGGCGGGGGAGGGGTGGAGGTGAGAGTGGGGAGAAGGGAGGATGCAGTGTCCTCTTTATCATTTGAGCGTACGCTGCATGAGAAGGGCTCTGCATTAGCCTACTCTCGGTGCCAGAAGGGATGCTCTGGGATGCGCGGAGCGGGAGGAGAGGCGCGGAGCTGTCGCGAGCAGCCCGGCCCCGGTCTCAGCCCCGGGTGCGGCGATGCTGCCCTCGGCTTTCCCGAGCCGATGCCGCCCTCTCGCGGGCTCCGGGACCGGCAGCCGGCACTGAAAGGCTCCAGGAAACCTTATTCCTATAGGAAGAAAAAAAAAAAAAAAAAAAGAAAAAAGAAAAATTAAAATAGATCCGGGCTCTCCGCTGCTCTCCAGGCAAACACCGACCTTTCCAAAGGCAGGGCGCACGCAGGTAGAATTGGCAGAAACAGAGCTCTATAGATTTTTCCTTTTTTCCCCCATTATACATTCACTTAGGTATTTACGGATCTATTTGTATGCGTCTCCCAGCGCTGGGATACGCGGGTGCCATACCAAGTGCTCGCACAGGCAGAAAGCTCCTGCCAGGGGCAATCAGCACAGGCAAACTAACCCTGGTTCTGTGGTACTGATTAACTGGGGTCTGCCAAAGCAAGCACTCTCTCCCTTCAAACCCAACACTCACCAGGCAGTGGGTCTCCCAGGCAGCTTGGAAAGGGACAGTCCAGCACACAGTCCAGCACCAGGTGGGAGAGCTTACCCATTAGAGCTCTTTGGCACTGGCTTCAGACACACACACACACACACACACACAAAAAAAAAAAAAGCTGCAGTGCAAACCAAAATTGCATGTTTTGGTTAGGGGTTCTTATGAGAAAGAAATTTTCTTAGTCAGCCTGAGATTGCAGAGCTGCTTTAAGTCTTTCATCTAGTCAAAGCTACGAAGGCTGATGGTGTCCCTGCCCTGCCAGAGATTTTTAACAGACATGGCCTGGGTGCCTGGGCACTTCTGAGATGGTGAGCTGGGGAGCTCAGGTTCTCATCTGAAAAATAGGTAAGATTGTGCCTCTCTGCTCTGCTTGCATGTACAGGAAAGAGAGAGGGCTCAGCCAGTATGAGACAGGAGCTATGAAAACAACTGTGACAAAACTTTAAGCTTCACAACTGAACTGTCTTCAGAAGTAAACACTCTGCCTACCTAGACCCTGGTTGTACTGTGTCACCCTCTCAGGAAAAAAACAGGTGAGTTTGCACTAGAAAGGAGGGTTTGCATCTTCCTGACTCAGCTGTGCAAAAATGATACATTCTCACTACCTGAGAATCAGGATTAAATATGAACTCCATTCAGTGATTATTTGTAAATTGGATGTGCATATTCCTACAGCTCTAACACTCTGTGGTCTGAGGTGCTTCCAGGCTGTTCTGCTCTGGAGGCATTTCTCAGCTGGCAGCAGGTTTCAGGGCTACAGTCACAAATTAGCAGCAACAAGAAAGCCCAAATTTGCACCTCACCTGGCCCCAGGCTACCAGCGACCAAGCAGCATGGAGCAGCTAGAGGAGTGGACAATCTTTTTTCCACTAAATTAATATTTCCAAGGAAAAGGAGTGCAGGAGCTCCCAAGACTTCATCTCAAGAGCAAATCCTACTTATTTGTTATCATTCACAATCCTCTTGGATCAGTAGAGCCCAGCTTTCCAGCTCCCAGCACATCTGTACAGCTGTACCCTGGAGCTTGACCGCAGTTTGGGCACCATGAGGAAATGGCACTGCAGAGCTGCTGGTCTTGGAAGGATGATAACCAAAAAATGGAGCATTAGTACAAAGAGTCTTGGAGAATATAGTCATGGCACTAGAGGGACCTGTAAGCATTTTACACTAAGCTATTTTCCTCCAAATGTAAAGGGTAAGAAGGCACCACAGAAAGAGTTCCACTGCAAACATGTGTTTGCCAGTGTTGGAAACCCTCAAGTGCAGAGGCTCTTCCCAGGGACTTTGTTACTTATCATGGGCAATAACAATTTATTTCAGTGTCTTCACTGTTAGATATAATAGCCAAACAGAGATACGAAACACCCAAACTGACACTCTGGTTAAAATCTATTGCTCTGCCTAATCATTGTATAACCAGTCACGGCTGAACAACAAATCACCAGTGTGGCTATAAATTGTGTATCTGCATAAATAAATAAACAGGTAATCCTGTGCAGACAGGTTTCCCATTGCATAATGTGATTTCTCTATGACTCTTTTGGGGGCTTCTGAGTGTTGCTTCTCAAGCTCCCAAATCTTCAAAACCAGCAAGATTATCAGTTTTCCATCAACTTGAAAAGCACCAACATCTTCTTTTGTCTGGTCCAGAAAATATTTGGGTGCATTTGGGGTGCATATATTGTAGAGAAAGGGATACAAACTCTACAAAAGGGGAAATATTATGGTCAAAAAAATAGAAGAGATGTCCTGATCATCTGTGGCCATGAAATAATCAATTATTCTCCTTTACAAAGGTAGGAGGGCTCACTACACTGTTCCGTGCCTTGCCCCTTGCTGCCTCTGAACTGAAATTTCTCCTGCATCTTTACTGTCATGTGAACTTAAAAAGTTCCTGATTTCCAGCCCACTGTGGAAGCAATTATTGCTATGTTCTCATCTGTAGCACACTCTGGCATCTTAGGGGGAAAACCACAGCAAATTCATGCAGAATTCAGTGATTATCCACAGATTTCATATTTTCTGGATGAACAGAGGTAGCAGGGGCATACTGATTACATCTATATGAACCTTTACATTATATTTGCTTTCTCTCAGTCTCTTTGGTGTTCATTATTGGCTTCCTTTTCTAATGCTTGATATGGTGAAGCAGACCTAGACATTTTGCAATTCCTTTAATAGGCTCAGTGCAGCCAAGTGGTTTCAGTTTACACGTTTGTTTTGATTTCAGGGAAGGAAAAGCAAAATTAGGGGCATTTGCACTAGTGGCTGTTTGTGACTCAACCCTTATAATTTTGTTCCAAATCCTTACAAGAGGTCATTTACTAGCATTTAATGTAAGCCTGTAATCATTTCTTCACCTTAAAAAATGGCCCTATGCCACAATTTGTATTTACAGAGAGTGAGGAACGTGGCTGTTTTCCCCACACTCAGTGTCAGGATCTTCACTTTAAGTGAAAATACAAAACAATAGAGAGAAAGGAAGGCTTGGGAGGTCACCACAAGAAAGATAACATGACAAAGGGATGAAGGATTCAGTAAACATGATTTTTTAATTATTATTATTTATTTTAAATCTGATCATCTTAGCTCTGTTCGGGTATCTGTGTGCATACTACACAGGCAGTTTATTTTTTCATACTGTTGGCAACACTAAACATAAATTACTAAATATCCATCTGAAATAATGAAATGTGATATTTAAAAATAATCTGTTATTCTGTTTCTGTGGACACTGTATGGTCTCAAAAATACTCTATTTGCCTTCCTAGTTTAGAAAAGGGCTTTTCACACTGTCCAGCCCTGTGATCTGTGCCTGTTGTTCCAGCTGCTCCAATGCCAGGAGTCACCAGTCACAAAATCCCTGAAGACCTCCAAATCCAGGGTTAAGGAAGTGAGTGAGGGGGACTCTGGTATTGCCTGACCCATGTTAAAGACAGGTTTGTGTCTTAAGCCTTGTATATACTGAAGGAAATATCAGAAGGAAAAACATTTTTTTAACTGTTATTGGTAAGATTGCCTAAATAACCTCTCTTGAACACTTTTTCTGGAGAGCTCTGGGCAAGGCAAGCTATTATTATGTGCAATTTTTGTTGGAGTTTCTGGTCATTACAATGCTCAATCAATTAAACAAGTAGTCTTGATTCTTAATACTTTCGCTGGTGTCTTAAGCCCCAGCTTGGCTCCAATTTTTGATTGGACACATCCATGAGACATCCCCCACTGAAAGAGAGCATTTGTGATAAATGAGAAGAAAAAAGCCATACACAATAGAAAGTCCATACCATATTTATCAATTTGCCACTGTTTGACAGGACAAGAGTAAATGGCCTCAAGTTCCACCAGGTGAGGTTTAGATTAAATATTAAGAAAATCATTCATGGAAAAGATTGTAAAGTATTGGAACAGACTGCCCAAGGAAGTGGTGTAGTCACCATTCATGGAAGTGTTCAAAAATCATGTGGATATGGCACTTGAGCTATTGGATTAATGGTGAATATGGAGGTGATGCTGGGTTGACATTTGGACTTGATGAATTAAAGGTCTTTTCCAACCTTAACAATTCTATGAATCTCTGAAAATAAAGGCTGGGTGATAAACCTGCCTCTTCTTTGTAAGGATGTAACCCTAAAATGACTTCTTCAAAGGCATAATTTCCAAGCCTGGGAGCAGACTCACATTCTTCTCTGTCAGGAGGTTGCGGGTTTGGGGCCTTATTCTCAGCTGAATTCTCAGCTGAGGCTGCAGTCTCAGTGAGGATCACTTCCCTACAGCCAGGCCCAGCCAGTGTCACCCAGATCTGGCCCAGTGTCTCTTCTCAGATGAGTGCTTAATTTTTCTGCACTAACTCTCTCATTCTCTCTAAACCCCCATACAACTTTCTTTTTAGCGGTAATTGAGAAGGGGCAGTGGGGATTTCTTCAGATGTTCTTCAGACTCCTTTTGGTATCCATTGGATATTCCTTCCCAACAGTCCTGTCAGGACTGCACGAAAGTGAAAGCTATTATAAGCTGAATATTTTATTGACCCCTGCATTCATTTGCCACATAGACATTTTGGCTTTGGGCAAAGTCAATCAGAGGCTTTGGTTTTTCCTACATTACTCCCTGTCATTGGTAATCCAAGTCACGCATGAGAAATAGGGGCTTCAGTGTAATTGGTTGCTTAATGAAGCTTGAAATTATTGGTAGTGTCCACTGATGAATGAACAGTGGACATTGATCCAAATCATGAAGTTTAAGCCCTTTTTGTGCAGCAATTCATTAGCAACAATTAGCATACTGCATGTGGGACATCAGGTGTTCTTCACTACAGCAGTCAGTGAACTTTCTGTGCAGCCTGACAAACAACTCATCAAACAACCCTGACAGCACAGGTGGGGACAGGACTGTGGGAGCACAAACCAGAGGACCTGAGGAGGAGAGGGCATGCACAAGAACCTGATCCTGCATTAATGAGAGAATTGCCATGCAGACATCACTTTACTCATTGATGAGAACTACCTCTAATCCAGGGCATCGTGGCCATGTCTTTCCTTGTTCTGTTCTTTTTCCCTCGGGCTCTCCTGAGCTGGTGAGTAATCCCGCTCATCCTAAGGTTTATCATGTAGGGACCCAGTGCAGATGCCTGGCTGTGCTTTGATCTTCAGGAGATGTGTCCCCCCAGACTCACAGGTCAGCACAGCCTAATTTTCATGCCCAGTGCCAAAGCTAAGAAGATGCAAGGACTCAGATTTTCTTCAACTCACAGATATGAGAGTGACTATTTCCCAAAATGTTTCAACAATGCTGAAGCATTTGAGATGACCACAACAGACAATGTGCTTTTTCTAATCTCCTCCCTTTCCTGTACTTTCACTAAGAATGCATCTTTGATCTCTGTGCATCTTGCTGTCCACTCAAATGGGCAGGTTGCTCTGTTGGAAATCTGGACCTTAGTTTTGTTTCAAACCATACTTACTCTTAGTTATCAAGTAGCTTGATTCAGCATAGCCTGGTGCACTTAGCTGGACACTGTAGCAGGTACACAGATCAGACCATGTATGTTAGAAAAAATGCCCATTTGTAATAATTACACCTGGTAATATGAAATAGAGCTCTTCCTACAAAGCAAACATTATGAAGAACCTCAAAATATGAGATTAGACCATTTTAATTGACCATGCATGAAATAGAGAAAGCTGCGTGATAAATGAAGTTCTTTGTTCCCTCCCCAGAGGAACCACTGATTTCTCTCAGCACTGAAAGATAACCAGTCAGAAATGACCAGGCAGGTTTTGTGCCTGCCCACAACTCTTTCTCCACATCATTCTCCTTTCTCTCTCCTCACACCCTGCCCTGGGCACTGCAGCAGCCAGAGCTTGGCCATACCAGGTGCCCCTGTCCAGATCCACATGTTTTCCCTGGCTAGTGGGAGTGCTGAGGGGCAGGGCCAGAGCCCAGCTCCAGCCAAACCCAGTTGATTGCTTCTTGTCTGTAGCATCCATGGTCCTGGTGTATCAATTATTGGGAGTGTACAAATCTCACAGCATTGGCCTGTAATATCCCCAGGCAATCTCTATCAATATTAAACACAGTGCATGGGGTTTATCTTAGAGCACACCAATGTGGTAAAACAATGTCCAATGCAGAAATAACTTTTCTTTTTTTTCTTTTTTTTCTTTTTTTTTTTTAATGTACCTGAATTTACCACAGAATTAATTTTGAATGGGGCTGAGTCAATGATATTGGAGGCTAGTCAGGCCCAGCCTTTTAGAGAATATTCTGCTTTAGGGTGCTGCAGGTCACGGATATCTGGGATTCAGGACTAAGAAATGAACCCAGTGTGGTTTTTGCTTCCTCTATAGAGAGTTATCCAGTAGGAGCCTTGAAAACACAAGTTCCAAGAAGCTGTACAAGAGAGAAAAGATCTTTCAGAACTCACACACTTCCAAAGTTCTTGCGGCATTAGAAGTGGTGACATCTTTTAAAAGAGATGATGTCATTTTGAGTTTCAGTAATTTTGATATGATTTGGCTTTGAGCAAGAGCTCAGTTGAGGAATTTGAATGTATTAACAGTATAACTGAAGGAAGAAAAAAGAAAGGAAAGAACATCATGTCTGTGAATGTCTTAAATCTTAATGTGAGCCTAAAGTCCAGGAGTGTTATTAATGATCCAGTACATCTCTGGAGTTTTGCTTTTCTGGCAGTCACTGAAGCATGAAGGAAGATGCTAGTGTCTTCACTGAACTATTTCTGAAGCTTTCAGAGAACCATATTTTATCTCCTGAAAACTTGAAACACAAGTTGTTGGGTAGCAAATGGTTTTGGAGCAGCAGAGTATTACAAGGCTTTTCAAAAGCCTCATTATGAAGGCCCATTCCTTATCCAACAGCCAGTGGGCCATGTGCTCCTGTGTTGAAGCCTTCACAGTTGAGAAGTGACCCATTGGAAAAGCAAATGCCTTGACTTTTCCAGTCAGCCTGTCAGAGGTGACATGGAGCCAGGTGACAGCCTGCTCAGCACCTGGGTGCTGCAGGAAGTGGCTCCTCCAGACCCAACCCAGCTGCTTTCCTTGGAGAGGCTTTCCCACATGGTTTGGAGGCAGAGTGCCCAGGGCATCCCAAGAACTGCCATTTTATTTGGGACAGCTCCCTTCTTACAGCTTACTCACCCCTCAAAAAATTGCAACCCTAATGTGTATACACCCCAAGGAGTCTATTCAGGAGGAGTGGTAATGATCTAATCCATCCCTGATCCCATTTTTGAAGATGCACACTGCCAAAAACTAATTAGGAACAGCTGCCTTATCCAAAAAACAATCATTCTGACAAAAGGCATGTGAAGAGGGGAGAGGAAAGGGGAAAGGGAGATGTCCAAAACTGCTGTTACCAGAGGAGTCCCTGTGAGCATGAGACAGGTGTCTCTGGAAAGCAAGAGCAACTGTGAGGGCAGGAAGGGGAGGCTGCTGAGGTGCAGGTACAGCACCTACCCCTGCTGAAAGGATGTGAGTCCATTACAAATGACAGACAGGCTACCTAAGCTAGAAGGAAGCTCTGGTAAATAGGAAGACATGGGCAGACAAGCTCCAAGGCCAGAGAAATCATCTAAAATACTGTCATTCCATTTTGCACCTTAGAGGCCCCAGAGAGAGAAATGCTCAACCAAAATAAAGTTGCAAGAAAAACTATTGTTTGCTTTCCCAGACTACCTTTTTTTTCCTTTCATTTTTCTGCTTTTGAAAGGAAATCACCTGACATTGAAAAATAGATGGTATTTTTTTACTTCTCCAGAGGTATCCAGTGTTAACAGAGTGGCATCTACTTTGCACATTTACCCCTGAGCAAGTAGGGCAATCCCAGGACATGACTGAGTACCCACCAATCTGGCAAATCACACAGTACAGCCTGATCATAGAATGGTTTGGGTTGGAAGGGATTGTTACAGGCCATCTAGTCCAACGCCCTGCAAGGAGAAGAGACATCTTTAATTAGATCAGGTTGCTCAGATCCCTGTCCAACCTGACCTCTCTAGGCAACCCATTCCAGTGTTTCACCACCCTCAACTTCCTTATAAATCTGATCTGAATTTACTCTCCTTTAGTTTAAAACCATTACTCCTTGTCCTATCACAACAGGTCCTGCTAAAAATTCTGGAAAGAAAGAGGCAATAGAGTGACTGTTTCTGAGTGACTCTTCATTGTCACAATTTAGGCTTAAATATCTTCCTTACTTTTAATTGGTGGCAGGGGTTTTCCACTGAGATTTTTATTAATGCTCTGGAAATAGGAGAATTAATTCAAACCAGCTATGTTGGACCACAGAATGTTAGTTTCTTAGCCTGTGAAATACCTGTAGTCCACTATTCCAGGTCTGTTACAAGGAGCACCTACAGCCCCTGATATTAATTCTTTTAGGTTAAGCTTAGCCAGCTTAAGGTTTTATCTCCAAATATTTATATATAAGCCACTGATGAGTCAGCTGGAACGGCGGCAGTCACAGGACCGTACCCTGTTCTCTTTCTCTCTCCAGCTGCAACTGAGATTGTAAACTCCCTTGAGAAGCATCATGATCTGGGCCAAATTTTTGTAAAGACAACCCTTTCTGGTATGTTTAAGAATATGAAGTCTGTTGCATTCCTGCTCATTGCCTTGTTTGCAAAATGTCTCCATTAAATGCCACTGAAGCAAAGCAGCTGAGCATCACCATTTCAAATAACAAGTTCTGGAAAAGACCAGCAATGTTCTGTGCTGCTGGTGAGATCATCAACCTGAGAGGTTTTTTTCACTTTTGTAGCTCTTAGCATTCATAAAATTCAAACAGAAATATATGTGGAATTCCACCTCTGGCTCACTTTTCCTGGCAGCACTTCTCCTATGCCTGGGTCACCACCTGTCCTGAATGCTGGAGCACCCTAAGGAAGTGACACATTCAGTGTCCAGGCAGCTGGGAGCCTGCTCTTGCTGCAGCCCCTGGGAGATAACCTGCCATTTGTTGTGCCAGCTGTGCCTGTCCCTGTCAGAAAAGCAACACCTGGTTTATATTACATATCAGAGTGCATTAACTGGATTTTGCATAAAGCATTTACAAATATTGTACAAATATTTCATACGTCATCCAGCCTGTGTTTTGGTGTGGAAAGGAAAAAGGGAAGTATTTATTACAGGAGAGTACTAGTACAAGCACTGTGTAAGTGTGGAAGGAGGTCTGTATTTCTAATTGCCATAAAAAATCTTGACTCCAGAAGCTTGTTCCTGAGGGTGCAATACATTTTTATATAAATCATTATGCTCGGACAGAAATCATGATTACACTACTGTAAATGCTGTATTTTTGTACCAGCTGCCTCAGGCCTGACTGTACAGAATAAAGAAAACAACCACTGAAAGCTCAGGATTTCTCTTCCTTAGAGCCATGCCAAAAATTTCCAGGCTTTTCTTAAAGGTACTGCAAGTGCTGGATTTTCCAAACAAACGAGATGCAAAATAAGTAGTGCCAATTCTTCTATCTTCACCAAAAATCTCGTGGTTATGAGACTTTGTTTTTAAAACTTTGGATTCCAGGTTCTTAGAATTATATGGAAATCTTGGACTGTGTTGTTTATAAAGAAACAAGTTTCTGCTGTTCATAACTGCAGAGAAGAAGCTGCACCTGCTTCTTCATAGTTAAGTATGAGCTAACAATGCAGAAGAAATAGTAGAAATACCTCTGTTCTTTCTGGGGTTTTCCTTTGTTCCAAAGAGCTATTTTTCTTTTTAACAGGGCCTGTCTGATGGTGCTTGGATATCTGTCACCCACAATCCTGGAAACTGTGAGAACGAAACCGAGTGCACTCAGTGATGTGGAGGTAACTATTGCCCATGTTGTTCTCTCTGGTCACCTGCCTACACCTCTGGTCATCAGGAATTACACATCAGCAGGTGGCTTCAGTCTTGTCTTTGTGGATAGTTGGAGAAGCACTGCTTAGCCAAGGTCACTTGTGAGAGGTTGCAAACTGTCAGATGGACTGGAGCAGTTGTGCAAGAGGAATGTCACATACACAGACTTCTGGGCTTCAAAAAATCTCCTGGCAGCACTTCCAGAGCATGATGAGAAGGAGGTACGAGAGGATGCAGAGTTTCTGTGGAGTGAAGTTGCTCTGATGGTCACCCCCCTCCTCCTCCCCAGCACACAGTGGGACTAAACCCACTGCTTGGAGCTGCTAAGCTTCTGGCACGAGAAGTGGGTGCTGACTCTTGTAAGAAGAGCCATCTTTGTAGTACCTCAGCATTTATATCCCATCCTAATCAGAGGGACCATGGCCAGAGATGCATGAAAGTGCAAAGTAATTAGGGAGAACTACGGTCTTTATGAACCTTGAAAGCCGAAATTATCATAAAGTTTGGCTTTGTGTAAGTTTGGATGGGTTCACCAGCAGTGTTTCACCCACATGTGCATCAGAGCTGCTTCTGCAAGAGGCTCTGAAGTGGCAGCACTTCAGGCACATCCTGGCCATGGGCTGCCTCTGAGCCAGGCCTGTCCTCCTCACTGGCTAAAACCCTGTGCCATGAGCTGTGCATGCCAACCTGGACAAGAGAAAGAGCTGCCTTATGGCACCGGATCATTTGAATTACAGCTTTGTGTCACCAATTCCATGATTAGACTTTAGTTCTGCCTATCCCGTGAAATTTTTGGAAAGCAGAAATGTTTAAGAGAAGTATTTCTGTCTTGTCCCCCTTCTTTTGCAGTGGGTGTTGCAAGCACCTACCTGCTATTCATGGAAAGAAAAAAAGGTTTCATTAACTGCTACATTATATGTACCAAAAAGAAAAGAAAAAAAAAAGGACAGCTGCTAAAAAAGTCAGAAAATTCAGAAATTACTTTTAGGAAATTAAATCATCAGTTAATAGTTAACAGGTACTCCAGGATTTTGCTGATTCCTACATTCACAGCTACAATCTTAGATAAGAGTAAAGCATCCTCACTCCTTTTCTTCTTTTCTTTCACAGATGCTTCAAAATACCTGCTGCCTTCTGGAATGGATTTCTGCTAGATAGCCAGAAAACACATTTGTTAACTTCCTAAATATTTTGTTTGTTAATGCAATGGTTTGATTTTAATAAGTTTTTCCTTTTCTGAATTAGCATTTTCACTTTTAAAGGCTTTGTCAACTTCTGGTGTAATGCACTATGGAAGCAATCTTAGCATGTGAACTTTGCCTATTCTGAATTCCTGATGAGCAGAGGTTAATGCTGCTTGAACCTTCAGGATTTTGTGTGCTCATTGTGTACACATATATGTATGAATAACAAAAATTATACATACACAATTCCTCTGTTAAAGGGTCTGGGAACAAGAATGAGATTTTGACTACAGTCATAACTGTCAAGATCTTGCTACACATACTCAGCTGACAGATTTTGTGCTGCAATATCAGCAGGTTGGTGGCTGGCAACTGTCAAAATGCAGGTCAAACCAGAAGCATGAAAGCTGGATAGTTACCTGAGCTGTCCACATATCTCAAACTGAAATGCGATGGTCTTTTTTTTTTAGGCAAACTTGGGGATAGGCTCAATAAGAAATTTCCCAGAGGGAACAAATAGAGTCAGCACATCTGTCTTGGGGATGATAGAACGGGAAATTTTTCTCTTGGGATCTCAACAATTCCCTTTCCAGTCTCAGCCTTGCCAAGGAAGCACTGAAGTGGGTAAAAATGTAAGTAGGAGCCACAATCCTGTCTCTTGTGCTCCTGCATCTCATCATTCTGCATGTCCAAATTGACAGTGGACCTGGAGGCAGCATCCCTACGTGCTGTGCAGGAACTTTACCTGGTCCATGTAATTTCGTTTCCAGTTCTAGTTATCAACAAAGGAAAATTCTATTTTTCTAGGGTTTTTTTATGTATTTATATTGCCTACCACTCTCACATGCTTACCTGTAAGTACAATTTAGGCAGAATAAATTGTGCCTTTGAAATACATCCCCCCCCTCTCTGATCTATACAGACAACCTAGATGCCTTCTCATGAGATGCATCAGGAGAAATAGATTGTACTCAGAAGTACTCCCTCCTTATCTGGCCTGACAATAAGGGACAATTTTGGTTATGGTTGTCCCAGAAATAAATCAGTAATGTCTTTTCATGTACAGGAGGCTTGAAACTGTTCAGTCCATCTGGATGCTTAAGCAGAATCCATGCAGAAAGGAGATCCAACGTCTTCTCCAGGCTTGGAAAGAAGGAACCAGGGAGCCACCACATCCTGCAGGGTAGCAGCTGCTCTGCTAGTCAGGAACAATTCTGTCACACTTGCCTGCAACCTGTTTTACTTGTCATTAGGCTATGGTGCTTTTTTCCAACAGAGAGAAATCCCCATGTTAAATATGGATTGAAGTTTGGGCTTAAGACCTGGGAACTTCCTGTGGGGGTGCTGGTGTGGTGCTGGCAGAGGACACAACAGAGTTGAGGTGGTACACACATGAGCAACCAGATTCTTGTCCCCACTCTGCAGCAGCTTCATGGGATCTGTCACCAAATGGCTGCAGGTCTGCAGAAAGTTGACTGGGAACCAGTGGCTCAGCTGCTCAGCCACTGAGCCAGGAGGACCAGAAACACCATACCCTGCCCAGGGCAAGGCCATGAGGAAGACTGAATCAATCCTTGCACCTGGAAGTTATTGTGCTCCAGTCTCCCTTTGTAGCTCTCCTGGATGGCCAGAATCCCTCCTCCTGTGTCCTGGCTGTGAATGATCACTGCAATGTGTGTCCCAAAATCCCAGGTTGAGGCTGCTCCATCCAAATGGCCATTTGTTCTCAGACAATATTAACCTGTCAGCTACACATGTGCACTGGCCACTGACTGCAGCAGGCAGGATAGCCAAACCTTTTGTAACAAGAAGGATTTTCTACTGTATTGCACAGAACCGAATGACGCGTAAAAAAAAAATAAAAAAATCTAGCTAGCAGAATATTGAGGTAATTTCCCATCAGATTAGTCACTAAGGGATCTAAATGTGATCAGCACACCTTAGACAAGCAAGAATTCCGAGGGGTTGGCAAACATAAACTAGAAAACAGTTGCTATTAAATTAAAACAGGCACAGCTCTTTCACAAGCTGGTGGTTTAAATAGGCACAGAAAAACAAATAATAAAGTGTTCTGGGAGGGGTTCACACTAATACCTATGTCCTAGCCCACAAATACACAGGAATTGCAAATCTAATACTTTATTATGACTTTGTTTATTTATTCTCTTCCCAGGCATCTCTTATAAGTAATCATTCCTGCATCACACAAATGTTTTCTCAGGAAAAATAAATTATAATTGAGCATTATTTCTTTAGAAATCTATTTGAAAACCAGTCAAACTGCAGAAGAGGTAGAACTCTCCTTTCAAAAGTCTCCATGATTCACCACTGTGATCTTCAATGCCTGCAAACACAAAATGTCCTGCAGGTAAAAAGTTCAGGCAGATATAAAACCTCACTGTTCAGAAAGTGTACTTTCACACTAGAGAGCAAACACAATGAATGCTTTATTTCTCTAGGCTGCTTTTGATAGCTATATGGCATTCAAGATAGTAAAACTCAGATCTGCCAGAAGTCAAAATCCAAAGAGCACCAAATAGGATATTTGCTTACTTAAGCATTGCACACTGATACACAGAAATGGTCTTTACACTGCAGCATTGCATTAGGTAAGGCAAGCACCCAAAACTACTAGAGGCTGGGGAAGCTTCAGGAATTTGTTCCAGATAGTTCTGTCATGTAAACAAGAGAAAAAGCCCAGAAAGGGAAATTAAGGTACAGAAAAATATAAGTGAAGTGAGATCCACAGTGTTCTGGCAGATGGTGCTTGCACCTTGTGGCTTGTCTGGGCACTTCAACCTGTGCTGTCCTCCCCAGACTCTGTAACAGGTGGAGAAGTTGCAAGCTTCCTCAGAAGGGTCAGAAATCAGCTTTTGGAGACACTGTCTTTCTTCCAGTCCCCTTTTAATGCATTGAAAACACACAAGAGGAGGTGTTGTGAATGATTCCTCTCAGCCAAATGCCTCCACTTCCAAATCCTGAAGTAGGCATCATGTCACCCTGGGCTGATGATGTTGTCCCCTGTCCCTGCTGCCTCACCTAGCACTGGTGGAGAGCCAGACCAGTACCCAGAATGGTGGGCAGAGGGGTTTCATGTTGAGAAGTAGCCCTGGTGGACACTGCTGATGGAGCCATGCCCATACCTGTCCAGACCATTGGGTGACTTCTTTCCCATCATGAACACAAAGTAAAGGTACACTCCCATGTGTGTTTTTTCCCTCAGTCCTCTTCTCACAGGTGTAAGATGAAGATTGAACTCATAACAGTGCCTGTGGCTCATAACACTGCTCACAAGACTGAAAACCACTTGAGTTCCTCAAGAAACACCCCACAATGTTTAGAAAATTGTATCAATCACCCTATCTCTTAAATGACTCATTAAGAAAAGAGACAACAGGCAATGCATTTTTCTAATGACTCAGGAGCACAAGGTACCTGCAAACCTGCCTGCTGCTGCTCCCCTCATTTCCAGCTCTATGGAGGAACGAGCAGCTTCATGCTCTGGTGACAGCAAGGACTTTGCCACCCTCTTTGGGCACTTGTGCTGGCAGTAGAAGTACAGCACTGTACGTGAGTGTGTGCCAAAGGTGTAAGCAGAATATAAACACAGCTGCCTCCGGCTGCTGCAAATCACACTTACATCTGTCTTTGGCATTTTGGCTGGAGGTAAACCAGTGCCACTGAGGCAAACAGCAAGCAGCTCACATTTGAGAACAGCTTTTCTGTCCTTCCTTTCTTTTGCCCTGACAGTACAAATTGAACTTTGATTGCTTTTCTCTGCCCATACCGTGTATAACCCTGCGAGGCCCTGCAGACTCTCACTGCTTGCTCACACTGTGCATACAGCAGGGCTGCCTGCATATTTATTAATCAAGGTGTGTGTAGGCAGGGATTTCCATTTTCCTTCTGGGACTATCTGGAACAATCCTTTTGAAGCTGGTGGAGACTATTGCTAAACAGAGCTCTGAGAAACAACATGAGGTGGTGATGATGGGTTTCATCTCAGAGCACGTTCATCTGTTTTTTCTTGTGCAGGAAGCACATTGACAGATTTACCTTGATCAGAGATTATTTTCAGTTTGAGGGGATTTTTTAAATCTAGATCTAGATTAAGATGTTTTTTTCTCTAAAGCAATCAAAAAATTTAATATGTTACTAAGTTGCATGAAGCAGAAGTAATCAATAGTATTCTAGAGAGTGCTTGATATCACCAGATAAGCAACAGTGACTCTCATAAATACTGCTGAGACAGTATAGTTACACCAGAGGTCAGTGAAATTACTAACAATTTTCGTGATTTTAACTTTAATCAATTTGTTCACAGTACTTAGTTACAAAATCTGCTAATTCATTGTCACAGTTTCTAATAATTGGTTGTCCAAATTTGAGTAATTGTGAGCTGAAGAAGCTTGTGCTTCTCTCTAAGGCAGTCTTAGGAAGGAGCATGGTGTGTTAAGATCTCAGATGCTCTATTTGGGTTTGCAAATAGAAAAACATGCAATTAACATTATTATTTTTTGCTACATGAATGTGATTCCTTGGGTCATGCTAGACACACAGCAACTTCCAGTGAAGGACTTGAAGGAAAAGAAGAAATGCACCTTGGAAATGAGCTCTTCTGTCCTTCTCAGTTCATCTGCCCAACAGAGATGGGGATATGTGTCTGATTTCTGCCTGGTGGAACTTAGGGCTGGGTCTGATTGCAAAGTGCTGGGGTCACTGCACAGGGACTTCAGGAGGGCTGGTAGAAAGGGTTGGTCACCTCCCAAATCCCCGCAGTAAATTTGTTTCTCAGGAGAAGTGCTGAAGGTTTTAGTTGTTTGGTGAAGTAGTTGGTTTCCTAGAAGAGAGATGAAGCTGCACTTCAGTCCACTGCATCCTGTGCAGGGTTTGCAGAGGAGAAAAACCTTTATTATTTCTCTGGATGTTTTCTACAGGTTCCCAGTGCTGTTTTACCTGATAGTGAGAGGGCATGACAAATTTCTCTGATCTAGTTATAAGAAAGCTCTTTGATGTTTTTTCTTATTGTATCAAAGGCTGGAGTTTGATGGTTCTAAGTGGATTATTTATTTCTGCTGCTGTTTCCACTAGGCTTTTTCTTACTCTTAGATCAAATCTGAATGTACTTCTGTGGTATTTAGATGTCTTCACTAATTATCTCCACTGATCTCTCCATATTTCTGTAATGGCAGCTCTACTTCTAAAAGCCTGTTCAATCTGCAACCAGGTTTGTGATCTATAACCAATACTTGTTCTCTGAATGTACTATTATTTTCAGTTGTTCTTATCTCTTATATAAGCTCTGATCTAACCTCAAATGATACCAGCAACCCATGAGCTATATACAAACCACCTTTTTATGGAGCTGGTCATTAAAGGGGCATTTAGTAAATACAATGAAAGTGCATTTTAAAACCTGGTGCATAAAAATTATCTGATAGTGAGATGGTGGTGAAGGGCACAGAGAAAACTTGATAGCGGCAATGCCACCACACAGTATAAATCTGTTCCGTGTGCTTTAAAAGACATGGGCAAAGTTCAGGCCTTCACGTAAAGTTCTATTCTCTGGGCCACATGTTGTGTAATACCAACCCTTTCCCCTCCAAAGGTCAGAAGGCACTCGTCCTCATATGGTGTGTAAAGCCTGAAAAGCCAGTCTGGGCAAATCAACAGGAGCTACTAAACTAAGTGTTGAATTAAGTCAATTTAATATGCTCCCAGAAATACCATAGGATCAGTCTGGTCTACAGTGACGGTGTCAGAGACCTGAAATGCACAGCCTGAATGTTAAACCCATGTCTGCTGAGGGACTGAGTCCAGGAGGGGAGACACAGAAATTTCTCCCCATTTCCATAGGCTGAGGCTTCTCTGCTATGGTTACTCCTTACTGTCATCTCTATATCTGCTTGATATTTTTGCATGACTTTTGGCCAAAAATCTTGCAGACATCTGCTTGGCAGCTCTTTGAGCAGCTCCTTTCGAAAGGGAGTCCCTGTTCTGAACTGCTTGCATGGCTGCATTGCCTCCAGCCTGCTCCTACTCTGCAATGAAAGCACCACATGTGCTGCCAGCAAGGTCTTCCCCCACCAAGGTGGTGCCTCCAGAGGTCTGAGGAGTACCTGGAGCCCTCCTTCTAGACCTTCCTTACAGTCTCTTCCCTACTGTCTTCATACTGGTTCTTCTATGGGAGCTGAAAATATTAATCAATCTAAGGTTTCTAAAGGATTTATTTAATTCAAGTTTGTTGAAAAAATTTCAGAGCTTCTTTCATTCAAAAGCAAATAAAGACATATACATAATTTTTAAATCCGTATTACTGTATTCAGTGAATATATTTTATCTCACAGTTAGTACAATAAAATCCCTTTATTTATAGGCAAGTGAGTCATGAAGATAAATGAGAGAGAAAGACTCCATGTCTGTCTTAACACTGGCATTTGAACTAACACACATAATTAAAGACAAAAAATCGTGACCTAAAGAGATTAAAAACAAGTTACCAGAATAATCTTTTTAGTCATGCATGAACTTGAATTACTTCTATTTATTTTATTGGCACGAGTCTTATCTGGAGCTATATTTCTTTCATGTCTTCTGTAAAGAAAACCCCACTCTCACACATAGGTTTTGTACATTTTTAAAGGCAATAATGTTTTGTGACCACCTACTACAACCCCAGAAGATGTTTATCAAGAGGTGGTCTGGAATCTGTTAGTGCCACTGTAATGGAACTTAACTTGCTGTGAAATTATATAGATATCTAAACCCCCTTGTTTTCCTTCAGAAACTATGTGTGTGGGAGAAAGATGAGTATGGAGAAAAAGTAGGTTTATAGCAGTTCACCCACTTCTTCCAGAAGTACTGTGGATATGTATATTCTGATATGAGGAAAAAAATTCTCCTCACTCTGCCTGAACATATCAAGCATCTGGTACCTGAGGATTTGTGCTTTAGTTTAGCCACTGATGAAACTTGCCTAATGTTCATCAGTATGATGCTCACATTTCCAAAATAACTGAAAAATTATCTTAATTTAAAAGTATTTGACAATTCTGAGACTTATACAGAGAGAAGCATTTGATGCTGTTTCAAGATCAATAATTCTTTCAGTAAGAGTGCACAATTATGCAGAGAAGTTACTTTAAAAATTTTAATGAGGTAATTCAGTCATATTCTCAAGCTGTCTTCTGAATTATTGTACCCCACATGCCTAAGTATGTTGTATTACAAAACAGAATAAAGAGCTGGAAATATTTTACAAAAGTAAATCATTGATGGTATCCTAGTAAAGAAAGAGAAGATTTGCCTCCCTCACTGGTGTCTAAAAATACTTAAAATTTTATTCCTCATTTCTGTAGAGTCAAAATATTTTTTGGTGTTTTGAAGTATTGAGACTTTATCCAGTGAGTACTTAACAGGTTTCTCTGGAGGAACAGAAAAGTTCACTGTGTGTAACTGAGACAATTCCCCTTTAGGGAATAAATCTCAGCTTGTATTTTGTTTTTCCATTCACAGGTGTAGAGAGAAACTTTGAAATTTGTGTGAATGTGTTGAATATATATTTACCCAAGGACATTTAAGCCATAATACTTGGCCTTTTCTGCATGGCTTTAAGAAAACATCTTACATGCAGATGACTGTTTTCCCCATACCCGCTTAAAGTTTCCATGCCCCCAAATGCAAAATGGTGCATGAATGATGCATCTGCACCTGCAATGGTGGAGGGGACCAAGGTCTCTGGAATGACACAGGTGATGGAAAGTGCATAAGAAGGTCTGGTCAACCAACTGCTGAAGAACAGAAGCTCTGCCAGTGATGGGGGCAGGCTCAGAGAATCCACTCCCCACAAGGCCTTTCATGTCCAATAATCACCTTCATGCACTCAGGGCAGGCACCACACCAGAAGGTTTGTTTGATGCTCAGTAATTGAGAGAGTGGGAAACATGAGTCAAGACGAGGGTGAGCAGTGAATTTTGATTGCTTGTGTTTATATTTCAGAAGATTTCTGGCCGTGATTATTTAGTAAAATGAACTAATCAAATGCTTATATCCATGAGAGATGATAATTTGCTTCAAGGTGCTTATTCATTGATTAGAGTTTAGCACAGAAATAGAGCCAGTCAGGAAGAATGAAGTCACTAAAGCTGTTGAAATCACACCAGTAAAAATGAACAGTGATGAATAAATATCCCACAGCCATCTTTGTGTACCAATTTTTCATATCAGTGAAGACTTTTTTACATCAGACCCGTGATTGTTTTCTGATGGATTTGAATACACATGTAAGGAAGAAAGTAATCTTGAAAAGTTAAGAATATACATCCTAAACTATAAAAATTAGTACTCTACAATGCCAGCCACAGCTTTCCAATTTGATTCTTATCAGTTTTTACCAACCTGTTGCACAATCTCTTTGCGAATCCCCATCTGGGACCATTCCAGTTGATCTACATAACTGCCTATTCAGTGCACCAGAGAGAGGTGGAGGGATTGCAGGAATATTCCCTAAGGGATTCACTGAGGACATTGGATCATGATGTTTTACAGTCAAGACCCACAGTATAGTGCCATGTTTTTAATGCTTCTGGGAATACCTCCAGCAGAACAGGTTCTAAAACAGAAAGAACCCAGAGTGCCCTGTGATGGAACAGGGGTACCAAGCACAACCTGGGGACATGGGCAATCCTAACTCAATATGAGGGGAAAAAAGGTTCACTCAGAGTGAGCTCAGACTCTGAAGCTCACAGAACTTATGGAATTTCCATCCTTCAATGCATTCAAACTATACGAGTCCTAGATCTGCTTTGGGCAGGAGGCTGGACTATCCCTTCCTTGCTGCTTGGGAATGTATGTTTTGTCTCTTTCCTCCTTCTTATAACCTTTGGAGACACTTTGATCTGAGTTTGGTTGTTTGGAATTTGATTGTTTCAGAGGAAAGCACTCTAGAACCCGAAACATTTTATAGAATATTACCCATTTTCTACTTACGATGTACAACGGTGTCTATTTCTACTTGCTACATGGTATTTTATCATTCCATTACTGACAAAGCCGTGGGCAGGGAGGGGAAGGAGGGGGAAACCACCATCTGTAAACACCATTAGCAGTGTAAATTAACTATTGACCCTAAATTTTACCTTAGACAGTCTAAGATATTGTTCCAAAGTAGAAAACTGTTCTTAGAAAATACAGTATCACCTACAGCTGAGGTTTGAAGTTAGTCCATACCATGTGCACTGTTGCCCCACAAATAGACTGCCAACAGAACTCCTGACTCTGATACCTGGGAGAGTTTGAGCTATTTTTCACAGTTTTTCATATTTCAGTTTGATGCAACCTGGAGTACTAACCACATAATTACCAGAATTAAAATGCCTGTGAAAGTAAATTTATGTGATTCAAGCTTTGCAAAAGGCTGTGGTACTCTCTGGAAAGCTCATCTTTGTGCATGCAGAGTGTCGTGCTAATCAACACAGATGATGAGTTAATGGCAAAGATTTCAGCTGACAGGAACACTTAAGATAACATGTTCCACAGTATTTTAGAGAAGCTCTGTTGATATCATTAAGATACAAGAATTCTGTGACTTTAGAGGTGCCTAAGTGGTGCTAATTAGGACCTTAAAATAATGACAATCAGTCCTCTAGTGATAATGTATTCTTGCCTTACAGCAATTAGGTTCTATTTACTTCTCAAAATACATTCATAAAACAAATAAATAACTAAAAAATCCTGTACTCTATATGTACAACAGATTTTTTTTTTATTTTTTTTTTACAAAAGTGTTTTATTTTAACGCTCAGGATTTTTCCTGTATCTGTGTTACAATTTCTTTATGCATCAGAAAAATAAGTAACATTGAATTTGGGAGGGAATGAAAAACATCTGTGTCTTTCACAATGATTATGACTGATTTTACTCATCATTTGGGGCACTGAGTAGACATAATATTTTATTATATGTAACTGTGACTCCTAATGGAATGACCTGAGAATTTTGACTTCTTCACATCAGTAGTTAGAAAACTAAAATCAAAACTCTTGTAGTACAATAAAGGACTTGATGATGTCATCTATCTTAGGATAATTTTCTTTATGTTCTTTGATCAATACATTGATCCATTTTTGCCCATTCTTTGGGCTACCTGACAATTTTTGTTGTTGCTGACATGCTGTGATCTCAAGTGAAAGCCTTGCTCTGGATATTCCACTGTATTGCTCAGCAATACAGTGTTTTTTTCTGGTAAATTTGAAAATCTATGTCAGTCCTGCAACTGTCTATTCCTTCAGACTAATGATCATGCACATTCTTCAAGCTCAGCAAATTATTGCTACAGCTCATTTACTGAAGCAGACTTAAATCAACTAGAGAGACTGGTAGGAAATTGTTTTGGCAACAGAAGCTTCTTATGTTCACCCTTCAGTGTTGTTATCTGGCTTTTATAGTGCATGACAAAAAGGGCCGATTGGCAAGCATTTCCTTATTATTTAACTCTGCTTTGTGAAGCAATTGACTTACTTTCAAATAAATTTTATCTGCTTGGAATAAAATTTCCTTTACTGTAAAGTTTGCCATTCCTTTATTTTTTGCTGGTTTCTGACAAGTTACAAATTTCTCTTTAAAACACAGTCATCACATTTTGGAAAGGAGGATCACTCTCGATACCACATATGACCTTCTTCCTTCCCTGCTTCTTGCATTTTCAGGAAGTCCATTGGGTTCATCCTGTTGCTCTCAAGCAACGCTTCATCATCTGCTTGGGTTTTTTTGTGTTTTGTTTTGTTTTGTTTTGTTTTGTTTGCTTTGTTTTGTTTTGCTTTGTTTTGTTTTGTGTGTGTGTTGTTGTTGTTGTTGTTGTTGTTGTTGATTGTTGTTGTTGTATTCCAAGTCCTAGAGGTCTGTGGGTCTGAATGAGTTGAGGTAGAATTATTCTGAGATCTCTTACTTGTTTTTTACAGGTGCCAAGGACTAAGCAGTTACACAGCTCTGACAGTCATTGTTACCTCTGCCAATAAACCTTGGTAACCTCTTAGAATTTTTT
The DNA here is from genome assembly GCA_035583235.1 of Hafferia zeledoni. Taxonomy (NCBI): domain Eukaryota; kingdom Metazoa; phylum Chordata; class Aves; order Passeriformes; family Thamnophilidae; genus Hafferia; species Hafferia zeledoni. The sequence goes on from JAWWEV010000001.1 coordinate 113,106,721, forward strand.
TCATTCTTTACGACAACTATTGAGCCAGCAACAATGTGTACAATTCACATTTTGATGTCATCTCTCACAGTTAGAGCTGCTCTAGGTAAAACCACTTCACCTTCCGTTGCTCTTTAACAAGACTGTTATGGCTTCTTTTAGCACTAGCACTAGAGATCTGTTGGCAGGCTTATCTATCAACAAGTTATCTAGATACACACAGGTTTCCTGTTGTTATCACAAAGGATGTTTTTGCTGCTTTCCTCCAAACTTGGCTTCTACGTTCTGTGGGAGGTGCCCCTTGGTGGAGCTTTTTATTCGTCAGATTCTCTATGACCTTCTCACTGGTGCCAGCAAAGCTGTGGGAGAGGGTATCCTTATCACCCTCAGGAAACAAAGACTTTTCTCAAGAAGCACAAACATCTGCTGGTACGTTGCATTTTCTGCTTCAGAACACATACCAGTCTTGCAGTCTGGTTCTGTTCCCTTTTTGCTCACTTTGCTGTGGCATGAGAGCAGCAGCAACCTCAGTGATAATGACCTTCTCTGTCAGAAGATGATCTGGCAGAGCAGCAGGATCGTGTTGTTCTTACTTGCTACAGTGTCTGGCACTTCTGTGTCTGCAGCTACTGCAACACACTTACTTAGCTCTACGCATTTACTTTGTAAAGCACCCATTCTTAGAAGATCCATTATTCTGTCTCGGGTAGTGTTGCTTAGTGATTTCAGAGACGTTTCTGCATGTAGTCACTGCTGTCAGAAATCATAGAATTGTTTAGGTTGAAAGGGATCTTTAAGGTTTGTCCACCCTCCAATGACATTTTCAACTAGACCACATTGCTCAGAGCAACTTGACCCCGAATGTTTACAGGGATGGAGCACCATTACCTCTCTGGGTAATCTGTTACAGTGTTTCACCACGCTCATGGTGGAACATTTCTTCCTTGTATCTAACCCAAATGATCTGTCCTTTAGTTTAAAACAATTACTCCTTGTCCTGTCACAACAGGCTCTGCTAAAAAGTCTGTCTTCATCTTTCTTATAGTCTCCCTTTAAATACTCAAAGGCCTCAGTAAGGTCTCTTTGGAGTCTTCTTTAACCCAGACTGAACAAACAGAACTCTTTCAGCCATTCCTCACTAGGAGAGGTGCTGCAGATCTCTGATCTTTTTTTGCAATCCTCCTCTGGACTCACTCCAGCAGGTCTACATCTCAGTCATTTGGCACAATTAGCACAAACAAAAGGTTCTATATTTTCCCTCCGTAAGAAAACCAAGACGTTTCCAAAGACACTGTCTGTGTGGTATTGCAGTCTTGTTCTTTGGTCACACCCTGGCATGGAATATGATTGCAGATTTGAGCAACTTGCAGAACTTATACCAATACTTAATATGAAACAGCGTTAGGATTTTCCGTAATTGTGTGCGTTGTAAAGGTCTTCTGTGCTTACTTGGAAGGGGGTGAATGGGCAGGCTTTCTATTTCTTCTACTCACTTCACAGAGATGACATTTACATTTTGTCAATAAAAAAAAAAAAGTTTAAATTCACAGGAAAAAAATCACAACCATCATGTATTCTAGAACAGGAACAGTAGCTAAGCACAAACAGAATTTTGACAACCAGTTATTACTTCAGGCATTGTCTTTTGGAAGACACTTTCGTGGAGAGGTTAACCCTTATTTCCCTGCCTCGTGGATGGAGTGCAACTTGATTCTGGTGGGAGGTGGGGCTTGAATGCTGCTGTAACCTCCGGCTCCATGGGTGTCCTGCGCTCCCGCACTCTCTGCGAGCAACTAACACGGGGTTAAGAGCGCGCTGGCTGCTTCATATCCTGCAACAGGCACGCCTGGCATGGTGCGACACGGAGCCAGTACCGAGCAGTGCCCAGGCACAGCGCTCACCGGGACGCGGCATTCCCGGTTCCCAATCCCATTCCCATTCCCATTCCCAATCCTATTCCTGCTCCCGCCCCGTCGGGCAGGACAGCCCGGGAGCTCCCATTGGTGGAGGTGCCGCCGGGCCCCACTCAGGGGCGTGGCCGGGGCGGGCGGGACGCGCTGGCGGTCCCGGCGCCAGAGCCCGGACGGAGCCGCCGCCGCTGGAACCGGGAGAGGCACCGCCGGGAAGAGCCATGGCCCAGAAATACGACGTGGTCGTGATCGGAGGCGGCATCTCAGGTGGGTCCTGGGGATCACCCGCCGGCCTTCCCTGCGGCATCCCCGTGGGAGCGATCCCGCAGCGTGCCCTGCGCCACCGGGAGTCTGGGGGCGGCGGGGATGGCGATGGATAGCGCCGATGGATAACGGAGTGTCAGGTGTCCAGGGGCTTCACGTGTGGTTGGGGAAAACAAAAGGGGAAATGAGCCAAGTCGCTGTTTTAGGGCGAAATTTCTGCTTCTTGCGTTGGTTTGTACTTCGTGCTCACCCGGAGGGAGTCGGTAGGAAAACTGACTTTGCACGGTCCACAGGTGTGGGAGAACGCAGGGATAGAGGCTGGGGCAGTGGCATCACGAGACAGATGGTATTTTGACAGTTTGAGGTTTTTTTAGATTGCCCTTGCTGAGCTGGCAGGTGTTTTCTTTTGATAAATACTGCGGAAAAACATCTGGGGTTATCTGTATGTTGGGGTTTGTTGCTGTGAGAAGACCTGTACTACAGCCAATTCAGTTCCCTCCTCCTCAGACTTTACTCCGGTGGACTCCTCACACTTTAGTAGGCACCACTGCCCAAACTACTCCAGATCTACTTTGACACTAGCAAGTGCATAGTAGCCCCTCATCCTTATGCCTAAAAAACCCCCAATAATTAATTATTTTTGTGTTACATAAGATGAGAATGTTGTTGTGTTGGAGAAAATTCGTATTTAGTTTGTTGCTCAGCTTAATACTGTATTGGCAGCATTAGCCAGATTTCAGTTTTCAGGGAATCCTTTCTTCACTAATGATTCAGAAAAGATGAGTTTTATGAGCGTGACTTCAGCAATACTACAGCCATTATTGCTGTAGGTAAAGTTAGGTTTTAGTATTGAAAAGGAGTCAGTGGCTTTCCTTTTGTTAATATGCATTGAATTAATGCATGAAACAGCACATAGTTTACTTAATTACATTATTTCATTTACTAAAAGAACAGTAATTGTTTAAATAAATATTTGTGAGTATCTAATTGTGCAAATAATCTGTAGTATCACCAAAAGAAAGAAAGAGTTTGGACCTAGCTTTCCTTGCTTTTTAGTTTTATCAGATGCCTGCTAATATTCCTGCTAGAACGCGACATTTGGTCTTTATCCTTAAGGTTCCTGTAATGCACAGAGTGTCCTCAGGGAATTGCCACCCATTCTGTGTGCAGCTGGTGGTAATGTCATCTTCATATGGTTTTTTAGGGCTCTGAGAAGCTCTTGTTCCCTTCAGAGGGCCTTGCTCCTCCTGCTTTTCAGTCTGTTGCAAAGTTTTGGAAAATGCATGGAGCATTTCTTAGTGGTATCTTGCCTCACTTGTCCAAGAATCAGTAAGCTACTTTAGAACACTTATGCCTTGGACCGAAACATGGTGTGGGAACTGAAATGGAGCCAGGCAGGAAATTTCAAGGCGATTTCACAGTCCCTGAAAATTCGTAAGGACATGAGGAAGACAAATAAGTCACAGCAGTCATGAGGTACAGGAACATTTTTCATGCCAATGGAAACCCTCTGTTAGTGACATAGAAATTGGTGTTTGCCTGTTAGGAATTAGAACAGTCATCATTTTAAGAAAGCAGCTTTTGAAAAATCGACAATAAATACCTTATTTAATAATTAATCCATCTTCATTCTACGACATTCATAGGCAGGGATTATCACTCTGATTGGCCTCTGGTCTGTTTTGCTTTTTGCACAGCTTGTCTGTCACTACCATTCCTGTACCAATATACCTACACTTCAGTTCTGCAAGAGGTCAGACAGTGCTGCTTTGTGGTCTTAGAAAAAAAGGAATCTGTATCTATAATTTTGCTCCTGATGGGATACATGGTAACACTTCCTCCAGTATGGGCAGGATTTCCCTTCAACATGTGTCTGACTCCAATCTTGACTTGCAGTTTGTATCTCTGAAGTGAAATTTGCAGCTGGCTCATCTGTCTTCATTCCTTCTTCTATATTTTACATACTTGTTACCTGGTCCTTGCAAGAAAGGATGGAAAACTTTGGGATAAACTAGTTATTTATTAGCAATAGAAATGTGTATGAGATATAAGCAAGGTTCTTGTTATATTGTGTATGAGCTTCCCAGCAGTGAGGTTGTCACATTTAAAAACAGTTGTACAGTATTTATGATATTAAGCTCAAATCCTGGCTAGCACTTCTGGAGTTATCTATTCCTAAAGCAAAGCATGAAGGCCAATTTCTGAACAGCCTGACACACTCTTCTCATCCATGCTCCTGGCCTGTGTATGCACATCTGTACGTGGTCATTCCCAGGGACACAGAAGCTGCAATCCAGGGATGGAGGGAGCTTCTGCAGAGGGCTGCTCAGTGGGAAGCTCTTGGAAGAAGAACTCGGCTCTGATGGCCTCTACTGCTGAGATTTTCTTGCTGTACCCCATGGAATCTTGTTCAAACTGTCCAGACTGCATCAGCAAGTGTGTTTGGACCCCTACAGAGAGGGATCTGCAGGGTTTGGGCTAGATTCCTCTTTTCACACAGGCTTGCATGCTAAAAATGTGGATCATAGTCAGTAAAAGCCTCAGCTGCATATTTGTGTCACTCTTAATAGATAATGTCTCTTGTGATACAGTTAATATTAATTATAGCATTTTATACCAAAGCATAGTAAATAAACTGATGCCTCAAGTTAAAGACCTTCCCCATACCTACAGAGAGTTATTTCTACGCCTTGAATATATATCACATTTTCTATTTATGGGGTTTTCTACTGCACTTAAGTGTGTGTGCTGGTTTGGATTGATTTTGACCTTTTATTTTACTTTTATATTTGTTTAAGCTATGTAATTCCCTCATTTGTTGAAACACAGCAAACTGAGGGCCTATGAATAGCCAGGGATATGTGTCATTAATCAGCAGGTTCATAACCCTGACATTCCATTAGAGAGTCCTCTCCTGCTTGGGTTGGGCTATACTAGGTGAGGGCAATACTTGCTGGAGTTATTTAGAACTAACTACTGTATTGACAGCTTCCAGAAGTTGTTCCTTTTATGCAGCATGTCACTGTTGTACCTCTCCTTACACATTGTCCTCATCCCAGCTCCATCAGCTCTCTTACAAGGTGAGACCACAATGACAAGGAGATTCAGATTTTGACTCCATAGCCCTTGGATGCAGCGTGCTCAGGTACCCTTGAGATAGAAGATGGGTTGCAAGGAGGTCCTGGGTGCTCAATCACTGCTTGGAGACTTCTCATTAACAACTGGACAGGATTAAGTGCTCAGAGAGTTTTGACAGAAACCTCTGATATTTCAGCTTGGCAAGTCTGGAAAATGGTTGCTGCCTACTTGTGACACGTAATTTCTCAAAACTTTCTAACTGACCTTATCAGAGCATATTTTCACATGGATAACAAAATGTTCTGTTGACTCAAAGGCTACCTCCTTGCCAAATTTCAACTTGCTGCTAGAACTTCCAAAACAGGAATAAAAAAAGAAAAGCCATGAGTTTTCAGAATCAAAGAATATTTTCCTTCCCTAGATGTTTAGAAATAGCTAGTCAATTGTGACCAAGATTTTCCAGCAGAGAAGAATCAGTTTGAAAAAAACCACCCTGAAAATTCAAGCTGAAATAGTTCCAAAATTGTCAAAAATGGGAAGGAACAACGAAAAAAAAAAAAAAAAGAGTGTAAGCAAGACACCCTAACTTTTTTCTGTGTGATGTTTGGACTGTATTTGTGTGCCAGCCTCCCCTTGCACGGAAGCCAAGTTTACCAAAAGATGTCATGGAGAGTTAATTATATTTGTCTACATAATGCAAACCAGAGAGGCAGCAGATATGGGGAAGTATGTCCAGAAGCAAGCAAGTCCAAGAAAACTTGAACGCTAATATCTTTTGGAAGAAATTCCAGCACATCATGTTACAAGTACAAAGCACAAGGGAAAAACAGGCATAACTGAAACTTACACTTAAGATTATAATTCTATCACACTGATTGTCATTATTTCTGTATAAAAGGATGTTTGCTCTTATCTAGAAACAAGGAAATTGCAGAGTTCTACAAAATGCATGCTGAGATTTGCCAGCCATGTGCTGGAAACAGCACTGTTTTCTACTGCACTTACAGAGGAGTCCAAGGGCCACAAATTGTAGAAAAAGTTGGGATGTAAAAATAGTAGTGATTAATCTTTATATTGAAATAAAACATATGATATATTATTAAGGCTTTTTTTTTTCTTCTCCATGGAAAAGCACCCTGTGTTGGCATCTCCATCTCCACAGTATGTGATGGACAACTTTACCACTTGAACTACCTACACCTTGGCAGCAGGCTCTGAGTGAAAGACAATAATGAGGAAATGCAGATTCTCCTTGCTTGCTATCATGGCAGCACAACTTATGTTGTATACTGCTCTGTTTGTTTTGACAGCATGCCAAGCTGCTGGTGGGTGGTGGTGTCAGATAAACTGTCAAGCACACAGTTGCTGGTGTAAGATAGAATCAGTTCCACTTGTGTAAATCTGGAGTAGTTTTCAGTAGATTTTTTTTATACTGGTATTTCTGAATTTACTTGAGATTTGACCTGTGGGATAGCTGGTTCCTCAAATGTATCCTGTTTATCTCGTTACATTTACCCTGTGCTGGGCTCCATCTACCCAGTTCATTCCCACTTTCTCTCTGGATCCAACTGGAAAGCTGATAATCAGTGATATATTTTCATTTAGAACCAGAGATTCCTAAAGACCATTTTTTTGGGATGCAGGAATAAATAGGAAGGTTTCACAGAGCTCTCAGTTTGCCATGTACTGCTAGCAAGCTGTCATTATCACAAATTATTACAGCAGGAGCCCCACATATACTGTAATGGATGTTTTATTCAATACTTGCAAATAAGCAGAAGTACTACTTTCCATTTTCCTCGTTCTTCATAGTATATTCTAATGTTTTGCTACTAAAGGTGCAAAACCTTATGATGTTGGGCATGGGTTTTAATCAGGAAACTCCTTTCTGTTGTGCCCAGTTCTATGTATTTAGTTTTGGCCAAAATATGATTGTGATGTGTTCATTATATAAAACATATACATATATATGTATATAGTATGCATATACACATGTATATATATAGTATGTATATATGCATATATGTCTGTATATATATAATTTCACATGTATATCATATTGGTATATAATATAATTCAAATACTATTTTTTTATCATATCCTTCACACAGATTTCAATGCTAATTCCGTAATTTATAAGCATTCCCTAACCCAGTACTGAGTACTGACAGCTGGTTCTGCCCCTGGGTGTAGAATGTGTCAGGTTTGGTTTTGGCAAAAACAGAGTGTACACAAGCATGATTCATAGGTTAGCAAATTCAGAGCTCCTGAGATTGTGCTGTTAGCCTATGCCTGGTCTTTGAGGAGCAGGTTTTGCACTGTGCCTCGGGCTTTGGTCAAAGGCACTGGAAGTTAGGAAAGAGTATTCCTGTTAGCTAGGTAGATCTGAGTTCTTAGAATTCTTATTTACCTCAAGGAACAAAAGAAATAGCCCAGTAGTTAGGACAGATCCCAAAATATCCCAGCGTAACAAAACCAGGCATGGGACAGGCATTATGTCTTTCCTGGGAATACCAGTGCCAGTGTGCTTGGTATTTGTGGCAATGACATTGATCATCATGTAGCAGCAACACTTTTTCACACAGTTGGTCATCATTTAGCTAACAAGAATTTATTCTGCATAGACTAAAAAAATGGTCAATAATTATCAAATGTGCATAATTACCTTAGACGTGTCCATGAATTAGGTGGTATCAAACCATTGTTGTCTTAACTGGTGCTACCCATTTTAATATGTAAAGGGAAGAAGGATTCTGCATGTCTAACCCTCTGCTAACTCTTTCTGCCTTTGTTTTGGCAGGAGGGCATTACTTTGGGGAAGAGATGTTTACTTCAAGGGGCTTTGGATGTGAAAATCCCAGTGGGAGTGTATGGAGGAGTGGATTCATCCTCAGGGTACAATTCTCCCTTTCTGCCCACTGCGTTTCTGTTAAAATTGTCCGTGAGAAACTGTCTTTGTGCTCTTCAGAACAAGGCTTGCATCTGTAGGAAACATTTAAACAGTAGTGCCATTGAAACCAGTGAAAGGCTTGGTCTCAGTTGGACAATGTACTGTGTAATAGAAAATATTTATTCTCTTTTGGTTAAAATCTTTACTGAATCATGTGGGGGGGTTTTGGTGATTTTTGTTTTGGTTGTTGTTGGTTGGTTTTGGGGGTTTTTTTGCTAGAAGGGCAAAAAAGAATTGATGAAAAAGAAATTAAAAATATTTACCCGAAAATGTCAACATACATGCACCCAGTCTCACCCCAGTATTGAGCATCCCATAAGAAAGGATGTTAAAGAAAGTATGAAAAGATAAAATACAGTTTCTGACAGATGGAAAATTAGTCATGTTATGGCATTAGGCAACATTGAAGAAGAAATAAATGTGAACTTGTGATCCACACTGTGTGTTCTTGCTGTTTTGTGAATTTAAGGGGCTGTAACTTAATTAATAGCATTGTTGGGTTTGCAGGTTTTTGTATATTTTTAGTGGCAATTTAAAATCTTCAAATCCTTAGTCTGTGAAAGGAAGTGGTTCTTTCTCATCCTCCTATATCTTGTTGCCCATTAGTGACTTCTGTGGTCAATCTGCTGTAACTGAGCACGATTTAACTGTATTTTGAAATTTATTTCAATACTATGATGTGCACAAAAATTCCAGTGCAAGTACAATCAAGGATGGGGGAGAAGGAGAAGAAAGGAGAGGAAGGGAGTTTTTACTCTGCAGTCATGGCAGAATTATTTTGCATCTCTCATGACAGGTTCATGTTTACTTGGCAAAGAGACTTCTAGCTAAAAAAAATGAAAGCTGATTCTAAGGTGGCCATTGCCAGATTTAATGACTCAGTTGTGTTTAGGAAAAGTTATGTTTTCCATCAGTGAAACAATAATCATAGCATTAGGATACTATCACTTTGAAACCTCAATAAGGATATATTGACATTTCTCTTACTTTACTGATGTATATTAGAATAATGAGCAAAGAAGTCTTAAAATTACTTCCCTGCTTAAGACCAGAAAAATGTAGCGATTTTCCAGGAAGACTTTTTCCCCCCATGCTACTCAATTAAATCTTGCTAGAATACTACAGTAATGAATTAGTCAACTTTCACACAGTGTAATTATCCCACACCATGTACAGTAGGGTGGATTAACAAGGATTTTATGAAGGAATGCTGTAATAGGTTGAGTTTGGTCCACTTTCTTCTGGATAGTGGATCCATAAAAGGCACATGCACTTTGTTAAAAAAGCTAGCAAGTGGGCAAACTACACATCTAGGAAAACAGCAGTTTGCTTTTCAATATAACAGGTAACTTTCTGTGCCTTTGTTTTGATATGCTCCATAGGGCACACACAGTGGCCTCAGTTTGAAAGGTTAAAAGTTTAATGGTATCAGCCTGTCATCACTCCCTTCACAGCCCTTGAGTGTTTTGGATACACACCATGTGAGAAGTGCTATCTCTTACAAGAGAAAGATGCTGGTGATTTTTCCTTCTGATTGTGGTATATCAGTGAATCTGTTTATTGCTGTGGATTTACAGCGTCCAGATTTTGAAAAGTAGAATTACTGTATATTAGTATAAAATTACTCTCACATGTCCAATAAAGCATCTTTTTAAAAACTCGCATTGTTTGTGCTACAGAACTCGAATCTTCTCATATGCCCTGTATCAGCTCAAGTATTGAGGAAGCTTGGAACTATTCTCATAAATCTACCTTTATAAATGCTGCCCTACAAAATAGGGAACTATTTCCCATATTACATGACTTGTCTGAGAATCAAGGTTGAGTCTCTTAAATCCCAGTGTTGTGCAGTACCTGCAGAGTTGAACCTTTCTCTCCTATGAGGTAGAGATAGGCTTTGTTGTATTTTTCATCAGGCTACATACAAAATTCAGTGTTGTTCAGCATGTCTATATTTTAGCCATGGGGTATATTTTGTAGTCTGCAGATTGGCATCAGTTCACCTAAGTTTCTTTTTATTTTAATTTTTTTTTTTTAACTGTGTATTCAGTAGTTTGATGCATTGGAAAGGGCTTTGCTTGGTAGGATTATGACAATTTTCCGAAATGAAAGCAGCAGCAGTGTGATCTGTAGCAGCAGTAATTCTGAGTCCCTTAATAGTGCTGCAAAATCAATAGGAGCAGAGCTTCCCTGCATGGCATCTTCAGACAGGGGAGCTGCTGGTGGAATTGCCATAGAAACCCTTTGGAGGATATCTTGTCTTGTTTATTCTCATTTAACAGTAAGTGAATTTCTACAGCCAGATACTGCAAATGAGGCATGGTTTTGGCAGGCTCCTTCCATCGTGCTGAGGCAAGGAGTATATTTGTAATTCATAGAATTAGAGTGATATCTGGAAGGAGTGGAGTCAGTGATTTGGGGAGGTTTGCAGCTTTATCTCAAGGCTACATTTGGAGGAGGTGGAGATGTCACTGGAACACAGACATGGCCTGGGCTGTGACAGGCATATCTGTGCTGCAGTCACACCAACCTACACCAGGGTGTTTTAATTACATCATCTGAGTTTTGGCAGCGACCTGAGAGGTCTCAACCCAGTGCTGGGTTCAGCTCAATACAGTGTGTTCATGTAGAATGATTTGGGTTGGAAGGGACCTTGAAGAACATCCCATACTCACCCCCTGCCATGGACAGGGGCACCTTCCGCTAGCCCAGGTTGCTCAGAGCCCTGTCCAACCTGGCCTTCGGTGCTTCCAGGGATGGGCATCCACAACTGCCCTCCCCCTTGGCAGTTGCTGAAGGTGCACAGTGAACTCTGGGGAAGCAGTGGAGATGGTGGAGAGGAAGTGAGAGGCCAGCTCCATGTGGCATGAGAGGAGCTGAGCAGGAGGGCATGGATCAAGGATCTGGAAAGAAGGAGGTCCCATTCCTTCCTCTCTCATTCTCACCCCATTTATCAATCAGTCACTCTCTAGTGTCCAGTCCTGTTGAGCATATTGGAACAGCAAGAAGAGTCTTGAAAATTCAAGTTATGAAGAAGATGAAGGGAAAATATGAAACCTATTTAGAGGTTAACTGTGTATCAAAAGGATATCTTAATGAGGTGGGTCCAATAGACAGCTACACAGAGATGCCCTATGTGGGGTGTTGTTTCTAGTCATCCTAGTTCTCCTCTACAGAAAATAGTTTCCATGCTTTAAACAAATGAATGTGTAGTAACAATCTCTAATCAACATATTTTGTGTTGGTTTTATTTCTGAGTCACACCCTTTGCCAGTTCCCAGTAAGCTGTCACTGTCCAAACATATTTCTTGCTCTTTCCTAGTTTTTGTAATTGTATTTTTTTTTTTTTCCTTTTTGGACAAATGTCTAAGGTGACACTTGGGTTAACAATAATGAAACTAACAACCTGTAACTTTGGAGTGCAAGAAGTACAGTTTAGTAGGCAAACATGTTAGAGAACCTCAGCCATTACAACACATTCTTCATCCTTTAGCAGCCCTTCTTTATCTGGATATATCACATAATTAAGCCATAATCCAGTAGTAAGCTTAACTTCCACCTCAGTCCAGCGCAACCATTATTCTTCCTGAACAACTGTGGCAGGAATATAGCTATTGAATACATCAAGAAATTATGGTCTTAAGCAGTGAGGATTTTCATACAACCTTTTTTCATACCTAGGCCAGATTTTTTATTGCTTCATGTTCCATAGGATTACACATGGATGCACTGTGCATTTTCTCAAGGCATGTATATCTACATGTATACATGTATATCATGTATTTGTAAGAAAGTAAACTTTCTTACAAAAGAATTACCCACTTGTACCTGAGTGTCCAGAGGTATTGACACAGAATAGAGAATTCAACCTTTTATTTTGTGCATCTAGGAAATCCACTATTTTCTGACAAAACTCGCTGTGTATTTTGAAAAATCATTTTTCCTCATATAAAAAATACTAATATTTGTAAGAAAATACTGCCATTTGTGTTTCCAATGTTATGGACTCATGGCTTCTATGTTGAGGAAGATATGAACGCCATCACTGAAAGGATTAAAGAATTAACTTTAAAAAAATATGAAATATGTTTCTATAGACTTTCCTGGAGGAAAAAAAAAGTCATCCAAACTACTGAAATAAATTAGATCAATTTATAAGAAGTCCACTCCACTGACTAATTGCTTGCATTTAAAAAAATGAGAATATCAAACAGAAGAATTAAGTATAGTTCTGCTCTAGTAGCAATCTAAAGAATATGGTGTAAGGATGTAAAGTTATTTTTAGGTGAGTATGGAAGTTGTATGTATAATTTCTGCCAGTGTAAGACATTTCAACTTCCTCAGTTCTGGTTTCCAGTGAATGGTGTTCCACTTCCCCATGAAAAGCTAATGTGCACAGAAGTTTATGGTCTCTTCTGTATTGTCCTGAAAATAAATGAATAACTTAACACTGCCCATAATGGTTCCTCTCCTCTGGTCCTTTCAGACATGCATTCTTTGTAGGCTCAAAAACAGTTGATTTTAATCACATTTCAAGTTAATGTAATAAACATGAGTATAATATCATTATTCCTTCCTGCAGGATATCTTGGAAGTTCTGATCAATAAGGCTGGCTTTTGTGTACTTAAGGAGGGGAAATGAGTCTAAAGAAACGATGCTTCAGTGCCAAACTGGCCTGCAGGGCAGTGGGATAATCTGATTTCACCAACTCACAATTGCTTTTTACAATTTCAGTTCCCATTTGTCAAAAGCAAAGAGGTCTCCTGTCCTATTGAATTTTCAGCTGTCTCTAGTGGCTCCATCACAAAGTCCCATAATTAGATGATTTTTGCTGAGACCATATTTCTTTTTATAAAGTATCTACATGCAGCCTCTTTGATTGTCATGGTCAAACTCCATTGCTGAAAATGAATCGTGACGGTGAAGGAGAATTTCCTTATGCATATGAATGAGGGTGGATAGCAATGGAGTAGAGAGAGAAGATGTTGGAAACCCTCCTTTCTGCAACATTATTATTTCTGCAAATCCCACAAGCTGAGTGCTGCCTTTCTATGCATTGTACAAATGAAGAGTAAGATGTGTGTCCCTTAATAATTGAAATTTTACTGCTTTTAAAATGCCAAAATAATAACCCAAAGGGGAAAACTTCATTTGGTGAACACTGCCTGTCGAGATGGTTATAACACGCAACTAAGCAGCAGCCACATGATTTCTGTGGTGAGACACCACCAAAAGTTTCTCACTTCTCTCAGGAATTTTTGAGAGCAGTTGACTGAAATCTCTGACCCTGAAACTTTCAGTTTTTGACCATTGATGTGGCTGATTGCTGCCACTTACTTTAATGCTGTTTCTCTTTTCCTGGTAGGTTTGTCAGCTGCCAAATTGCTGTCTGAGTCGGGGGTCAGCGTGGTGGTCCTTGAGGCCCGGAACAGAGTTGGAGGAAGGACATTCACTATCAGGGTAAGTTCTTCCCTAGATGCTGGACTCTCACTTGTGCTGGTCTATGATGTGGCAAACATCACTCCTATCTTCGAGAAGATCAATTATTTTGAGCCAGGAAAGTAGGATCTCAACTCAATTCCTCAGAAGGTGACAGAGCAACTAATCCAAAAGTCATCAGTCAGCATGAGTTCAACAAGAGGCTTGACCAACCTGACAGCCTTCTGAGATGCAGTGACTGTCTTGGCAGATGAGAGAAGAACAGTGCATATTGTCTGCCTAGACTTCCATAATTCAAAACTGTCTTCCATTATCTCTCAGATAAACTGATGTGGTGTGGATTGATACAGCAGACAATGAGATAGACTGAAAACTGGACTGAAAACTGGCTGAACAGCTTAATCTAGAGGATCGTACCATCACTTTTGTCACGTAACAGAGCTCTCTTTGGACAGGTTGCATTGCCATATGTGCCAGTGGGCTTTTCTTTGTCGGAGTCCTTTAAAATTGGTCTGGAAGCCACTCTCAGAGCCATCCAATGGGATTTGGGTGCCTAACCAAACTGTGTAGTGTCATTTTAGCTGCCCTAGGATACTTTGCCTGCCATCCACCTGCAGGTCTTCCATGGATCATGACTCAAATCTGTCAGCCTTGCTCAGAAATCTTCCATACCTTGGGTTGTCTAAAATGGTGTTAAACGTCTGTATTAAGGTAACTGAATCCCACCCATATAGTCCACAGCCTTTGTCCATGGCAGGATCTCCTTTGCCTTTCACTTTACACAGGGAAAAAAACCATCATCTGAGAACATGAGTGTCAAAGCATTTCTCCTCTCATTCCTGTCTCACTTGCATACTGTAACAGGCGTGATAACTTAGAGCCCTATAAGAAGCAGACTGAGCAGGGCCAGACATCATTACAGCTCAGAGACACATTTTAAGGCATCTTAAAATTATCTGAAATAACACTCCTGCTTCTAAAAACAAACTGCATTTTGATTGTCATTAAAAAAAATGAATTCAATGAAGAGTCA
>JAWWEV010000001.1:113121474-113159197 GCA_035583235.1 Hafferia zeledoni
TGAAACCTCCTACTTTATTCCTGCTTCCCAAGTGAGGGTGGTGCTGGTCTGAGAGGTGCACTGAGCACCTTTCACTCAGGTGCAGCAATGGCTGGAGGCTGCTGGCCTGGTGGAACCAGGCTGGAGCCAAGGTGTGCAGTGCTGGAAAGGAGATTAATTTCCTTGCAAACTGCAGTGCAGTGCTCAGCACCTGTAGCATTAAGTCTAAGCAGGTATCTACAGAGAGAAAACAAGCCTAGGTGCTGGAGACGATTTCAATTTGTGAAATGTTTTGCAGTGACAAGAAAAGTAACATGAGTTCTGAAAAATTTCAGTTAGATTTAAGTGAAGTATTGATGGGGTTGTATGTTTCTTCATATTCTCAAGTCTTTTGTGAGACTAAAAAGCCAATACTGAAAACTATGGGGAAATTTAAGCAGGAGTTAAACGCAATTGCACACATGTGTGTGACAGAGTGAAGACACTGTGAACTCTGTGTGTCAGAGAGAGCTCAACACTTCCGAATTTTAGGTCAGTCAATACACAGAATCCCAGTCACAGAATCATTTAGGTTGGAATAGATCTCTAATAACTTCAAGACCAACCTTTGACAGATTCCAATGCTTCCTTTCTGTGAAGAAATTCTTCTTGAATGTCTCACACATACATTCCATGCACATGTATCCACAATATGGAATAATTTCTTCTCCTTCTAGATGTCTGTATTGAGGATCTTCCTGCACAGCTTCTGATTCCTGTATTCTTTTGACAGAACGAACACATTGGTTACGTAGATGTTGGTGGAGCATATGTGGGACCTACCCAAAACCGGATTCTCCGACTGGCAAAAGAGCTGGGTGTGGAGACCTATAAAGTGAATGTTGAGGGCCATATGTTCCATCATAAGGGGGTAAGTATTGCATCTTCCATGCTGAGATAACCGAGGGTATCACTGAGCTTTGGAAATTGCTGACAGTCATTAAGAGGCTTTCATTTAAAGCTCATATTTAGTAATCCAGAAACCACCTGTTTTAGGTGTTCTGTTTTAAGCATTCTGTTTTCACTTATTTGGATCAATGATTCTTATATTATTTTTAAAAGTGTTCAGAATGTGTAACTGAGAGGAGTTAAAAAATTTGGTATACATTTGGCACATTATCTCTGAACATATAGTCTAAAGCAGCTTGGCCTAAAATTGAGAAAATGCTTATTCTGAAACAAAAGCCAAATCTAAATTTAAAAAAAAAAAAGCATTGTTGAATGGTATCAAATGATGACACCAGAATTATGGGACTGGGAGTAGTCTAAATATATATGCCCCACATAACTACATTCACATGAAATCTCTCCCAGTCAGTAGAGTGGGATTCATCTTACAAATGTGTGTCTGGAAGCTGGACATCTAGTTTGAGGCTCGCTGAGATTCCCTGTCTAGCTAATGGTGAGAAACAAGCCCCTCCCAAGGCTCACCATAAGCTTCATGTCTGAGAGGTGAGTCCAGGAGGCTGGTCTTCAGTAGGTACTGGTGTAGCTGAAGAAAACTGAAATGAGGCCTGTCTTCAGAGCAGATTTCCAGCTCTTGTCTTAGATCTTTAGCCCACTGAATTTTTTGCTCAGATCCTAGTCAGGACCTACTGCCAAACCTAGTGCAGACCTATAGCAGTAGAAAGAGGGATAAAAAAAGGCCTAAGATTCATAGGGATGAGATATGACTGACTGTCTCCATGAATCACAAACTATTTCAGTTTCCACAGACCATTACTTTCAATTTTTTTTTAATATTCTTTAGTTTTGGTACTTCACAGACTCTGGCAGAACAAGACTTGAAGTGTATATGAGTCAGAGTTGACATACTTGATAGACTCAAGGCTATGTGATGGATCCTTAATTGGTCTCATTTCTGTTACCTTCCTGCTTTTTCTTCCCATAATTACAGCAATGTGTTCCTGCTGCGAAGTTTTATCATCTGGTTCTGCAAGCAGTCCTTATTGATCTGATTGATGCCATACTTATAAAATAGTACCATCTTAAATATTTGCATAGCCACTCCATAAAACTAAAAAAGTTATTTTTCACCTCCTCATGGAAAATCAGAGTAATTCCACAGCAAGAGGGCTGGGCTGGTTTGTACCAGCTGAATGTTTGTCCTAGTCTGTTTAATTTAAGCTCGAGCATGGATCTCTTAGCATCCTAAAAGGCACTTATCTTTATGTTAAATAAAAGGCTCTAATGGGTTACATGAATTTGAGCTCTTAATCCATTTTGTCACTGAGGCTGCAGCTTTTGATTGTCCCACACTGCATTATGCACGTCCTTGCTAATGAACATGTAATTTTGTAAGATTTCTTTGAAGTGAAAACATGTTTCTAAGCAAGAGGCAGCATTATGAGCTATTCAGCTGGATCACAGGCTCTGGATCAATTCTGGATTTGGTATTTTGGTCCCACTGAGCTAATCAGGGTCCCAAGGGAGCTGTAGTTGTTGGACAGAAAAGGGGCTTTAAGGGCTGTCTACCAGCATGGACAGACTTAAGCACAGGATAACGAATAATAATGATTTTCCTCCAATAGGTCTCATTTCTCCCACATCCTCTTCCCGTGAATTGTAGAGTTTGTCTTTTTTTTCCTAAGGTTTTCCACAGCTTCTGCTCCTTACTCTTTCCTTGAGACATGGTGTGATCACCATGGCCCTTTGACTTAGAGATGTGTTGTTGAACTCTCTCTTACATCCCATTTCTACAAGAAGCCTGTTGACCACCATCTGTGCAGTCCTGGCTGTTGGCTGGGTTGGTCAGTGCCAGGGGCTCTCAGGGCTTGTACATTTTACCTGCTGCCCACTGTTAACATGCCTGAATGGTGAGCTGGCCAGGTAGGGATCTGTGCCCTCCCAGCTGTAAATGTGCACCTCATACTCCTTAAAGATGCTCCAGGAATACAAGCACCTGTGGTAATTCCTAGGTGACAGAAAATACTAGCAAAGACATGATTTGGTGTTAAAGAACCATTGCCCCAGAAATTAAACATTAATCTCAAAGGCAAATGTATTCAGCTTCTTGGGCTAAGACACCATCAACTGTGGGCCAGCTGCTGCCTTTTAGGTCTTAGTCAGACCTTGTAAACATTTCTACTGGTGTCTCATCTGTTATTTCTGTCAGCTGGTGGCCAGGACTGTGTTGCCAGGCCAGACAGGAAGGGCTTTCTCCAAAGTCTGCAATGTGGTGTGGCTTTGTCAGAGGCGAGAGAGAGTGTTTTGAGCAGTGACTAAGCACAGGTTTAGAGTTTGTTGTGACAGTCATCCAGCATCTTCAGATTAAGAGATTTTTGACCTCTTGTTTACCATAGTAATCAGTTCAGCTTGGCTTTTTCTGAAGATTTCCAGGGTACTGCTTGGATTGAGTTAGGGGAAAGTGGGGAAGTGGTTTATCCTAGCAACGGAAGCAGACAAGGGAAAGTGGAAATCCCCAGAGGGATTTAATGAGCTGCTTTTCTCTGAAAGAAATTTTTCCCAGATGTGTGTGAAAAAACTCCATGTACTGCAAGCTTTAAAAACATATTGTTTGGTTTATGCAGGTTTCCTTTGCAGTTGCAGTTTATTTGAAAATCTAAATATGTAACTGTTTATCTTTTTTTGTGGGTGGGTGGTTTTGTTTTGTTGGGGTTTTTTTGTTGTTTTTGTTTTTGTTTTAATAGTTGTTCATTCTTTCCCATCAGTTAGCATGGTAACATGGACTGCTTTGGTGTCAATCAGGAATATTTTTGTATCCTCCTGTTGTAAATCTGTAATTTAAAACTGCAGTGTTTGTTATGAGCCCCAGACTTTCTTTCCATCAGAATTTCTTTGTGGATACTGTCCCATAATTCAATAAGAGTGCTTTAGGACTGAGGAAAAACAGATGTGCTGGAGCTCTCCTTTCCCTAAAGAGGCAGAAAACTTATTATTTTTACAGTGGTCCTTGAAGGTCTTGCTGTGCTGTTTTCACCTTTTCAGCAGAAAACCCTAGAAAGTAAAGGTATTAGGGCCTTGATGTGGTATTAAGCTTGTCATATAACTGCACTCCTCTAATATCTGGCAGTAGCACCCAGCTCCAGTATATATCACATCAGTAAATAAGGACTGATTCTGCTTATTTTTTTGCTTATGGCTTTCAGAGCAAGGTAACACTTGATAAAAGATGAGCATTCCTATGCAATGCTTCACACTGGCCATCTAGTCTTTCTTTAATCTCGCCTTAAGCTTAGGGTGCAGCAGGTAAGTCTGTGCTGACCACCATAAATCTGCAGTTCAGACACAAGAAATCACAGTCAGTCCCAGGCATTGCAATGCTCTCAGGGCTGGACCTGCTGGAGATGCTGAGCAGGGAAGGAGCTGAGGTCTCACACTGCCCACAGCTACTGCTCTGACTGTGTGTGCTGTGCATGGCCCAAGGCAACAGCAACCCCTGCTCTGGGGCACAAGGGATGCTCCTCCTGTGCTTCCTGATGTGTACCCTGTCCCCAGCACAGCAGGCAGGGGCCAGACTTGCCTTTCTCAAGACTGGAAAAATTGTCAGATCCTCTGGCACAAACTGAAACTTGGTGTGGTGTCACAGCTGGAGTGGCTTGGGGTTAATTCCTGTAGTTATAGCTATGAGCTCCAGAGTAGCCCTGAGCAGGGAAAAGACTGACCTTGCAGAGCTCATCCCTGTCTGCTGCCTTCTCACCACTGAAGTATGATGCTTGAGGACCTCGTTTCCATTGGATTGGTGTGAGGTAACTAATCCAAGCAGGCAGCAGGACTCAAATCTGAGCTCTGCAGGAAAGAATTTGACATACCAGGAAATGAAAAAAGAAGTTAGATAAACTCTATGGGTCACTCAAGCAGCCATGTGTTAACATGGGAACAAAGCCAGTAGGTTATTTGCCTTTCAGTTAAGAAAACAGTTGTTCTCAAAATAGTACATGCAGAACACTGTAAACTTGTTTAAAAATGGAGTATTGCAAGACCTGTTTGCAGTGAGCTCCTCTGTGAAACATGCAGCCAGAGCTCCTCTGCCTAGTAGGGAGACAATATTTAAAACAAATTAATAACTTACCAGCCCCAGGTCACTTGGGCTGGGCTTATTCCCTGCTGTGACGGTACTTTTGCAAGAGAGAAAGCTGAAAAACTAATGTGTCTAAGGCTGTTTGGTTTGTGCTGTCTGATGGGCAATGGGAATTTCTTTCCTGGAATTTGTTAGAATTGGGCTTTGCTTTGATCAGCTCCCGTGTCTGATAGGTACAGCCCCACCTCACAAGGGTTTACTGTGTCTGTGAACTGTTTCAGGCTCTGAATTCTGTCTTGGCCTCTTCCAGGCCTGTTAGCACTGTTATATTTTTCCAGCTTTTCCTGCCATTACCCTCCAGTCTTACTAAAGGTATGGTTTCTTTGCATGCAGAAGTGAGCAACAAGAAATACAACGTTAGACGGTTAATTATCAGTTGGCATGTAATAGTTCTCAGGGGATAAAATATGTTTTCCCATTGATCTCCCTGGGCTATGCCATTGACCAAAGATTTTGGTATAATAATATTTTCAGATCAGAAATGAAAGGATTGTTCTTTTTTCAAATAACAGATAAGTGAACATCACATGTGGTATGTGTCATACCAGTGGCCAGAATGGTGAGATTTCCTGACCAGTCCTCATCAGTTTGTCTAATGCCAGTATAGAGGTGGAAAAGTTGGAGGAAAATACTAGCTAGCCAGATGGTGGGCAAGTTCTCTCACCAGTTGCCCCATCCGCAGCAATCAGGACAGTCTGGAATTTTCTCAGCCTGTAGCTGTTGAACTCAGTACTGAGTTTGTGCTGGGGGCTGGAAAAGATGATTTGATGCAAATCTCATCATAGAGTTTCAGAGACTTCTCTTGGGCTGTTTTTCCAGCAATAGACAGAATAGGTTTGCCTGAAAGCAAGAGAAGGAGAGGACCTTAGAAGTTAATTTTTTACTTTCTTTTTAAAGAAGTGCTTCCTGTTTTAAGTTAGGCAAGCTAAGGATAGGAGAGGGGTTTGCAAGTTACACCACTCCGTACAAGCAAAGTCACTTATCAAAAAGTCTGTTGAAAGGAGGTGTCACTGAACACTGAAAAACTGGGAAGTTTTCACTGCTACTGCTGATTGACAGGCTAATCTTTTCCTTTGCTCCCTTGCAGTATTGACATGACCAAACTGCAGTAATAACTTCTCTTCACCTGGATTTGGGAGCTGACAGCATTGCTTAAGGGCAGGATTATTAGTGTTAAAACATGTGAAGGAAGAAACATGGATGGCACCTGTGTTCCCCATCAGAATAAAAAGTCAAGCAATAAATGAACTTTGAAGGAGCAGTATTTGTTGATCTTTTAAAAAAATAAAATATTTTTATGTGCAGTAAGAAGGAAATGATTAGCAGAGTATTACTTCTATGATTAGCAGTGTATTACTGCTTTGTATCAGGATTTCCTTGTTTGATACAGCATTAGTTTATGAGCTGTAACATGTAGCATATCCCTTTGCATACAGTTTTTGGTCCTCTTTTCTGTGGCTGAACAGGCAGTGCTCCAAACTGTCAGTGAGAAATTTTCCTCAAGGAGGAAGAGGCAGTGTCTTATAAAGGGTTCCCCTGCTGGTGGTTCACAGGAGAATTTTGTCTGCTCTTGCCCTGGCAGTTTTTGGATGCTCATGTGCACCTGGAGAAGGCTGGAGCAGCATCCCCCCCTCCCCTTCCTCCAGTGTAAATCTCCAAACCAGAATGAAACAGGGGTAAAAGAGATAAAAACATATATGGGACATAAGATTAAGATTACATACCCAGAAATCCAGAGGTAACCAGCCATCTCCACAGAGGCATCCTGGTAACTTGAAAGCTCAGCGTTTGTTGGAAATTTGAAAAACAAAACAACCCTTAAACTCTTGGATCTCAAGCTGAACTGAGTGCTGAGATCACACCCTGGTGCTTTCCTTGGCCCAGAGCAGAGATTGTGTCTAGGTGGAACAGGAGAGTGGCTTTGCTGCTGCCCTCACTGAAGATGGTGAGGAGGAACCGCACAGAGTGGCCCTGACAGACTTCAGAGCTGGGGCACCACTGGAGCCCTCCTCTGAAGACAGAGGGATTAAGCAGAGCTGGCCAAGTCTTGTTATGACCCCTTGTCCACATGCACTTGTGTCTTCTATTGTATCTTTCCTGGGGCTGACAAAAGTTGACCAAAATGTAGGAATTTGGATATTTTACTGCTTTTGCCAAGTATGAAAGCTCACTGTGGTCTCTGGAGTTTCATCCTGCACCTTTTATCTTTGTTATGATCTTTGCAGTAAAATGCTCTGAAGAATATCAGAAGTCCATTTGTATTTACACACACAATTATCAGAGGGGAAGACAGAAAAATTCTCTCTCACCAAGTGTGAAGAAGGTGCATTTGGGTCCTTCACATCCCCTGTCCCTGGGTCAGTCCCTCATGCATTTGCAGCACTGCAGCCTCTGGGTTGGTCTGTGACTCCCACCTGCCAGGTGTGATGGGCTGGCATGGTGTACATGGCACTGAAAAACAGGTTGCTCAGCACCCCAGGTCCTACCTGTCATGGTCCAGTGTCTTCACTGCATCCTCATGCAAATTATGGCACATCTGGAAGAGCAAACAACTGAGAGATCTGATGAGAAATTTGCCACTGACTTACGTGGGAGAAGGTGCAAAGCAATTTAATAAGAGAAAATGCTGCCTGCTCATCTAGTCCTCTTTCAGATTAAAGTTATCACAAAGAAGCAGCTGCTGTTAGATTGGTTCACTTATCATTACATCACAGGATTATCTGAAACAGTAATTTTCACCTTATAACAGTTTCAGTCACTGTTGGAGCTCTGTGTCATGCACATTGCAGGAACTGACACTATTTTTCCAAGTGTATGATATTTTTCTTCCTGCAGCCAAAAACTTTCTTTTGGGCAATTTTTTTTTTTTAGGCTAGGTTTCTCCCAAGGGACATGGCATAATAAAGAGGTACATTTCGTTTTTATAGGTGGGGTGTACCATAAAAGTGCTTCAGTAGTTTAAAGTGCATGCCATTTTAGACACTTGCAAATTTTAGGATGCACATTTCAGCAGGCAGGCAAATATTAGACTCATTCAAATGTAATAATGAAGAATGTTTAGGAACAAGGAATATTATTTCTTTGGCCATTGCTTGAGTCTTCTTAGCCCAGAATTTGACAACTTACTCTGAACAAATGTACCCCTCTCCATCCCTTCTGAATAATAAAAAAGGTGTTATTGTCCTTTTGTCCTTTTTACTGTCATTCCAGCTGTTTTTTCCCTTCATCCTTAGCCACATACATTCCATTGCTTGCATGCATATGCAGAGGAGAAAAAAATCCCAACTGGGTCTTTTGGAGCAAAAGGTCAACCATGTCACGAGTCTGAGAATTTTTTGTTCTTGAGTAATGAAGATGTGCTCTGTTCTATTTTTCTATTTATTTGCATATGTTTTTATGTGTTTTTTAGGGAAAGTCACGCAATTTCACGGGTATTTGCCCTTCAACATGGAATCCCTTAGTTTATCTGGATTACAATAACTTCTGGAGAACCATGGACAAGATGGGAAAAGAGGTAGGCTGTGGGAATTGCATGTTTCCTACAATGCTCAGGTCACCATGAATAAATCAAGTTTGATTTGGTATCCGGCACATTTTTTTGTTGCTTCTTTAATATTAAAAAACCCTCAACAACAAAACAAAACACAAAAGAAACATCCGTTAGTGAAGATATCTACATTTCCCAGGAACTGTCAGAAATAATAGGTCTTTCTCACTGAGAGGGAGTTGGACTATATGACTTTTAAAGGTCTCTTCCAATCCAAACTATTCTATGATTCTATGTGAGGAGACAGAAAAGTTCTAGAGGTGTCTAAGATACCTGAAAAAAACAAGGTTGAACTCAGTGTATTTACTTTCTCATGACAGAGAAGACTGTTCCATGAGCTGGGAAATAAGAAGGGGTTTTTTTCTCTTCCTTTGTGACAGCTTTTTTGAGTAAAGATGATTCTTTTTTGTAGCTGCCTAAGCTGGGCTCCAGTTTGACTTCACAGTAATTTTATTTTTAAAATTCAAAATTTAAGCAGTACAACTGCAGCCCCTGGAGCATTATACTATCTTTCCAATATTCATCAGTTGCCTTATATTTTATCTACAAACCAAGGGCCCTATGTTGCCAGAACCTTCAGACATAACTAACTGTATTCCTGCAAAGTTCATTGGGTTTATGTGGTTTTGCAGAATTAAGATTGTATGTGATGCTACATGCTTTTTTGACAAATCCATTTTTTAAAAGATTCAGATACATGGTAGGGTCCTCTCATGCCATGGTACTCACATACAAAGAACTATTATTAAGAATGTAACTGTCTAAAAATAATTCAGAGGTATCTAGACATTTTTTTCTTGCTCTTCAGTTGACAGAGAGACATAGGGGCCTTTGGGTACCTGTCTTGGAACTGACTGAATCTCTGACTGGAGAAAGAATTTTCCCCTCAACTCAGGACAACTAAATTGGAGTAGACACCTCACTTCTGGAGAACTAAAGGCCAGATGAGTCCCATCATAAGGATATAGTTCATTGGTCAGACAAAGCCAGATTTGCTGGTTATGGTACAATTCATGCCCAAAGACATGAATGGAAACTATTCCATTTGTTGAATTTATTCCAGATCGATATCCATGTTCAGGGGACAGAATTAACTCCTGGCCAACCTATCAACCAAGTCTGTGCTACTGACTATGGCAAAGCAACAAAAAGTACTGAATAATTTCATGAATATTCCACCTCTGTCTCCAGATTCCTGTTGATGCACCATGGGATGCTCCTCACGCTGAAGAATGGGACAAAATGACCATGAAAGAGCTGATAAATAAGATTTGCTGGACCAAGTATGTAACTCTATCCACTTTGAAACCCAGCTGCAGAATGAGAGTGGCTTTCTGGCAAGTTCTGGGGTACAACTTTGTTCAGCAGGGGTACAGGCAGTGAGAGATCAGAAGGTGTTTGAGGTGAGGTCTGGGTTGGCTGGCAGGTGGCATTAAAGGTGCTGGGGAAGCCTGGGGTTTGCTTCACCAAGCCCATGAACAGAGAAGTGACAGTGTAGGCTCTTCCCTCTGTGCCTTCACTTCAAACCATTGGAGAGGGTGTGCCTTTGTCTTCAGGAAAATCAACGTGTAAACAAAACTCCACTTTGTAGTTATGAATAAAGGTCACCTGCAGGCACAGAAATGGAGGCAGGTGAGAGGACTTCCCTAGTCCCATGGCAGGCCAGGAGCTGAGGAATGGTGTCCTCTGACTCTTGGCTATGCCCTCTCATGCACAGTTATCATGTGTGTCTGCTTTTACTGTGTGAGCCCCGTGGTGTGTGCCACAGAGCAGGCAAGTGCCCCTGCTGCACCAGAGAGCCACATGCCTTTCCAGTGGTGCTTTCCAGTGGTTGCTCAATGGAAGGGGCAGTGTGAGTTCTAAAGAGCGGGGAATGAGCAGCTGTTGGTGCTGGAAACTCTGGATTAGTCCAAACACTACTCCTTGTTTCAGCAGTAGTGCCTGCTGGGCCCCTGAGACCCTTGCAGGGAAACAAGGAGCAACCTTTGTTGTTGCCTTGCACCTCCCTGGTAGGTTTGTGCCTGAACCAGGTCTGG
Source organism: Hafferia zeledoni (assembly GCA_035583235.1). Classification (NCBI taxonomy): domain Eukaryota; kingdom Metazoa; phylum Chordata; class Aves; order Passeriformes; family Thamnophilidae; genus Hafferia; species Hafferia zeledoni. Next base: position 113,132,117 of record JAWWEV010000001.1, read on the forward strand.
TGCTCTGTGTTTGTCCCAGAAGCCTGTGACTGTGTTTGCTCAGCTCAGCCTGTGGCAGTGCCCCCTCCCCCTGTGCCCTGGAAGCTGTCCTTGAATGCCAGCCAGCTCTCCTGAGGCTCTTTGCCCTACAGGATACTTTCCCACATGGGACACTGCCAAACAGGTGCTGAAGGAGAATGAAATCTTCTCTTCCAAATTCCAGGGCTCCTATTCTGCTGTTTGTGTTACTGCTCTCAGGATCTTAAACGCCACAGTCTCATGGCTACTGCAGCCAAGTCATTATCTCACAGGTCCTCCTTGTTTGTGAACAGGTCCAATAGAGCATCAGCCCCAGCTGGTAGGAAGAGGGCTTAAGGTATCACCTGTAAAATAGCCAGTGTGTTTTATATAAGGGACCACACTGTATAAATAAAAGAACAAGCAATGTTCAATACATTGAGGTAACAGCAACTGGAAATTCTCCTTTCTCCCTTCCCTTTTTTTATCAATTCTCTTTATAAGGCATGGAGAAGTGTGCTCATATGAGTCCTTGTGTCCCTGCTTGCTGTGCAGGCCCCTGTGCTTTTCTGTAGCAATCTTCTCCCTCATATTCAGCATCTTTTGTTTGTGTGGCTGTGCTGTATTTGCCCTTTCACTCTGACTGGTTTAGTGCTGTGCCAGCAGCGTCCTGACCAAAACTTTCCATTTTAAACTAATTTTGATGGTTTAAATCTTGTTCCAGGTCCATGTGATATGTGGCACAGCCACTTGGACTTGCTCTTGCTCTCTGTGGCATTGTAGTTTTCTTTACAATTAGTTTTATGAGCCTTTTACCTGCAAACTCAGTTACTTGGAAGTACCTTTACTGTTGCAAGTGCACTGGCTCTTCCTCTTCTGTTTTTTGCTGTTCCTCTGAGTCAGGAAGCTGGTGGAGTATAAGCAAAAGTGAGTTTATAGTGATCCCTCCTGCAACAGGTTTCTCTGCAAGGCAGCTTCTACTGTCAAAGGTTTGTGGCACTCCAGTTTTAATACATGTGCTCAGTTCAAACACATTTAAAAACCACAGTAAAACCCATTTTAGGTCTTCAAGCCAAGTGACATTTTTCTACACATAGTTACAAAAACATAGTGCCTAAACAGAAAAGCTCTCCCACAGCATTTTCTGTATGACTTGGGCCAAGATTATAAAAGAGGATTTTTTTGCCATGTGTCACAGATCCTGGAGACTCTCTACACATTTCTTAAGCCTGAACCTGCTACAACTGTTTAGTGTCTTGGTGCTTTCATGATTGTGGCAGAGGGTTCTTGCATGCAGCATGTTTTTATGTTCTGGCTAATGAAATCGGGGTGACTGGATTTCATAATGAGGGAAATGAGGTTATAAAAGTTTTTAAGTTACATATTTTATCCCAGATAACTTGAGTTCCTTCCTTTAGCAGATGATAATAAATTCTTGTTGTTCTGTGAAATTTCATCCAAGTCAAGGTCTTTTTACCATCTTTGCAAAATGATCATAATCCCCTTACCAATCTGTAGCCAGAAATGAAAGAAATGTGAGCAGCCAGATCTTCAGGTCCTGCTGTTGTATCTCAGTTTATGTTCAGAGAACTTGCTGTTGTGACCCTTTCCTTATATTTATGGCAATGTTTGACAGTTTGGTTTCTCTGTCTGGCTTGTTTACTATGTCTGATTCTTGGTTTCTGGAGAAATCTCTGCAGCAGTATTACATGGGAGATGAAGAATGTCTGGGCCATGGGGCTATTCAGTCCTTCAGGACCCATCAGACTTGGAAATTGATGTGCCCATTGATCCCCCATGGAAAAGAAATGCAGAAAAGTTTCACTAACTGATTGCCACTTTCTTCTGTTGAGAAAAATATTTGTTCTGATGAAAGGAAAAGCAGCTCAGAAAGTATTTAAGGACATAACTAAGGTGCAATCAGTGGAATTTCAAACTGAATGGGTAAATACTTTGGGAAGGAGGTGCTTGTAGAAACCTGTTTATAAAGGCTCACTATAGACTGAAAAATCAAACAGATATAAATCATCTTGACTCTTCTGACTTTGGAAAAGTGGCCATTATTGACAGTAACCAAGAAAATCCTGAAAACAGTCAGGAAGTGGCTTTTCTCACTGTCTTTTTCTGCTCCTGTGTCTCGTGCAGAGCTGTTAGAGACTTTGCCACCGTCTTTGTGAACGTCAACGTCACGTCTGAGCCTCATGAAGTGTCCGCGCTCTGGTTCCTGTGGTATGTGAGGCAGTGTGGGGGCACATCCAGGATTTTCTCCATCACAAATGGAGGCCAGGTACAAAATGCCTCATATTCTTTCTCCTTTCTTGAAGCCATAGGGAGCAAGTGGAGTATTGTACCCATACCCATCAAAGCCCTGCCATTAATGAAAGGACAAGAGCATGTGACACCAGATACAATTATGTTCTCATGGGGTGATATAGCCCTCTCGAGTAACCCTAAATAATTTTATTGGTTATGCTTTGGGGTAAATTTGGACTATTTAAACAGTTGGGAAACGTTTCTGCACTCAACACAGTACTCTTGTTACTGTTGTGGTGCATTTTTGCCAATTTTTCTTTGTAGGTTACTTGGCACATTTGAATGTTTTCAAGAGTTCAAAGCAAATGTACTTCAGAGTGAAATATGGGGGTTTTGGGGGGGGTTTGAAGCCTCTAATGACAAGAGTTGGTAGTAGATAGCAAAAGATCCTTCCTTCTTGTGTCAGGTCACATGGAAACATGTTTTTTGAGCTACTCCAGGCTGTTCCTTGCCTTGGTCATGATAGATGCCTGGCTGCCTGGTGAACATGGTTTTCATGTGATTGTTCTGGATAAAATGTCAGAAAAGGGAGGAGAAGTCTGTCCAAGTAATTTGGCTGTGGTATGCTGGCACCCTTTATTAGCCTCCTATCTCAGTTAACACAGCCTCAGAAAGCATGTGCAGCATTTCAGACTTAAGTTGCCAGCTAGAGGAGTGGAGACAGCACCATAGCCTTCCAAGTGTCCTGGGATAGGAAGATATTAAGAGAAGTTGCCTGAATAGATGCAATCTCTGCCAACATCTGTCTGTCAGGGTAAGAATAGACAACCATGTGTCAGGAAGGGTATAAGTAGTGCTAATGCTGTCCTGAGGAGGAGCTACACCTAAGAGCCTCCTCAGGACCCCCTCAGTTTGCTGTCCCATGTCAGCAATAGCTGACATGGCAGCAAGAATTAAAAAGAAAATTAATCCCAAGATACTCATAGCTAATCAAGACAGGAGGAGAGGAGAAAGCTAGCCTGGGAAGAGCACTTCCTTTTCTTTGTGATTGGATGGGTAAAGTTGTCTTTGTTTCTCTCATGTTTCTTTCTTCCCTCGCCCCAATCAATATCAGTTGAGCAAAAACTCTAAGGGTTTCTGACTTAGTGGTCATGACAAGTTTTATAAAGCTTCCTCAGGCAGCCATTTCTGTCTTTCAGCACAAGACTTTTTGGGCCCTTTCCTCCCTCCCAGTACCAGCTTCTTATATCTGAAAGTGAGCTGCTTGATACAACACTGGTGTCTCATAGATAAAAAAGAGGGTTAGTGCTTCCCCTGAGCCTCTGCACAGACTTCACAGGGAAATGGGAAATGTGCGTCACAGATTGTGCTTTTTTCCAGACAGCACTGTCTTTGTGTCTTCCCAGGGACAGATAAATCTCATCGCCTCTTGCACTTGAGACCAGATCCAGTGAAATACCTGTCTTGCTTGGGGGCTGGTGCAGTCTTTTCACTGTACAGATGCAAGTTGGTCTCTTTGTCACATATGAGGGTTTTGGTAGCACCATGATGGGTAAAATACTAAGAACCTGTTTTGAATGAAGTGATATGTTTGTGCTAGCTAGAATTCCTGCATTATAGGTGCTTGTTCTCTAGGGTTCAAGAGTCTTTAGGCCAGCTCATTAGGAAAGCCATTGCAAAAGTGGTTTAGTCAGCAATCCCCACTGAGGTGGGGATTAAAGTCTGTGTCTCTTTACGTACCCTTAGGACTTGCAGATTTGGCCTGGAGTTTCGTGATGGTGTGCAGTCATATTCAACATTGTTGTGATTAATGCTGTTGATTTTCTGTTTGTGTTTGTTTTCTGTTTGTGTTTTTTTTAGGAGAGGAAGTTTAAAGGGGGTTCTGGTCAGATATCGGAGAAAATAATGGAACGCCTCAAAGGCAGAGTTAAACTGGAGAGACCTGTGATCAGTATTGATCAGACAGGTGATAATGTCCTTGTGGAGACTCTAAACCATGAGATGTATGAGGTAATTCAATCAGAATAAAAGCAGAGTATGCGTTTAGTAGGAGAATACATCTGCTGTAGCTCTTAGCCAGATGTAATCAGGAAATACCCATTTGTGTGTCTATTTCTTGGACTATACTGACACTCTATGAAACCTGCTTTATAGATTTATTTATGCCTGGGTCTCTTCTTGTTGTTCTGCAGCTTAGTTCCTGTCATAACTCTGACTTTTCTGCCTTAACTTTTTATGTGTTCATATATTTTTACATTTTAGTTCTGCATGGAGACCAGTTCAAAGCAAGGAAAAATAACCTTCTTATTTCTATCTAAGTTTGTAGTTTGCAGTACAACAACAACAAAAAAAGGACTTTTCAAACACTTTGAATAAGACTTTGCCTCTGTGAAATGCTCATGATGACCCACAGTGGCACCCATGGGGCAGCAGTTCCTCTGCACTCAGAGCCCAGCATGCCATGGCAGTTTGGGCAGGTCAGGATCTCACTGATGACAGTGTTGGGAAGATATTTAGGGAAAGCTAGCAGAAAGGAAAGGGCTGTTTGACAGGGAAGCTGATCTGAAAATCTCCTGGGGAGAGACTCCCCTTTTCCCAGGGATTTTTAAACCCAGGAGTTAAACTACAATGTTTACTGTCAGTGCTGACTGACTGACAAGTCAGATGAGACAGGCTCCCTGCACACACCAGCTCCCCCAGGCTGAGAGCACCTGAGGGCAGCAGTGTTGTGACATGGTGTCACCCTGAGCCCTGAAGCAGAGTGCCCTTCATTGCTCCAGTCAGACACAGGTCCTGCAAGAGAGATGGAGCATGTTCAGGAAACCTGAAATCGCCATCACTATAGCTTGTCCTGAAGTAGTATCCTGTGAACATGCACAAACATGATGTTTTTTTAACATCTTATTATTTGGACAACTATGGGTCATATTTTCCTGGGGATGATAAAAGGCAGTTTTTCCTGTGCCATAAGCTCTCTCTTGCCCCATTTCCCCACCTGTCTCCAGACAAGTTTCAACTCTGATCTTTTTTTCCCAGCCTTTTTTTTTTTTTTTTTTCCTGAAATGATAGAATTATTTTGGTCACCTGGAAATATCTGTGGAAAAGCCACATAGCAGAGTCAGGTGTGGGAAAGGTATTAACAAGTATTAAGAGTGTCTTTCAAATGTGTCCTGCAGGGTGAGCTCGGTGAGAGGCAGCACCTTGTCTGTGCTATGTTCTATATTTCAGGGCAAGTATGTGATCAGTGCCATCCCTCCAATCCTGACAACAAAGATTCACTACAAACCAGAGCTGCCACAAAAGAGAAACCAGTTAATTCAGCGTTTGCCTATGGGATCTGTCATAAAATGCATGGTGTACTACAAGGAAGCCTTCTGGATGAGGAAGGGTAGGTGGGGAAAGGGAAGGACTTGGGAGCTCTATGCTACACAAATTTTGAAGCTCTGCTGTCTATCAGTCTGGGAATAAATCCAGGGGAGGGTTAAATGTGCAAAACCCCTAAACCAAAACATACAGAAAGGTGAGAAGTAAAGCTCCTTAGAACTCTTTCTCTGAGTTTGAGTGTCTGTCTTGTCCCAGAGAGTCCAGACTGAAATAGGATCCTGAATCTCATTGCTGCTGAGGTGGGATGACCAAGAGAAGAGCCAAGGTTTCCCTGGGAAACGTTGCTGAAACCTGCAGTACACAGACACAGTGGCCCTGCAGCAGCAGCTCCCTGTTTCTCCCTGCCAGGGACAGAGTTAGGGCAGCCAAAGGGAATTTACAGCAGATGATAAGGAGAGCTTAAGGTGTAAGCGAGACCTTTCCCTGGTTTTAATCCTCTGTTCTGCAGACTTGATATCTCAGAGGACTGGGAAAAGTAGGTTAGCTTTTTGTTTGACTCAAGATGTTTCTTCCATGCTGCAATATTGTGGTTTTCCCAGCATTGACTGATACCATTTGCAGAACTATTTGTATGAACAAATTAATTTCTTGTCCTTCGTAATGATATGGGGAGTGGAGAGAATACTTCTTAAAGTAGTATAATTCCTGCATGTTTCAGAGCATAAATTGGCCATTAGGATTAGACAGAAATGCAGTCAGGTTTATACATTGTTTTCTACATGAGATTTTTTTGCATGTTTATCTGAAACATGTCCTAATTTGATGCTGGATTAGATGGCCCATGTTTCTGCTGTTATTGTGGGATTCCATTCCTAACAATGTTATCATCAGCAAAATCAAGACAGAGTGTAAATTTGAGTCTGCAGTGACTGGATGTGATTACACTAGGTTTTGTTTTGGTCAAAGTTACTCCTGGAATGAATCACCATAGTTCTTGCTAGATCAATTTATTTTTAATATATGTTGCCCCGACTTTCAGCAATCTATGGAAATTCCTTGCTAAGTAATAATGGACTTTAAAAGTTTTCTATAACTGTTTGTACAAAATTTCCCAGAGCCAGAGAGAAGAGAGTAGAGAGACTGTTACAGAAATACTTCTGACATATAGGGACTATTGGTGACAAAGTAATGACTGTACAATTCCTTTAATGGATCATTTCTTTGCTCATTACTGTCAGAAACAGTAATCATCAACAACTTACTCTGACAATCATCCTGGGGTTTTTTCCCTCTTAGGTTACTGTGGTTCCTTCATCATTGAGGATGAAGAGTCTCCAATTGGAATAACCATAGATGACACAAAACCTGATGGATCCTACCCTGCCATTATGGGGTAAAAACTTCTCTCCCATACTTACAGATGTGTATTTCTTGTTGTATGAGTGAGTGAAAGAAAGAGGAAGAGGTGAAATGACCAGGCTGCATCAGTGTTGCCCACTCCCACAGCCTGCATAGAAGGAAGAGAACACTTCTGTCAAGCCTCTTGTGCCTCTCTAGCCCATATTAGCTTTTTGGTGAAGGTTCTCCTACAAACAGCCTGATACAAAGGATATGGCTGGGAAAGAGTTGCTGAATCCAGTCCATTTTAAGCATTCAGTTCACGGGTTTTTTTACTGAGGAGTAGATTTAGAAATAACCCCTTTCTCACCTAGCTTTGGGAGCCTGTGTTTGGTTTATTTTGTTTAGTGCCTGGGCCAAATGACAATGCAGTTGTCCAGGAAATCCTCATTTGCCTCCTCTCCCTGTTAAACTGAGTCAGGACAACCGACACCAGATGGTGGCTGAGCAGAGCAGCAGCTGAGCAGTGAAGAAATCAGGATTCTGAAAAAAGTGACAAGTAAAAAAGTTGTAGTTGGACAAACAGATGGGAAAAAATGTGACAACATTGAGTGGCTTTTAAAATAGGTGAAACCAAATGAACAAACAATCTTTACAAATGCTTCCACTGTAATCTGAGGTGAGACTGCCAAAAAAAGGCCAATATAAATGTCAGGCAACTACTCCTTAAGTGTCTGGCAGGGAAAGCTTACCACTTCTACTGAACTGTACATGTTTATGGGAATGTTCAAGGCTTAAATACTTCCATGACCCGAGAGCAGTAAGCCTTCCCTAAACCCCATATGGCAAACAGTTTCCTGCTTCCTTTCTCCTTGTGGATTTTTATGATTTCTAAAAGAGTGCAGGAACATACTTCATTCCCTGAGTATCTCCACTAAGGTCAGATGAACTCATTGCCAAATCTGTTTCCTTCAAGATGAGTAAATACTAATCTCAGTTCTTCCAGGCCTGGCCCATGACACTGTGCAGTGCTTGTCAGAGCAGCTTTCATCACTAACACCAAGGGACACAGGCAGTGGGATGTTCAGCTGCCTGCCAGACTTCTGGAACTCAAGAAAACTCAGGGTTTCAGTCCTTTTCGATAAAATCTAGATATAAGAGGGCGGGCAATGCAGGCTATCTTTCTGGATACTGTTGTGTCTCTGCCCACTTTGTACACAACTTTGCTGTCCTGAGTCAGTAGGGATGGAGAGTTCATTCCCACAGAGCAAAATGAGGCTGGTGCTGGCAGCTTTGAGAACACTTGCAATCTGCAGCTTTCTCATCTGGTAGCTGCCAGGCAACCCTGTACATCTGTCCTCTGGGAATTCATACTCTCCCTTTCAATTAACTCCCCAGGGTCCCCTGCACAGGCCTTTTCACCTGTGTGACCTGTAATTACTGAGTGTTGAGGTATGATGACAAAATGTCAAGCCCATCGGTTTTTTTTAGAGTCATTTAAAGCAAGAGCTTGTAAATCAGCAGGGGAGCTGACACTTTGTGATATTTATATGCCATATTTTCTTTTTCAGTTTCATTCTTAGCAGAAAGGCTTTTAAACTGGCCCTTCTCAGTAAGGAAGAGAGGTAAGACTTCAGAAGCTGTAAATATTTCAGAAGCAATTAGTTCTCTTGGATGTTTCCCCACAGGAATGTGTGTGAATTTGTGTGTGCATATGCACATATTCACATGCTCAGTGCAACTACCAGTAGTGGAAATCGGTGCAAAAATTGAGCTTTTAGTATAAACAGGCCAAGACACTAATGCTAATATCCATCTAGTTGTGGATATTTCTAAATTTCCAAGCCCTGCCCACTCTTCCATGCTATGACTTATCAGCTCTAGGTCTCTGTGTGAAGTGAGATTTTTCCAAAGGTGTTCCCAGACTGCATTCCCACTGAATGATGCTTCACCCCAGCTATATAGGGAGTGCTGACATGTCTAATTTTGGGTCTTCTTCACATTCAGACTGAGTGATAAAATTTTTAAACTTCTGTGTTTACAAAAGTTTAGTTTCTCCATTAGCCAGTGAAATGAACAAACAGTACATTTTAAATGTGATTTTTTTGGCCTGTGCAAGTGAAATAGGAGTTCTGTTTAGGAATGTGAGTAGCATTCTTCAGCTCGCATTTTATTCTAAGCTATAGTAAATCTGTAGGGATTTCATTGATTTATAGTGTTTTTCTTCTGGTTTTACACCAGTGAACATGAGAATGAATTGGCTCTGCATCCCAAAATAACTGTACAAAGATTTATTTTTTTAGAGCTCATTGCCAAAATCAACCTTCGTTTCCCATTCCCTGGGTCCATTTTGGATGTAACTTTTAGGCATCAGCATTTGAAATATGTATACTGAGATTAGAACTTGAAATCAGACTTAAAAACAAAGCCAAATACAACTCTCTTTCCAATGTGTTGCAATAAATTTATTTAGTTTTTTTATAAGGAGAATAAGAGCTGAGAGGTTCCCCCCCCCCTTTTTTTTTTTTACTATGATTTTATTTTCATATAGGAAAAAGAAGATCTGTGAGGCATATGCCAAAGCATTGGGAATGAAAGAGGCTTTACAAGTAAGAAATGAATGTTTGTTTTCACCTCTGTTGTACAATAGTGTCGCTCCTTTGTTCTGGATGATGAAGCCAAAGTTCCTGGCCCCTAAAATGTGTACCTAAAATTGCATGTTGTAGCATGCAATCTGTACTCCTAAGGGGAGGACAGCAGCATCTAGTACAGGAAGAAAAGAACTGCCAGTCTCACTCTGTACAAGAAAAGAGAAAGCAGGGCATGTTTTAATTTGTCCTGTCACTTCCCCATAGGAGGTTACTGTTTCTGTAAAAGCAAAAAAATTTGTTTTGTGCAGATGGGTAGCATTAGCCAGATGACATGGCACTCCTTTCACAGGTATTCTTAGCCTGGTTTTACCCCTCTTCAAAAGAAATCTATTCTTTATTTTCAATTTCTCTGCCAGTGTTTCACTCTGTAATGTCTGCTGATACTTACAGCCTGTGCATTATGAAGAAAAGAACTGGACCATGGAGCAATATTCAGGGGGTTGCTACACAGCCTACTTCCCACCAGGCATAATGCATTCCTATGGAAGGTAAAACAGAGATTGCTTTGCTTTCTAATTCACATTTCTTAGCTCATGTGCAATGAAATACCTTATGCAATACAATTATGGCATATGTAGAATATGCCTCTTTTGGCTCTCCTACGCCTCAGCTAACGAGGATCTTGTTTTTCACTTTAATGAGAGCAGAGTTTCTCGTGTGCCTTTCAAGGAAACAAAACACAGTCACAAAGGGACCTCCTAGAGACACAAAACCATTCCCCACTGGATAACTTACAGTATTTTGTCCTATGCAGTATTTGCAATGGATCCCTTTAAAACGCCCTAAGACCCTGAGGGAACACGAGGAGTGTCCACTGTCTGTGTAGGTGGAGCATCACATTCAGGTGAAGTCCAGGAGCTCCTTAACCTGTCCAGCATGGGGTTACTCCTTGTCTCTGAGCCAAGATGGGTGTGGAAAGAAGTAATTTCTCTGAACACCTGGTAGTGATGTCCTTTGGCCTGGGGAAGCAGGTGTCTGGCAAACAAGGAAAACCTAACTGGGGGTTAGATGGGAGCCCTTATAGCAAGCACATCCTCAATGGGAAAGGGAGCTCATTACCTCCAGCTGGGTTGGGCAGGATGCTTGTGCAGCTTCACATGGCTGAGGAGCTGGCTTATATGACCCTACAGGGTGAATGCACCTCCCTGAATATCAAGGCCTTCAGCTGCCATCCCCTTTTGGCAGAACTTACAGCTGGGCAAGTTCAGCCTCCAGATAGAAGCTGATATTAGTGACCTGTCACTGCAAAAACGTCATTCATGTTCCACTGTAATGGCAGGAGAACAACGAAGCTGCCATGCAGAAGACATAAATCTATCAGCTGCACTGCTTTTCTGGAGGCTGTTAGGAATATCCCTTATCCCAGCACTAAAATAAGGCCTGTATTACTTAGCTCAAAAGTGGAACATGTTGATTTATGCCTTAGATTTTCTTTGTCTCACATCTAGAGTTTTGTGTACAGAAGCAAGTAGGTGGTCCTGCAGGGCCAGTTTATTGCACTGCGCTCCCCAGCCCAGGTCTGCAGGGATTCTGGAGAAGTGAAGTCAAGCGCTCCACCAAAGCCATAAATTGCTTTGGGAAAGATCATCGTCTTCCTGTTGCTTGTCATCTGACATTCTCCATTTGTTTTGAAGGATCATTCGCCAGCCTGTTGACAGACTCTACTTTGCTGGCACAGAGACAGCTACCCAATGGAGTGGATACATGGAGGGAGCTGTGCAGGCAGGAGAGAGAGCAGCCAGAGAGGTACAGACCATTGCTTTGCTTTCAGCATCTCTATTAAAAGGCTAAAAAAGGATTAAGTACAGCTTGGAGGGTCTAATTTCATGCAAAGGCTCCTAGAATTGGCAGGGAGGGATCCCAGAAAACAGTGTGAACCAAAGGTAGTTTTTTCTTTTTTTATTTTTCTTTTTTTTTTTTTTTTAACTTAGTTGGTTACTGAAAAAAGTGAAGCCAAGAGTCTCACCCAAATCAGAATGTTACTGCAGTGGAGACTCAAAATGAAGCTCATGCATATCTAGAGGAAAAAATCCTCCAACCTGATGCTGCCCACAGATACACTACCTCAGTTTCTAACAAATTAAACACTGCATGTTTTAAAAGTAATCTAAGTCATTACAGATACTCACAGATATTTCCTATGTGGGAATCTGAAAATCTGAACATTGTTCTCATTTTTGATCGATGCTTCTTGACTCTCCTTTTACAAAAGAGTACTGTTAACTCAGCTTTATGAATTCGTAATGTGCAGCTCTGATAATGTCTAAATGTCCTCAGAATGACACACATTGGGCTGGGTTCCCTGTCACAGTGAAATCCCTTTACAACAATCTGGCGGGAGGGGAAAAAAGCACTCAAGGGTGTGCATTACAGTCACAACTGCTGCATGGCAAAGCCACGGAGCTGTTATTTAAGGGAAGATTGGCCCTTTGCTTTTGTTTGACAGACTGTCATATTCACCTTATAATCCTCATTACTTGTTCTGTTTCAAGGCACTTAATTTCTCTTTTCCTTTTCTCCATGCCTGTGAGCAGTAGTTACAAAGATGGTGAGCTGTCTCTTCTGGAGACATTGATTTGCCCCCAGGAGCCTCCATGATTGTTAAAATCAGTTCGATCTCAAGAAAAATCCTTGGTGAGCTTTTTACTGCCTGAATAACCAAGAGATGGCTTCATAATTCTATGCTGTGAGAGCCTCAGGGTTGCATCTCACCTTTTTCTAGTTTGCACCATCACTTCTAACAGGCTTTGTGTCCTCAGCAGCAACCTCACCTGGCTATTTCTCAAACTGTCCTGAGAAAAAACATTTTCACTTGTACTCAGAAAAAAAAGGCAAAAAAACCCCAATCCAGCCAAACAGGACAACGCCCAAAGAAAAAAACATCTAGAGAAGCTGTAATAGAAATCACTGTACATTTTCTGGTTTAAAACACTTTCAGCCAGTTGCAGTTAATGCCTTTTATCTGTGTCACCTTGCTCTGACTTCCTCTGCTTTTCCGAAACTGGAAGTAGCATGGGTTATAACTTTTTCTCATGTGGTACAAATAATTTTTTCTTCTAGATATTGTACAGTATGGGGAAGATCTCAAAGAGTGAAATTTGGATGCCAGAACCAGAGTCAAAGGTAAACTAGACTTTCTCATTGTTACCCAGTCAGGCACACATCCCTCAGTCAGGCACATCCCTGTTTCAGTGATACTATGGGCCCTGTCCCCTGCCAAGGTTTTGGTCACCTCACATGTTGATGGTATTAATTTCTGTGACTTGTCCAAGGAATATTATTGCCCATGTCTGGGGGGTAGATGGTTAAGAGCCAAGGACAATGATCACAGAGCCTGGGGGACTGAAAAATGCAGGAAATCATCCTAGTTCTGCCCAGTCCCAGACCATGGTTTTAAGCCAAATATAATCTCCCTCCAGTCACAAGGAATTCCATCTTCGCTGTCCTGTTTCTGTTCAGGATGACAGAAAATACATTTTTCACAGCCATGACCCTTCTTCCCCCCACAACTGGCTCCTTGTGAAAAACCTGTGGTCTGCCCAGCCTCATGGGGGGCATTTGCCACCTCCCTGCTCACATAGTGAGGGGGGACCCTGCATTTTTACCATCTCCTTTCTCCCCAGGATGTTCCAGCCCGACCATTCACCACCAGCTTCTGGGAGAGGAACCTGCCCTCAGCTCCAGGACTGCTGTGCCTGCTCAGCTGTACTGTGTGTCTCACCTCTGTGGCTGCTGCAGGGCTCTTTGCCTGTAAAAAGGGACTACTAAATCGCAACTAGCAGGGACCAAACACACCCAGTGGAAGTTCCACACTTCCTCTTCTTCCCTTTTACCAGACGAGTGTTATTTTGGAGAAGAGTGGCATGGACAGCTGGAAAGGGCAAAAGTTATTCTCCTTGTGATTTTTCTTTTTAGTTCCATAATCAATGCATCTAATCTACTGAAGTTGCTACCAGCTAAACAGAAATAAATCAACTGTGGGGATTATTTTCAAAGCTGCCTTTTTCTTGTCCATTTGTTTTGGTTGGACATGATAATAACAAGTCCTAATACAGGCAAGGCAAAATGCAGATCACACCTTTTCCGAATTACAAAGAGATCTTGGAGAAAGCTTTTGTTTCCACTCAACGCTTTATTTTTCACCACACAAGATAATAAATGCCCTTATGCATTCACCTCAGTTAGCAACTCAGAATATGTGAGGTTATTCCCATAACATCCCCACTGCACAGAAGAGATTAGCATGCCAATCAGAGGTAGAATTGCCAAATTAATTTCCAAATGCATTTGATTAATTATTAATTATCAATCATCGCAATGTGAAACTTTACCCTGAGCTGGATGAAAGGAGGTAATGAGCATGAAGCACATCACTGAATGGCAAGGGAGGAAGCACGGGTAGACTTTATTCTGCCCACTGCCAAGCAAACATTGCACTGCTCTGTCCTGTGAGGTGCCTGCCCTGGTGTGGCACAGCCATGGCACAGCTCTTGGTTACTTCCTGCACCAAGAACATCCAATTCATCCCAGCCGTGTGCTGGTATAGCACAGTGAAACAACTAACAAAGTTAAATCCCCTCTGACTTGCAGCAGGTACTGGCTGTCATTTTCCAAATGGCAACAGCTTCCTGGCCCCCTGACAACTCACTGCCCCTCATTTTACTCATGATCCATACCACCTTCTTCCAATAAGGAGAAATGTATTTGAGGCTTGAATTACTGCCTTGTAAATTACAGTAATTGGATGCATCTGCCTATTCCGCTCTTATTATGTACATGATACACTTAAAATAATCACTTTAGTGTTTAACTGAAGTCTGGAATGTACGTTTCACAATGTACCATCATTGTGTGGTCTTTTTGCCATGAATTTTGAGCATTGTACATGTCCATGAATTCAACTGTAATTCAACATGGGTAAAATGTGCCTTTCAATAGTCCTGAAACCTTGATCTTCTTATAAACTTTTCTTCAGATTCTTTCTTGCTTTGTTTTTTGTAAGTTTGTGAAGGATGGCGCTTCTCCAGTGTGTGAAGGCACATCACGTGTGCCAGCCACCAAACCATTGCTCTGCTCAGTGTAATCCATATGTGAATGCCTATAGAAATACCTACCTGCCCAAGATGACTTTGCTCCTGGCCTCTGCCTCAACCACATTCATATGTCCTCTCACTTTTATGTAAAAACCCTTGTAGGCACCGTAAGAGCAGACCAGACTCAGTCTAGGTACTGGTGGTCTTTTTTCCTCAGGGAAGGGCTATTTCAGGTGGCCCCTTGTTGTCAGATGTGAGCAGGGCTCACAGTGCCAGCATTCAGCACCACACAGAAAAGGTTGTACAGACAGTACAGTTCTCCTGAGCTACTTTGTTCACTGCAACCATTCTGTGTGAGGATCAGCCAGTCACTGCTGGTTTCTCTAGGGGAAAAAAATGCCTGGATGGATTATCTATAAGAAGACTATCTACATTTTTATCTTCGACTTTTCCATCTACCTCGAACTTACACACATAATACAAATTATTCTCACTGGCAAAGAGAGAACAGTCTCAGTAGGAAGCAGCAATGTTGGATTTTGAACACAGTAAGTGTAATATTAAATGCTTGTTTAAAGGATTTTTGACAGGTTGGTTTAGTATCCACCTCAGGAATATTTTAAAGGGGAGAAAAGGACTAACATGAATTGCTGATTGACTCGAGGGCTCCCTGCTGAACATATTCTCTTCCCAGAGCCAACCATTTACAAGCAGGGATTCCTGTGAGCAAGGACTAGTCTGTGCATGCAGCCTGGTGCAGCCACAGTGCCTCCTTGGGGAGGGAGCACAGGCTTCATCCTGATGAACCTTTTGTGGTGTGAAACAGTTCTATAGCATCACACCCTTGCCCCAGGAAGATATTTCCACCACCTGAAGAACACTGCCCATATCTGTTCAAAACCAATTTCTGTATGTGTATTTGTAGCAATTACAGCTGTTAATTTTCAGGCTTATTTTAAACTTGACATCAGAATTTCACAGCTCTTCTGTGCACGTGTAGAAGGACCCCAAATCATCTGGAATACACTCATAAGCCAACACCATCCAGCTTTACTTTTCACCTTATCCATGCACATTTTTTGTTGTGATTAGTTTGGGGTTTGAAGTACAAGTTCAATTCAGCTGAACTCCTCTGAAGCTGTTAAACAGGTACAGTTTTCCCCCCACACAAGGGAAAGCACGTCTCACTGCTGTGGGCCTGGCAAGCGGCAAGTGAAATGAAAGAGCTTGATTAAAATTGGCATTTCGGAAACTCCTGCAGCTCCCAGGCACCACGCTGCTGCAGGGAAAGGGCAGAGCCTGCCAGAGATTATAGACCAGCTCCCAGCCTGCTTTAATGCCCTTTCTGACAATCAGACCAATTTCCCTGTTTAAACATTAAACATTTTGCTTAAATATTAAACAGCCAGGCATCTTTCTTAAACCAATTTTGAAACAGAATGGGACGGAGTTTATCACTGCTGACAATTTCCAAGCGAGCTGCTGCTCATATTAAAACTGTGAGGATGAAGCACAAGGGAAACACCTCTTTCTTCTGGGGCCCAAGTGGAGTGCTCAATCAGGCCATGGAGTGGGAAAGCCTTTGGTCACCTTCCCTAACCAGGGGTGCTCAGTTCTCCAGGTTTTGGAGGAAGAACCCTGCACTCCCTTGGCAGATGTGGGAGATGCTCTGTCCTTTATATGTAAAGGGTGAAATGGGAGTGGCCAAGGTCCACACCAAGTAACCACCAGCACCAGGGTGGGAAATAAATTGCATTGACCTGGGAGATGGGAAATGGGAAAACCTTAGATGAAAGGGCTGCTGTTTTATGCTTGAAAGTAAAACAGCAAGCACTGGTGGAAGGAGCAACAGAGAGAGAAAAGAGAGGAAAAGAAAGACTAATCTTCCATACTAGCAGTGGAATAAGAAGCACCGCGCAACAGATAGATCAAGTGGTCCAAAATAAGCAAGCAGAGATGATATACATGAGAAAACCTGCTTCTTTTTAATTAAATTGCTGGTTTGACTTAGAGACATTATACCAGTTTTGTCCAGAGTCCAGGGATGGAAAAACACTCCTGTGAGACTCTCCTGCTTCCAACCTCCTTTCTGCCCTGCTCCCCTTGGCTGCAGCTCCTGCCTGTGCAGGGTAACATGGCTGTGTCCTCCCTGGCTGCCATCAACCAGCCTCATGGGGATGGAGGCCCTGAGACAGGGTGAGCTGCTGGCTCAGCAGGAGCTGGATGAGCAGAAGGTGCAGGAGGAAAGCCGCTGGTAGGCTATTTAGCACCATCAGCCCAGCAAGGCTTTCCTTCCCTGGCATGCAACATCCAAAATGCCTGGCATGGGAACTGAGAACCCAAAACCCTCTGGCTGGAAACCCACCATATGAGAGGTCTGGGAAGGAAGCACCAGGATCAAATGTCAGGTTGCAGGGACTGTATGCTTTGGAGCAGTGAAGGTGGATGTCCCCCAGGTCAGGAAGTGGTCATGCTCCTCACGTGGGTTAAATGGACAGTCTGACAAGATTCCTCTGTGTTTCTAAAAGGTACATTGTCCTAGTTCAGCAGGTGGGACCAGTTTATCACTGTTTGGGGGTGACCAAAGCTATGTATTCTACCCCCTCTATTCATTTCCCAAGAACAATTTGCAGCAGCTGCCCAGGGCACACCCGACTCCTCAGGATGTGAGCTGGGCATGAAAGACACCTGTGAGATAAGAGCTGTGATAATTCCCCTCCAGAGAGTCGTTAGCACCTTCACATACAGCCTGAGGGGGTGTGTCTGCTAATGGGCCAGCAACAAATCCAAAATACCCCGTGACTCACAGAGTCAGATGACCCATTGTGTAACTCATCGTCCTGGGGGAGGGACTGGGTGCTCCCACCTGGACCTGAGGGTACATAATCTTGGGGTTTGAAGACCTCAGGAACCACTTGTCGGATTGAGAGGAGGACCAGAACCTCGACAGGAGGAGACCACCACTCTTCACCAGATGGCAACCGTCAGCTGCACCAACAGGTTTTTCACTTCCTTTTACTTTGGACTTGGGGAACCACGTGGGTCTCAGCACAGGGGCTAACAAGCACCATTGTGTTCATGCCCCAGGGTGCTGAGTTATATTTCTGGGTTTTGTGGGTTAAAACCAATTTTTCTTTGTGCCATTGCATTTATTGTAATATTGTTATTAAATTGTAACTCTGATTTATAATCTCTTTTGTGTTGGGTTTATTTCTCCTGCCGGTTTACCTTTAAATCAGCACAACATCCAGCCTCAAAATGCTGAGGCATTGGAACAGATTGCTCAGAGAAGCTTATGCATGCTCCATCACTGGAAGTGTTCAAGGCCAGGCTAGATGGAGCTCTGATGGTTTAGTGAAAAGTGTCACTGCCCACAGCAAAGAGGTTGGAACAATTCCAACCCAAAGCATTCTATGAAAATCCACTCTGGGGAAGCAAGAAGTTGCTGTCTTCACTTAGTCTCTTTGCTGATCATTCACTAGCAATCCTTTTCCATCAACATTTGATCCAGCCTCTGTTTTCACACTTGATCTTCTTTCCAAGGTCAAACGTACCCCAAACTACTGGCAAAAATTAGTATTATATGTTTGAATAAACATACCACCCAGGGTGATTTGCCAACACTGCGCAGTCTGGCAGGTCTAAACATCCACATTTCTCCCAAGTTGCTTCCCATGTCCCGTTGACCAGGTTGCAACACCTGACAGGAAAGGCTTTGCCTGGCCAGAAACCATGCTGGGGACAAGCTGGGGACTGGTTCTATGCTCTCTGCACAAAGATTAACTCCCAGCTCCTGAAAGCAACATTAAGAAATAGAAAAATAGACAAATCCAGAGAGTCCTCTTCTGTGGAAACATGATCGTAGTGACTTTTCTTCTTTTCCTTGTGGGCTTTTTCTCTTCCACAAGGCAGTTGGAAACAAACAATTTTGCTTTGTAAATGCTCCATGCAATAGTTGCCTTTCACATACACACAGAGAAAGCAAATTTCATCTTGGTGAAAATCCAGGACTGGTAATCAAATGTGCTCTTTGTGAGTGAACTGTAACTTCTTCTTTTCCCACTGAGCTCCTGCACTTGGCAATGAACTTCAGGCTCCAGTTGCCATTCCTATTCTGCTCTTTATTTGTAGCACTTGGCTTTCCAGTTTCTGTTCCCTGTTTCTGGCTCTTTCTTTTGTGTTTTTATTGCATCATCTTATGTAACAAAGACAGAATAACTAAGGACACATAGAAGGAGCAGGGAAAAAGGTTCCTGAGAGTGCGTGCATTACTTATGAGAGGAGAGGGGAGCTTTAGAAGAGCAGTGCTGGCACCTTGCTGGGTGCAAGAGGAGGTCAGCAGTGCCCTTAAGCTGCCCATCCCCGGTCCCAGGGATGTGATGTGCCCTGGACTAAAACCATGAACTGCACTGCCTATGATCTTACCAAACACAGGAAAATATAAGCCAAATGTCCTTTGCCATCTCTTTCTTGCCACTGTTCATCTTTATGAAATGTACCTGTGAGCTCTGCTGCCACTCTCAGTGCAGGAGGGCAGCTGCCACTCAAGATGAGGTTTAAAATAAAGCAAAGGGTGTAATTACTGCCTGTGTGGGCAACTCGACTTCCATGGCCAGACCATTCACTTGAAAACTCCTTGGATTATAGCCTGAGCACCATCATTTTCATCAAAACGTTGGTTAAATCCAGGAAAATCCAGGACATGTGGCTGAATTCCAAAAGGCAGAGCCTACCATTTGAGTGAGGACTACTTTTAGCAGATACCAGCTGCAGAGAGCTTTGCTGAAGCAGGGCTGGCCTCCCTCCTCCTGCTCAGCAGCCTGGCACAGCAGGGCTCAAGGCTGAAATAAAGGCTGCCACCCACTGGCTATCTAATAGCAGCAGTTTATCACCTCACAAACAAAAAGGTGGCAGAAGGTTAACACTCTCATTTGCAGAACCGTCTCAGTGAATATTTCTGCACTGGTGCTTAATGTTCCTGTCAAGTACTCAAAATATCAAATTCTGGAGTGGAAACAGATGCAAGTCCACAGCTTCAAGCACCAGTTCTCACCCATCTCCAAGCTCTAATAAGCCACACTGAAAGAAGCAGAGAAAGACAGGCTCTCTCCATGCAGTCTCTCCTTCCTGTCTCTTGCCAGTCCCTGGCAGAAATGTGAGCAGTGAAATGGCTGTGGCATCATCTCTCTGCCAGCTCCACAAGAGCAGCTGAGATCCTTTCTGCTGCTTGGCAGCATGAAGGAGCTGCAAGAAGAGTGGTAGCACAGATCCTAAACACACCTGTACATTCTCCTCCCCTGAGAAGAGGATTTCTTTGGAGGCAGTTTGCTTTACAGAGCTAGATAGAGGTGTTGGACCATGGTTTAAAATTACTCTGGCCAAACTCCATCTCATAAAAAAATCATTGGGAAATAATACAGTTTCTAATTTAGTTAAACATTCTTGTTCCACTTTGGGCTGAATTGGCAAGTGGAAGCTGGAGTAACATCTTCCCTTGATTTTGATTAAGTACAAGAATGCATTTCAATTGTTTAAGATAATGACTGCACAGCCCAGTGTGACATCTCACTGCCTCAGACCTGGAGTAGAAGTTTCCACATCTGAAATTATAATGTAATTTCTGCTAAATGCAGCACTGCTGTGCAAAGTGTTTTCTTACAACTTGGAGAGTATGCAAATAGGGAGTGAACAGCCTGAGAGCTGACAAGGGTGCCTCGGTGCATTATTAATAGGCTTCCTCTTCTCCCCTCCTTCCCATCCAAGCACCAGAGCATATTTGAGTGCAGGGCTGAATCCCATTAGACAGCAGTGCAGGAGCAAACTGAGCCACTTGACAAACCCAATCAGCCAAAGGCTGGTTTTTCTGCTGGGTAGTCCTTCCTCAAGTGCTTCTTCAAGACTCTGCTGCCTCAGGGAAATGGCACTTGATGAGACACCCTTGCCCCAAAGTTACCACCGATGTTCAATGACGTTATGCCCTTGGGCAGATGAGGCTGGTCCATGTTTGATCAGATCCTTCCTGCTGTAGGTCAGATGAACAGACCACTTAGATCTGGATGAGACTTTTTCCCCCACTCAAAGTTGCAGGAATGGTGGGAGGGAGTCTACAGAGCCTGTAGATGCCAGAGTAAATGGAGCTGGAGGGATATGGATTATTTTGTTAGGTGTGTTCTGCTAAGAAAGGATTAGAAACATCGCTAATAGAAAATTCACTGTGCACATCAGAAAAAAAAATCCTGGATGAAAGCTAATACCCTTTGCTTCTAAATTAAAAGTGGTATCTCACATTCTGTCAAAACACAGAGTGAGACTGTCTTGGACTCAGAACAACTTGGTTTGCCTCTTTCAGCAATACCAGGAAGAATGGAATATTGGGATAAGCCAGCATGGCAGTGGGTAAAGACCCAGTGGATGAGAATATGTGTTTCACAGCCATTATGACAGCTGGGCCTGTTGGAGGGGGTCCAGAGGAGGGCACTAAGTTGATAACAGGACTGGAGCACCTCTCCTTTGAAGACAGATTGACAGAGCTGGGGCTGTTCAGCCTGAAGAAAAGATGGTTCTAGAAAGACCTTAGAGCACCTTCTAGTACCAAAAAGGGGCTTACAAGAAGACTTTTTTGCAATATAACAAGGAGTTTAAAACTAAAAAATGATAGATTTATAGTAGATATAAGGAAGAAATTTTTTACAATGAGGGTGGTGGAACACTGGAAAAGGCTGCCCAGAAAAGTTGTAGATGCCCCACCCCCGGAAACATTCAAGTTCAGGTTGGATGGGGCTCTGAGAAACCTGATTGAGTTGAAGATGACCCTGCCCATGGCAGGGGGATTGGACTAGATAACCTAGAAAGATCCCCTCCAACCAAAACTATTCTGTGATTCTGTGATTCCTTTTTAAAATAATTTTTCAGCATTTTCTAGCCCAGCTTCAGAAGAACTTTTTGCTACTGACTGTACAACTCATGCACTCTAAAATCAACTTACAATACTCAGGTGTATTTTTTCACAGCTTAACTTGGCACTCAACTGCTAAGGCTTTTCTAGCAAACACTATTCTACTATGACTAGAATATCATGCCAAACAAAATCATTGTATAGTCTGCCTGCATAAGGGACAGCTGTGTATTAACATATTATATGTTAATCTATTAACACACAACTTATTAACTTGCAACACAGAGCTTGCATTATCCCTGATTGCATTTCTTCAAAGCTAAATATCCCCAAAAGTACCTAATTGCCATGAGCAGTTGGTGGGAGGCAGAAGCTGCCTAGTTTGGTGTTCAAAGAGCACCTGTGCCACCCTGTGGGCTGGTTTAGGACACTGGCAGAGCTGCCTCCTTTTGGAGCAGTAGCTGGAGGCTGGACAAGGTGCCCTCAAATGTCTGAGAGACACAAGACAACTGTGTTTTGGCTCATGAACTGCTTTCTAAGCGGATAAGTATGTGCTCTCTGCAGAACAAGTGATACACATGCATAAGATAGAAGGTAATTCCATGTTTTTCAAACGTGTGAGATACTGATTTAGAAACCCCATCCATTTAGATATTCTCTTACATGGAAGAGAGAAGGAAATGCCTATAGGAGTCCTGCAGAACATGCATGGGTTGAAACACCAGAGAGGGAGCCCATCTCGCTCCTTGTTCACCAGAGACAAGGACTAGACAGAGAAGAATGCCTTGATTCCAGCAGATGCCAAACTGTATCTTGGTTCTACAATCTGAGGCCAGCTTTGCCTTTCATTCCTGGATGCTTTTTTTCTGAGGCAATTTCACAGGCCCAAGGGGAATTTATTCTGCCTTGAGCCAGAAGGCAAAATTCATCAATCCCTCAAACATTTTGGGATTTGCTCCAGATGAGCAATTGGTATAATTACAGAAGACGAGAGGAAGAAATGATCCTCAGTTCTCATAGTAGCAGTGAGTTTTGCATGATTTAGCCAAAGAATTTGCAAACACATCCTAATCTCTTCTAAACAATGAGTGGGATTTCTAACTGGTTCCTCGGGAAATCACATTTGTATATTTTATAGATGTTAAGCAAAATGGATTTCTCCTGTATTAATCTGTCCACATTAATTTTCTGTACACTGGAATGGTGGAAATAATGAAGTGCCCCTTGGCTGACATAGTCTTTTTGACATGCACACTGAAAGCCTTGTAAATAAGTAAATTATTAATAACACCATTTCATTTGCCTCCTCTGGGATGCTACAGGGTATGTCTGAACAAAGGGTTAAAGTGGGAGGTCAAATCTGCCCCAATGCAGCAATGTGTGAGAGCCATAACCACTTGTTGGCTGCTTTGAGGGCTGTGAAATGCATTGTTGGTTCTGACATGTGTCTTAGGGGAGGGATGCTTTACAGAGCATGTGGGGGATTAGTTGTGGATATTTTCTTTTATGGTATTTGTGCTCCTTTATAACTTGTAATACTGCAAGTTAAGCCTATACAGAGAGCACTGCACACTTTTGATGTTTTTCACATGGATGGTCACGCTTTTTCCAGTACTCATGGCCTATAGTCCCTTTCCAAGACCAAATTTGTTCTTCAGTTACATTATCTCTCTAGTACTGACACTGAGCTGGTGGGTGAAACTAAGCCTGTGATTTCTGCCTCTCTTTTCTTCCTGGGTTATTATGTTTACACCAGACAGTATTTGTACAAGGTCTGTTTCTTCCCATGTTCAGCCACACACACCACCTGCTCTTGACTCTAATGAGCAGCTATAAAATGTGTCCCTGCCCATATGTGTGCTGGTAAACAAGGTGCTCTGAGGGGTGAATGTTCGTGATGGGGACACTCCAAACCCCCCTACAGTAATAAAATCTAATTCTTAACTCTAAGGCAGTTGGTCATATATATTATTAATAAATGTAGTTTGATTTCTTTTTTGTAATTTTTTTGGGGGGAAGGGGGGATGTTGATGGGTCAGGTTTTTTTTGCACTTTTTGGGGGCTGCTTGGGTTTTTTTGAGTTTCCTTCTCTCATTTTTCTTTACAGAGCTTTCTTTACTGAGAAAAGCCAAAGACATCTCTCTAGCTTCAGTATGAAATGCAAAATCTTGTGGTAGTAAGTAATACCATCACAACCAAGTCAAAAAGAGCTCTCACGAAAGAAAAGCCTCCAACAATACATGTGACATGACAATATTTATTGATTCTAATTAAGGTTAAAAAAAGTTCACAGCTGTCAGATAAAAATATCTGCAGAGCCTATTGAAAAGGGAGCTGAAGAAGGAAACCAAGGGAGACAGTCACCACAGAGGCACTTTAGAAAATGCTACAGTTATAAAAGGCACAAATTCATCACACACAGAGCATATATATTCCTGCAAAGTGAAGTCACTCTTTTTTTTTCCAAAACACAGAGGCAGGCATCACTGAGCACTGACCTGCACATGACCACAGCAGACACGCTACAAGCAGCAGTCTATGACAACGCCTAAACAACTGGACTGTAGAGAGACTTTGAAAGCAAGACTGCTTTGGCCATCTCGTTTCTACAATCTGCTCTTCAGCAGAAGTAAGATCAAGGTGATCTTAAGGTGGTGGAGATGGGAGAGGGAATGCCAGTTCATCTAAACTCAGGTCAGGTTATTTGTGAGCATTTGTAGTCTGTGATTTAAGTGGGTTTGCTTCTCACTTGAGAGCAGTGGCAGATCTGTTATTTCATCCTGGATCCCTTTTGCACCCAAGTACTTCTGGAGGACACAGAATTACTTCTTGCTCAAAAAATATGTCTTGAAAAAAAGAGGAAAACATCTTAAAATTTCTGCACATCTGTAAAGTCTCTCTCAAAGAAACAGTAGTCCCACTGAGGACACAGTAAGAGCATTTTAATAGAAGACCCAAGTTTCTCTTCCAGGCCTTGGGTTCCAGTGATAGACAATGATCAGATATATACTTAATTGTGATTAATTTCTTTGTATTGACAGCAGATGTGCTATTTAGAATCAAAATCTTCACTGAGAAAAGAACCAAAACACTAGTTAAAGGAAAGAAAAGGGGGTTGCCTCAGATTGCTCATACCCTTGTTATTGTTGAGTAGTTTATGCAACTGAGCTTTCAAGTACTTTGGTTAACACAGATTTTCATGGTATGACCCAACATTGTTTGCAAAATACAGTTGCTATCAGAAGAGTGTACAAGAAAGTCAACTTCTTTTTCTTTCTGCAAACCTTTAAGAGCATTACAAAAAATTCATGGTAACACAATTCAGTTCATAAGAGACAAGTACACTTATTTCCATGGTTGTTCCTACAGTACATTTTACAAAGCTGATAAACTGTTGGAACTTTCATGATCGCAGTTGTCTCATCAAACTTCTTAATAAATTAACAATAGAGCAAAACTTGTTATCCATTAAACCAGACCTCATTCTTCTCTTTGAAGGGTTGGCAGGAATTTTAATTTAAAAAAGCAAGCCAAGGCTAACAGTTCCCTCTGGCCATGGGGAAGCAGCTCGATTCTCAACCTGCATTTGTCAATTCACTCATCACGCTGCCATCCATGTACACAAAGTGCCACATACTCCCTTTTATATGGAAAAAGTTGAGAAAACAACAGCAAATCCTTTTTTCAATCCCACAGTGGTGGTAAAATCCACAGCATAATCATAGCAGGACACATCCGTAAGGACAAAGAGAGCCTTCCTAATGCTTTGCCAGTCTGCAAGGAAGAAGACAGAGACTTTAGTGTGTTAATACAGATGTTACAGTTCAAACCTCCCAGCTCCAATCAGATTTGACTAGAAATCTCAGGGAATCCAAACTTAATTTTAGATTTAAAGTATCACCTACTTTTACTTGTGGCAGAAAAACATGCAAAATGCTTTGTGGGGTTTTGGTTTTTTCCCATTTTTGTTTCATTTTGAAACTAAAAATAAGAAAGGTTTATGAGTATAGAACATTTTCAATTAATTTCTTTTTAATTAACCAGTCTCATGAAAAGCTTAGATTATGATTCAGCTCACTTCTAACTACCTAACTTCTGATTTTCCATGGAATTTCTGCCCCTGTGGGCAGACTTAGAAAAATCTCTGCCAGATTCTGGAGCAAAGAAGAGAGAGATACATTTTGGACATGAATAAAAGTAATTTATCCTCATTAGTTTCATAAATCTGCTCCCCTGTAGGGAACTAAAGAGTATTTCTAGGGCAGAAGCAGGACCTGAATTCCAAACAGTTTTGGCAGGGAAATAATCTGCAAATGCAGCAGTTCTTTATATGTTAAGTATGTATTCACCATCTAGCACTTACACATATCAGGGCCAAGACTTTAAGAATGTTTTCCCAAATTTAGGTTCCTGTGTTTATTTCTGCCCTAAGAATTGTCTGACTTGCAATAGCTCTGAACTTCCCATTCAGCTTTCAGTTCCTGATTCATTTAGTAAATAAATCCCATGGAGAGAAAGCCATGTAGAAGCACTCTGCAGTAGGCAAATGTCCCAGCAAATTAGAGCTCTATGTGATGCAATGAGAAAGGCCATATGTACACTGCTGCACTGCTCTTCTGACTTAAAGATCTTTATGTCTGAAAAGTTCCCCTATGCATTTTAAATGGCTGTTATGAGGATATTCAATTGTGATAAAATCCAAGCTGCTGCTACAAGATGTTTAACTGGCATATCAAGATAAAAAGAACGAAACCTGAGGGCCAGAAAACTATGTGCTGCTCACAAATATTACAGCTTTCTAAGTAGTTCAGTAAATTTCCATGGGACTATTTGGAGAAGGAAGTACTACTCTGCACAAGCAAGATCAGATGCTGGCCCAAAAACAGTTTCCCTGCTGTCTGCTCACACTAGTCGTTGAATTTATTGCTATACTTCTCTCCATGGCTTTTTACTGAAATATAATTTTTTTTACATATAAATTGTCACTGTTTGAAGGGAGAAGTGCAGCAAACAGGCTGTGAAAGATTCCAGGCATCTCAAACTTCATGTGCACCAAATCCTGTTCTCAGTTACACCTGTGTCTCCCTGTTTCCTGCTGTGCAGATGTAACACAGTAGAAATACCTACAAGGTACCGACACACAGACATGTAGGCAGTGAGGTTTTGCTGGTTGGGTTTTTATACTTTCCTCTCCTACACCCTGCCTTCGTTATTTCTTCCCTTTTAACTTTTTTTAACTTTATTTAAAAGGTCCCAAGCTGTGGAGGGCAGAAGCACTTGCATGTGACTCTCCTATCCATGGCTCTCTTTGATCTCTCCACCATTTACATCCTTGATTAGTTACCAAAAGTGCACAGTCAGTGCAACACAGCACAGCAGGCAGAAGTGGAATCACAAATCCCATGAATGTAGTGGTTGGGAGACTCTGAATCAGCAAAGTTGTGTTCAGCATGAAGCAGCACTTGGGGACAAGTAAGTTGAGAGAGGTTTTGTTGGGGTTTTGTTTTTTTGGTTTGTGTTATGGTTTCAGCCAGGTGGGCCTAAATTTGGGTTTTAAAGTTCAGACTAGGCCTGAAAATTGTCAGGTGAC
>JAWWEV010000001.1:113159297-113210169 GCA_035583235.1 Hafferia zeledoni
GTGTGTTATATTGTAGTTTCTCTTAATTTTCTCTTTTCTGTATAAATACATGTAGCTAGTTTAAGCATCAAACCTGGTTTTAAAGTTTTTTTTTCCCTTTCTCCCTTTTCTTGGCCAGAGGCTAACTCTGTTCTTTGGGTTGTTGGCATTTTGCCAGCTCAACCCAAGACAGTTTGTTTGTTTTGTTTTGGTTTTTTTTTAAATGCAAACACTAAATTTTAAGGCCCATTGTGCCCCACCAGGCAAGAGACAGCCTCAAGGTGTTCAAAGAATAAATTGAACTAGTGTAAATTAAGGAAGGATTTAAGAAAAATGCATGTGAAACAGTTTTTTATGGATGGCTTTACAACTTGATGGAGTAGGCAGAAGGTAATCTATTCCCTCCTGCTAACTTGCAGCAACTTAGGAAAAGTAAAAGAGGACCTTCGAGGCAAGAAGATGCCAGACTGAATGAAAACATTTTGAGATTTTGTCTATACATCAGCACACAGTTCTCCATTCACACTCAGGTCCAACAGCCTAATCCTTTAAGCTGTGGATTTCTTCTCTCAGTCTGCCACACAGGAAGGCAGAAATCTTTTGCTTACAACTAGAGATTGTGTTGTACAATACAGTTCAAATAGAGTCTGTGACTGTGAAGACTTTCAGGGTCTAGTTCTAGTGTAAAAACATTAGAAAATCTCATCAGAATAGGCTTTATAGAGGCATTTTATCACGTCTGTTCTGAGACCTGGACAAAAACCAAGGTGATAACTCTTGGCAGGGTATCCTAGAAATTCAACAATCAAAAAATTTATTCCTAAAAATAGGCCTTGATTCAAGGGGTTAGTTTTATATATGGATCCACTTTCTTTATCCCTCCCCTCCAGCCTCTTTTCTCTACTGTTATCACCTCTTCTTTAGTTCTGAATTGATTTTGGAGACAGGGAAGTGCATGTCAAAAAGCCCACCAAGAAAAAGCAAACTCCTCAAGAGTGAGACTTTGAGATGTCACCTTTTTTCAGTTTCGAACTAGAAGTCCCTTTTTGTAGGCAAATAACCCAGCTGCAGCCACAGAGGTGAAGAGAGTGGAAAATCCAATCAGCTTCAGCAGTCCTGGCACAGACGGCAAGTTCCTCTCCCAGAAGGTTGTAGTGATGGGCAAAGCTGGCACATCCTGCAGGGAGAGCATCCCTTATCAACATAACATCTCCACTGTTACAGGCAGGATATAAATCAAGATATTTGCAGAAAAAAAAAAAGAACTTGGTTGAGGCTGTTAAATGTTATCAATAAGTAGTGTTTGAAAATTTTCTGCTGGGTTAAAGGGAAGAAGAACACACACATGGAAATGATTCATAGCCCACTTAAAAAGTGCAGTTCTTTCCAATCCTGCATTACAGAGCTGTCAGATGGGCACCCTCTCTGAGTTTTTGTCATGTTCCTGTTTAGGGAAGGGCAGTTTTGGTGAGTAAGTGAAAGTTTATTGTGGCTTTTGTTTAGTGAACTTAAATAAAAACAGCCAACAAAATTGTATTTCATCAGCAAAGCAACAGAAAAAACCCCAGTCGATTTAATCTACATAAATACTTACAACTGATTCAGGTTCCGGCTTCCAAATTTCACTGTCTGGGATTTTCCTCATAGCAAACAGTATCTGAAAGTAAGTAACATTCTCAATAAGTACCATTGATTCTTCAAAAGGGGAAAAAAAGCTGGCTTCAATTTTTCTTTTAAAATGGCATGATGAAGATAATGACAGCACATAAATCACAGTGTATTCAAATTTGATGAAAACTCAGCCTTTTCGGCTCATTTCTGGGGAGGCCTGATACTCAATAAGACACTCCTCCTAGTGGAACATAGAAGTAGTAACAGAAAAATCTATTTATTATTAGTTAGTCCATGGAAGATACCAGAACTTGACTAGCCCCATGAGAAGAGGGTAATGGAAATATGACTAAGAGTCAAGCAGACACTCCTGGCATACATGTGATGTGCTTACACCAGCCACAAGGAGTAGCTTGCTTTGCAAATTTTATCATGATGTAGGAAGAAGAAGAGCATCCTGGGAGTGATGACAGACCACTACTTTCAGCCAGAGGAAAGCAAAACTAAAGAGAAAGCCTTTACAACAAAAAAATAGCATTCAAATTATCAAAGATACCAGAGATCAGCAGGAGAGCAAAGTTTGTTTGAAATTACAGTCAAGGAAGACAGTAAGGTTAGTTTCTTCTACAGTAAAATAAAATGGAGATGGCAATATTAATGTTTTTCCTATTCCAGTCACTTGTAGGTTTGTCATCTTTTATGATGGGCTTTTTACTGTAGACAAGATTCATAGGCCCCATCAACTCTTCAATGCAACAGAGTGAGAAACACCCCTGTCATGGATTTTAAACCTATTTTCCTTTCTCAAGCAAATGAGGAAAGGAAAACATCAAAATTTTTTACCAGTCAGGCACCACTTGTCAACCTCTCTGCTGAGGCCCATGGAGGCTCTGCTGTAACATCTGTACCTCAGTGAGATCATGAAGCACTGCCCCTGGAGGCTTTCAGGAGCAGCTCACGTATAACTTTCTCAACTGGGTCAGTTTAGGAACAGTTGATCTCTGTCTTTTGGGGCAGAGGTACAGGCTAGACAAACTCTCCAGATCTCTTCCAGGACAATTTCTGTTCCATGACTGTAGCTTTTAGCCCCAAGGTTCCCTTCATCTCATAAAACAATGATGAAATTTCTTTTGCTGCTCCATAAACTGTAATGTTCCTGAAAATACATGAGGAATTGCCATTTTCTCCATAGCAAAATATCTAAGTCCTTTTTTAATGACTCTATGTAAGGCTGTCTCAGTGGTATTTCACTGTGTCAATGGTATTGTTGGGAACACTGAGGAAGGGACTGGCTCGGGGTGCAGAGCTGCAGGACTGAGTTGTTTCCATGATCTCTCAGTATTTTGACAAACACAGAGTGCCCATTTGGGGGAAAAATGACTAGGTGAGAATTTGGGATTTCTGTAAAAGAAGAAAGGATTTAATTCCTGGAAACAGAGAAGAGTTTGAGAAAATAGCCAGAGGCCTTTCCAAGTATCCCAAATCTAAGTGTAAAACCATCCTCTTTGAAGTCTTTCCCCTTTGCAGGGACTTGCATCAAAAATCAGAACACCTGAAGCCATCAACACTCAGTTCCCATTACTTCTCCAACCACAAGACCTTTCATTTTCCACAGGATACTCGACAGTGCATCTCTACCTCTCTGGCTGCTCTTTCTCCAGCCTGGACAGCCCCTTCCATGTATCCACTCCACTCTGTGGCTGTTTCTGTGCCAGCAAAATAGATCCTGCCAATGGGCTGCCGAATGATCCTGGAGGGGGACAAGCAGTGAGTCACACAGGACATATCAGGAAAGAACCAAAATAGTTAACATTAAAAAAGTGTTTTAAGTAACATTTATAGTTAGTAACATTGGGAGAGTTGAGCTGGAGGGGAAGTCTGCATTGCATTTGATTCCTTACAGTAAATAGACCAGTGTTCACACTTTCTAAACATTTACACTGCTCATAGGTGTAAAGGACAATTATTTTGAGGAGAGACTTACTCTACCTCACAATTCTAGCCAGTGCCATAAATACCAATGTTAAGCATTACTGGCACAGTGCAGCATTCTGAAGTGTATCCTCATAATATCTAAAACAGTAAGAAAATAAATTTTAAAAAAAGGTTTAACTCTGGTTTTGCCAGAATTTGCAATAATTACCACTAAAATTATTTTAAATACTAAGGCATTAATAAGACCTTCATTAAAAGTGTTTTATTGCTCTAAGTTCATTTTAAATTGTAGAATCTTAAACTTCAAAAGAAGGGCTATCCCACCACATTAAAAACTATGTATCTGAATCCAATCATCGTCCTGGTGTAAGTGTTTTAATTCTTGCTAAATCTTATTCTTATGCAAAAAACTTAGGTGGGAGAAGACTGTATACAATGGTACACTGATTACTATATTAAGCCTTGACTGCTAACAAGAAAGGAATGGTCCAAAGAAATCACTCAGTGTTGGCAAGAATTAACTCTCTGCCGGTATTTATAAAACACCAGCTAAAGATGTGCTGGGAATGGTTACAGAGTTCTCCAGTACCCAAAGCCAGCTTTGTAAACACACTGTGAAAGCTTCCCAACTCCCTTCCCAGAACCTACTGAGCTGTACTCACCAAATAACAGGAGTGAATAAAAGCCCCTAATGATACTGAACTCATCCATCACACAGCCCAGCTGAGACAAGTGGAAGGTTATACTATCTCTTTAAAATATTCCCCAGTGATCTTAAAAGGTATAAAGTGAACAGTGACAGAGGATTTATGACCCTTTCTGAGGATATTTATTAACTTGGTCTTATCTCACCACTCCAAAGCCCACTATAAATAGACACTGTACCTTCCATACTGAGTCATTATGCCTGGTGGGAAGTAGGCAGTGTAGCAGCCCCCAGAATACTGCTCTTCACACCAGTTCTTCTCTTCATAATGCACTGGCTGTAAAATAGAGATTAATTCACTCAGGGAAAGGACAGAGTCCTGAGAAAGCTAATAACAGAACTGAGGAGAGAGCAGAGCAGAACAGCTTATCATTTGTTGCATGTCAGCATCTGACAAGACAAGCACATTTAACAAGTCTCTTAATGCAACATCAACACAATAAGACTGAACTTTTTAAAAATAGCTAGGAGTGTCTAAATAACTAGCTAATGTGGCCACTGTAGAACATAATCATCTTAATATGTCACTGTAAATTTATGCTTTGTGCACAAATTTATGCTTTGAACCATGTAAAGCAAAATTAACCCCTGGCGTACACAGATGTAATACTTCAGTATGTACCCTGGATACAAATATCTACTGTTACAAATGCAAAGTGTGATACTTGCATGGTTCTACATACAATGTAATTGTGTTGAAAATAATGTGGTTTTCAGATTGGTGTCTACATTGAACTGGTGCAAAACTGTCTTTAAAGCATAAACAGTGTTAATCACATACTCTTAAGTGTGAGATCACACAGATCCTAACAGTCATTCAATATAAGAGCGAAGAGAAGATGAGGGAAAGGCAAAAGAAAACCCAACAATGGATCTTAACAACTAGTAAGAGAGGATTTCATAAGCTCATTCTTATCCTCACTGTCAAACACAACCCAAGACTTGCCATAATCTTCTCTCCACTCCTCTAC
The DNA here is from genome assembly GCA_035583235.1 of Hafferia zeledoni. Classification (NCBI taxonomy): domain Eukaryota; kingdom Metazoa; phylum Chordata; class Aves; order Passeriformes; family Thamnophilidae; genus Hafferia; species Hafferia zeledoni. Next base: position 113,164,500 of record JAWWEV010000001.1, read on the forward strand.
AGAAGGCAGTAAGTGCTCCTGTAGCGAGTACCTTTTCCAGAGAAGCCACAGTTAGACTTTGTGCTTACATGTAAAGCTTCTTCTGATCCCAGAACCTTTGCATAGAGCTCACACAGCCTCATCTTCCTGCAAGAGAAAAGCAACAGAAAGTGTGATAAAAGAGCAAACAAACTACCACTAATGTAACCTAGTTACAAGAGAACAAAAAATCTGCTTGAATTTGAGGTTCCAGGTTTTTGGGATCTATCCTAACTGGTCAGCCTCTGGATCACTAGATATAACTCAAATCCCTGTGCTGCATAAATGCTGGTTTTATCAGCAGTTACACAAGCTGTTCCCTTATGGCAACTTCAGCAGCCCAGTTCCATACATTATCCAAATGTTCTCCAGGCTGTCAAGAAAGAGAGTGGTAAGGCATTGCACCTTTTTGTCTTGGCAAACAGTCTAACTTATGTTTGTTCCTATAAAGATGCAGGTCCTGATATACTGCAGCTCTCAGGGAAACACTACTTCATTTCTGCATATATAAAATTTTTTCCTATTTTAGTTTATGAGTCTATTAATCCATGCATATACTTCATTCCACAGAAAACCCCAATTGCAATTAAGTTTGTTCCTACAAGCTTTTGGGTCTTACTGCACCAATTCCCAAAAGCAGGAAGATCAAGCTGAAATAACAGTTAATAATTATGAAAAACAAAACCTCTAATGCAGCATTGGAAAGGCATTTACTTCTGGGAAAAAAATCCCATACTCCACAGAAATCCATGCTGGGTGCAGAAATACAGGAGTCCCAGCTCTGTAACTGCATGGGCTACACCTGCAGCTGTAAAAGTCTACAAGGAAACCAAACATAACTACTGCATGAAGCAACCCAGCTCTACAGGAGCCCAGCTATACCCATGAGCAGCTGAACCCAAAGAATGAAATAGAAAGGGGATAAGAAGAAATAGGACATCTTGAAGGGCCTTGAGGGTGTCCTCATGTGCAGGTTGGGGCTTGAGCAAGAAAGCGAAGGCTGCCACAGTTCAGGAAGAGCCATGGCTCTGTGGTTATTTTGCTGCTGGCAGGTGTCAAGCCAGCAGCAGAAGCAGAGGGGAAGGAAGCAGCCCTGTCCTTTTCCCCTGGGGCACAGGACAAGGGTCGGCCTACTCAAGAAGCAGTGACTGGCCAGGAAGCCTCGGAAAGCTGTAGGACCTTTAAGTGAACATCCCTCTGCAGTCACAAGGTGACATGAATCCAGCAATAGCCATAACAAAAGGGGTCATTTCCTCCATCTCTCTTTCTGTCTCTCTCTAAGTGAGGTGACCACCGTGTCCTGCAGACCACAGCCCCTACCCAGGGTGTGAACACAACAAAGCCATTTTAACAGCAGGAGCCAGCAAAGCCTCTGCTGACATCTGCCCACCACCTCTCACAAATGCCCACCAGCTCCTGCTTTCAGGGCAGGTCAGTAACACCACAGGACCCCACAGGGAAGTGAGTTATCACTCTGTGACCCATCTGATTCTGCTCCTCCCAGCACCCTGACAGCAATGAGAAGGACCCCTCTAGATATGCCTGTGCCCAGTCCTTTTTCCACACATGACTTGCAGACCCTCCAGGGAGTCTGGAAATGGCATACAGGGGCAGGTAGATACTCTCACTTTTGGCCAACTGCAGGGCTCCAAAAAGGTGCAAGTTCACAGCTGTTTGCTGAGTACATCGCAAATACAGATAAAGTTAGTTTAAGATAGCTGTTCAAAATTAAGTATTAAGCTTCAGGTCAAGGCCATCTTCAATGCTTAAGAAATTTTGACCTTGGGAGGAATTATTCACCAATAATAAGGTATTATTTGACAAAAAAACCCCAAACCAAAACAAACCAAAAGCCCAGCAGTTTCTAAAGGATTGAATTGTACCAGCAGAAATCAAGCACTGAGGACATTACCCCTAATGAGAGCAATCCTTGCTGCTGTGCTGGTTTCTCTGCAAGATCTGCCGTTTCCATCCTACAACAGTTTAAATAAATTCTTATTTATGTATTTATAGTTGAAGCTAGCATGGAACATACGGAATATGCAGTGAGTGAAATACTTATTTCTTGGCTTTGGACTCAGCTGTGAAAGTGCCAGCAGCACTAAACAAGAGGAATGTTCTGCCTGGAGCTACCAAGGCAGGGTCTGTTGAGAGTTTGCCCAGTGTGGAAGAAATGTAAATGCAGACAGTCAGCTGTTTTCCCTGGTCTCTTATTCCACAGCAGTGTGTGATGCCATGGCCTTCACTGCACAGCTCTGAAAGGTAGGGCACAACCTAACCACTGCAATTGCTCCACTGGCACCTGGCCTGGGAAGGCAGAAATGAGTTTTACTCTCTTCAGTGTCAGGCTTTGGCTGTAAAAAGGTTTCCATCCTCTCTCACAACTGCTGTTCCCAGTCATGACTTAGGATAGCTGCCACAACCTCCATGTTCTGCTCTTTATATCCAAGGATTACCAAAAACCTTACAATGTCATCAATGTGATGAATGGAGAGCCCAGGCTGCATTTTTAGGTGAGCACAACCCCCATCTCAACAATACAAACTGGCTGCACCCCAAGTGTACACTGGGAGGTCTGGGTTCATGCTCTGCCCTCTCCTGGCCCCCAATTTCCACTGGAAAGAGACAAGCTTATGTGAAGGACAGGACCTGCAGAACAGAACAGCAGGTTCTCGAACACTACAAATGCTCTGTTGTATCTAGGGTGTTCACACACAGAGTAAGACACCACTTGGTGTCTAGGATGGCTTTAAATGCTGGGCACACTGGGTTTCAGAATACCTACATCACTTTCAACATCTGGCACCTGCTGGGAGTCTATCTCAAAGCTTCAGTGCCAAAATTAAAAGGGTTCTGTGGTACCAGGCTGTTATTTGAAAAGACCGGGATGTTAACAGCTCCATGTAGACCCACTATCCACAGATACCCAGAGTACCTGCAAAGTGAATATGAGGTGACTACACCTTCTCTAGTTTACTCCTGTAAAAATGTTACTTGGACACGCTTTAAAAATAAATTCATTTTCTCAGTTTCAAACTAAGCCTGTGCTCATAATCCACACTTTCTACTTGTAGGTTTAATTTGATCAGATACTGTGAATCACCATGATGGAAAAAAGCCCATTACTTTGTAAATTCTATTTTAGTAATACACAAAAGAGCACTACTGTATGCAAAGATTTGTTTTAAGAAGACAATAAAATGGCCTTCATCTGTGCCTGAGGGGCATTTTTTCCCATAACTGAGGGTGGAGAGATGGAGGCAGCTTTCTGACTCCTTCTTGATGCTGAGGTCTTGCTCATGGAAGCTACAGCTCACTAAGTTATAGACACAGAAAGGATCCTCCAGAGGAAAAAGAAAATAAATAAAAATTAAACACAGTGGCCAAGCCTGTCCCTTCTGATAAGCTTTCAAAGAGCTCAGTCCACCTGCAGGAAGCCAGAGAGGTAGCAGTGTGGGGAGAAGGTTGGCCTTGGACGTCTTCCAGTCAGGGTGGGTGGATTTCTACACAATTTTCATATCCAACAGCTCAGGTTAGTTCTTTACTGAGTCACAAAAGCAGATTAGCCTTGTGGGAAAATAAGAATCAGGAGTAGAGAGTTTCCAAAGGGCAGGGGTTAGCTGCACATCTGCTGCCAGTTTGTGGGAATTCTGTGGTGTCTTTATCCAAAACCAAGACACCTTCTTCCTTAAAGTGACATGTCTGCCTACCGTCACAAGGTTACAGACAACTTCCTTCAAAACAGGGCATTTTTTTTCCTTCTCTGGTCATTTGTAACAAAATCTTGACTTGGATTCTGCACAGGTCTCCAGTCTTGGTACTTACCTTTCTTCTTTTGTGAGACCTGTCAGTCTTCTACACTTTCGAGCAAGGATGAAGCTGCAAGACGACCACAAACATTTTTATCCCCATTATCCAACTACATTTCCTGCATTATTTAAAATGCCAATACCTTATGATGGGATGCTGTAACTCACAATAATAGCTTCAGGGTCTCTATCTAAAATATCCATTTCACCTCTCTGCACAATGTTATTTTCTCTGCCTGCTGCTTGCAGGACTCAATGTGGAAGGAACCACTTTGAGATTCATGTTAGAATATTTCCATGAGCTGTTTCCCAATTACTTTAATTTTATATAGCCATGGGTATACACATGTAGGAACAACAGGTGAAGCCTGGGATAGAGCTGGAAATTATTTTTTAATAAAATTTTTAAGTCTGATCCTACTCTCTGACTGTTAAAAAAATCAGAACAAAACAAAATGTAATTCTAGAAAACAAATTTTCATTTAAAGAACTGCAATACTGAGAGAAAACTTCACATTTCTGCAATCACCCTCTTTTTTCTCCTCTTTCCTTCCCTCTTCTCCAAGTTTGTGCTTTGCAGCAAAGCAAAAGACGCCAGTGAGAAAAAGAAAACAGAATTTCATTTTTTTAATTAGCAATGAAATCATAGAGAAAACTTTTTTGAAATAAACCAGTCATAGAACATAATCACCATACACTAAAAAACTCAACCCTTTAATTATTTTAAAGTATTGTCTTTCAAAAGCAGTAGGTTTTCCATTTCAATTGTTGCCTCTAAGACAAAATAAAAAGGCATTAATTAGACACTGCCTCTTACCCTATTATGGCAGGGAAGCTGCCATCAGGCTTAGTATCATCAAGTGTTAAACCAATTGCAGCATCCTCATCTTCAATGATCATGGTACCACAATACCCTGTTAAGCACAAGGTGGAAAAATCGTTAGGATCCATGTACCAAAATTTAGGAGCTTCCAAGTATTTGTGAAATACTCAGAACATGACTGGAAAAAGCCCTAAGCAACCTGATCTAAATTCACCCTGCTTTGAGCAAGGCATGGGATTAGATGACATCTAGAGAGCTCTCCCAGTCTCCATCTTTCTCAGATACTATGATTCTAATACAGGGAGATAGGAAAACAGTGGAAAAGAGAACAACAACAACAACAAAACAACAACAAAACTCCCAAACAAACAACAACAACAAAATGGAGTGACAAAGATTAGCACACAGCTCTCTTGTAGATCTGCAAGCAGTGTAGTGCTGCCTTGAGTCAGAAAAATGCTAAATTATCTCAGAAGAGAATGTTTAAATCTGAGATGTGCTGACAATTATCCTTTTCATCATCTTTTAAAAAATCAATAAAAGAACCTCCCATTGTTGAATTTATGATGGAAGAATAATTTATCCCATAACTTGGTTAGCACAGAAACAGATAGCTCTCAAATACTGAAGATGTCCAAGTGCCTTTACCACTGTTGTGATATTTATGTCAGACATAAGAGATTTTGTACATTGTTTTGAAAACACAACTGTTCTTAAAAGAAGGACTTGAAGAAAACACATTGCTCTTGAAAGAACAGTGGTGTTAGCAAAGCACAGTATGCAAACTACAGGTTCTATCAGGAACTTGGGTAGGAAATGGGAGTCACCTCCTGCCAATCCATCTCAAACCCAATAGCCAGAACATGACAGGATCCAGAGCCCTGTAAACCATTCACAAAGATGAAGGGTGGATGACATTTGTAGGCAAACAGATGTGGGCTCATTATAGCCAATGATGAGAATTGGGTGCTATTACACTGCAGTTTGTCTTAGATTCAGCAAGTTCTACAAAAGAGGTGAGGAACCACGATGGAAGAGATCAGCATGTAAGGGGAGTCCAGGATGACTAGCCCAGCTGGGGATGCCTATCTGAAGAAAGCTGCAATTAATGCTGTCCAGTGCATTCAGATGGCAGAACTTTTGCAGACTGATAATTGATGGCATAAAACCTCTTTCCATCACACATCACTTGTACCTTTACATTCCTATTCAAGTGACAGAGACTCATACCCAGGTGCCAGTGAAGGAGAGGACAATAAAGAACAACGAGTGTGTATATGTATAGTGTATGGCCAGACTTTGCGAACGAAGATTTGGCAAGGGCTCTCCCCACATGGGTGTGCCCTTCCAGCCTGCACAGTGGATTTTTTAGGTGAGGCACAGTGTGCACAGAACTGGCCCTACCATTTAAGTCCTAAGGGTCCATCTGCCACGACCGAGTGAGCTTGGACAGTGATAGTGAAGTCCTTGGGACTGTCACAGCACCCGGTACTAACTGGGGCTGACCCTGCTGGGCATCCGAGATCTGATGGGATCGGATAGCAGGGAGTCCCCACTGAGACTCGAACTCAGGACCTTGGGATTCAGAGTCCAGAGTGCTCTCCTTTCCACCACTGGACCGCCCCAAAGAACAACCACGACAATAAGCAATAGGTGCGAGTTCTCCCTTCATGACTGCCTCCTTCTTTTTATTCCCTCATCCACTCTCTCTTCCCAACTGATCTCTCAAGTTTCTCACACAGGGGAAAGCAAAAATGGTATAGAAACATATGAATTTTCCTCTAAGGTTTAGCATCTTCTGAACAAAAAGTCTATTCTGTTGCTATGCACCCTCTTCCCTCTGTCACCACAACTCCTTTCAATTAAAACACAATACCCTTCTTCCTCCAGAAGGTCTCCTTATAGTACACAATGCACTTGATGACTGAGCCCATGGGAATCCTATTGATGAGCTGGTTTCTCATTGGGGGCAAAGGTGGGTTGAAATGAATCTTCAGACCAAGCGCTGGGGGAATGGCAATGATCACATATTTGCCCTGGAAGAGAAATCACTCATAAGCGAAACACATTCTTCATTACTTCAATCTAAGTATATTGCTCCAGTGATCTTGGCAGACATCTGGGGAGGCTGCAAGGTGTATCTTGTGAAGGAATTTTGGCATTTAGCATAAGAATTGCAAAACTAAACCCTTACAAAACCCTGCCCATTAAATAACAAACAAGCATTACATAAACAGCCATCTGTTCAAATGATGGGCAGCTGCCCTTTCCCCAGTACTTAAAAGAAAGCACTGTATTATAAAAGTGCATTGGTCTCCCTTCCATCTGGACTCCTCTGTTACGACTTGGAAGTAAAGCTTGTAATGTTTTTCACAGAAAGTTTACTATCAAGCTATATTTTTGTGTTCACCTTACAATCACGCTTTAATTCAGAAGGTAAACACAAAGAAGATATGTTAGCAAAGGAAAACTATGAATACACACTTTAAAGCTCTATCACTGCTACCACTTCAAGATAATGAGAAAGTATGACTTTCTGTCGCAGTCACTTCAATCTCTGCTACATTTTTTAATAGGATTTTGAAGAAATCAAAAAGGCAAATATGAAGGTTTTCTATCCATCCACCCCACTACTAGTGATTTGTTACTAGGACATTTCATTACCTCGTATAATTCATGATCTAAGGTTTCCACAATGACACTTTCACCCGACTGGTCGATGCGGACGACTGGCTTCCTCAGCTTCACTCGACCTCCTAGGCGCTCCATCATCCTCTCACTGATCTGGCCAGCACCCCCAACAAACTTCCTCTCCTGAAACACAGAAACAGCTCAGCAGGGAGGTGCTTGTGAAGCAGGTATCGTTTTGCTTGGCATTCAAAACAAATTCCCTCCTTCCACTGTCATCTAAGCCTTTTTTTGAAATTCCGCAGTTTCACTTGGAAATGTATCCACGTTACTGTCTCTTTTAGTGAGCTTCTCAAATACTTCCCATATCTGACCACCAGTTAAATCTAGAAGTATCAGTAACCTCATGGGAAAATGCTTTCTCACGTTTTCTTCAAACAATTTTCACAAGCCTGTGTGAATCAGCGAGACTCCGGCAAAGTTCCTGAACTTTCAAACCTTTCTCTGAGTTCACTCATCCCTGCAGAACTCTGTGCATCACAAGTAGGAAACCTGATCTTCATAATAAATAACAAGGTATAAGAATTGATGTAGCTCACATAAAAAACGTCTACCATAATCTAACCTAACTTAAATCACCTCTAACAAAGTACAGAATTCAAATATTTAATTAAACATATTTACAATTAAATTATCAAGTTATTGCTTATCTATGCATATTTATTAATTTAATATGGTTTAATGTATTTGCATCTTTATGATTAAATAATTTGCATTTCCAAAAAATCTCTATTTCTAATACAACTAGTAAAATTTGCACTTCTCAATTAGAAGACCATTAACAGAGTCTTTACTTTCTTCAAATGCAGAAGCAACACTAATGTACCAGACTGCAAACATTTCAGAGCAATACCATATTCAAACAGTGGCAGTCATTTTCTTCAGGATTATTTTAAAATCTTAACAGTGTTAGTCCCTGGGAATTGGCATCTTAGGAACCCAGCTCTGGGCCACAATGTCAGCATTAATTTGCAGCTGGCCTTGCCATCTCCATTAAGATCTTCTGCAGTGGCAAGGCTTATGTCAGCCTCATGAAAGCATAGATAAAACTTTGCTTTTTCAGTGTGGATAAGCAAAATACATCTTCTAACCACAGTCCAAAAGGAAGCCAGCAAAATACATCTTCTAACCACAGTCCAAAAGGAAGCCAGAATCAGGAACAGATACAAACCTACTGAACCCTGGGGCAATGCTTTCAATACAGGAGCAGTCTTCAATCCTAGCTTTGCAAGACCCAGATCAAAGTGTAAATGACTAAAACTACTTATCAATGTGCTACAGGCTCAAACTCATGGACAACTCAGTTTGCCCTCTAAATGAAAATAAACAAGCCAAAGAATGAAGTTAAACCAGGGCTTGCCAAGAGCTGCAGAAGGTAACAGCTGACAGTACCTGTCCCCCATTGGTCGTTGAGAATATCCTTGCTGTCCCCCCACACTGCTTCACATACCACAGAAACCACAGGGCAGAGACCTCGTGGGGTTCAGAAGTGACATCCACATTCACAAACAGAGTTGCAAAACTCTTGGCAGCACTGCAACAAAGACGAGAAAGTGAGATAATTTAAAAAATTAATAATGCTGACCAGACTGTTCTTGAGTAGGTGTCTGTCTTTGGCAACCTCTTCTTTCACCATGGGTAAAGTATTCCTTGATTTCAGTTGAAGCAAGAAATTGCCAAAAACTTTTATGCAACATTTTTGAAATATCCCTGCAAAAAAACCAAAGTGTTAATCAAACACTGCTGTACTCCAGACAAATAAGGGCTCCAGGAGACACAAAACCTCATGAAAACTTGTGTCACTTTATGCTACTAGTGCAAAATTAGGTTGTCATCCTAGATTTAGGATTAAGGGAAGCAAGCCCTTCTGTTTTCACTGGACTCCACAAACACCACATCCTCACATGGTTCCTGGGTTACAGACAATATTTGCATCTCTGTTTGCACCTACTGAATGCCCGTCCCTCAAGCACATAGTATAGAGATTATTCAACACTTGTCATAAAAAGTTGGTGATCTTGTCTGAGCTAATTATTCAAAGTCTCTGGATTAGTCAGGATCCCTTCACTGCCCAATCCTCTGTTGTGCTCAGGGAGAGAGCTGCAGCTGGACAGAAAGGAAAAGAATGTAAGTAGGAAGCCTTAACAGAGAAGACAGCAGTTATGCAAGAGTCTGGCAAGGAAAAGAAAAGGATACTTTTGGTTGCTCAACTCAGTATTTCAGTGTTCTTGTAGCCAGAGGCAATGAACACAGGAGCAAAAAATTGACCTGTGTCTAAAAAAGGAGCACTGCTTTATATCCTACAGTTTGTGCTTTTGTAACAGCTCCACTGTAAATTACTGTATAAGCCTGTACAAGATCTCAGGGTGCACTAGGACAGGAGGTATTAAAGCTCAGGGAAACATTCCTTCTGTTGTAAGTAAAAACTTCCCCCTGCCCTCATTCTGAGGAGGAGTTTAAAGAGACATGGACAGGACCAGGAGATGCCCAGTTTAAGTGCATTGTGACTGACAGGGACTAAGATTCTGTAGGTATTTCACATGCAAGGCATCAGGAAATCAGTTACTTCCAAAGCCAGTACAGATTCCACTTTTTGTGGTTTCTTTCTTTTTTCAGTCTTAGAGCTTTCAAAAAAAAAAAAAAAAAAGAAGATGAAAAGCAACTCTAAAACACTATTTCAAGCAGCTGTAGATCTACATAGAAAAAAGGCATCTTCTGTCCTTTCTAAAAATGCACAGTCCCACGGAAGTACAAATCTCATCCATTTTCTGAAACATGGGTGCATTCTGGCTTCATTCTTGACAAATAAAAATAATACAGAACTTATTCATGATTTTTTGTCTGTATAAACACATACTGTGAAATATGATCAACTCTTAAGTTATTTTTGTCTAATGTATATGCATCTATTGATATTTTATAAGCAGATGCTGTTAGATGGTGGTTACATTCTCCTGGTTTCTGCTGCCTTCTCCCATTGCTTTTCAGTTCCTGATGTTTTACCTAGGAATGGCAGTATGATTTCAACCAAGAGCACTCAGGACATTTCCAGCATGCATCTGTAGCCAAAAGCAAATCTGCACAGTCTGTTAGATGAGAGAAATAGTGGAAGATTACCCTTCTGGATCATTACCTTCCAGGCTGGGAAGTTTCTATGGCATGTTACCTAAATCTTGAGCAAACTCAGCAAATCAAGCTGAGATGCACATATAAAATCTGAAAAGCATCTTTATGTTATGCCAATATTCAGGTAAAATGTCAAGTCTTATTCCATCAAAGGTTTAAAAAACATGAATGTGGTCATATGAGCTATTGGCTATTGAATGACTACTGATGTGTGGTGTTTTGCTAACTTGTACAGTTCCTTCCTTACCAAGGCAGAGGTCCAGAGAGACAGCAGAGCTGAATATGGACCATGATACAAGTGAGAAAGGCTTTTTATATGCTTCTGTGCAATTGTCACTCCTGTTAAAGTAAAACAAGTTTTTGGACAAGAGCCTACTCTCCATTTACAATCATAGAATCATAGAATCATAGAATTACAGAATGGTGAAAGACCTTAAAGTGACCTTAAAGATCATCCAGTGCCAAACCCCTGCAATGGGCAGGGACACTTTCCACTAGACCAGGTTGCTTCAAAGTTCCATCCAACCTGGCCTTGAACACTCCCAGGGATGAGGCATCCACAGCTTCTCTGAGCAACCTGTGCCAGGGGCTCACCACCCTCAGGGTAAAAAATTTCTTCCTTATACCTAATCTCACTCTGCCCTCTTTCAGTGCAGTCAGAACCCCTTGTCCTACCACTACATATCCTTGTCAAAAGTCCCTCTCCAGCTCTCTTGAAACTGTCTTTAGGTACTGGAAGGTGCACTAAGGACTCCCTGGTGCCTTCTCTTCTCCAGGCTGAACAACCCCAACTCTCTCAGCCTGCCTTCATAGCAGAGATGCTCCAGCCCTCGGATCATCTACATGGCCCTGCTCTGGACTCAGTCCAAAATGGCCATGATCCACATGAACAACAGTGGTCACGTTGCTCTCTGGAGACTGGCTGAAGCCACAGAAGTGCCCCTGTTGGCAACAGCAGCAGCCTTAGTGGGTGCTAACAGGCTTCGGCACCGAGCCCGTGCAGGCTCGTGGCAGCTGCGTCTCGGGGGCTTAGCAATTTTGAAGAGGTTGCTGTAGAAATCAATCAGCTTTACAGCAAGGCAGAATTAATGGGCTTTTTTTTCCTTCAGTGAGAAGCAAAACAATCAAACTGCTGTTGAATGGCAAGTAAAGAAAAATTGCTTTGATGTACACATAAAAACAGGAAGCATTTTCACTTTCCCTGGTATATAGTGCACCAGCTAAACAATAGAAAGATGGGTCTTAAAATGATTTAGTGCTATTGCAAGACAAATGTTACCTTTATAGCACTTTGGTAAAATCAGCTGGTCCAGCACAGAATAAATATGTGTTGTTTCATCAAAAGTTTGATTCAAAAACCCGCTGTAACCAGAACATTTTTCTCTTAAAGGCTAAACAGACAGTAAAAAGGAGGAAAGTGCACATAATAGTTCAAGGTACTACACATCTATTCCTTTTATCTTTTTTAAGTCTAAAAAGTTAGGGAAATACAGTGTCCAGACAGGTGTCCTGGTCCATTATTACAAGATTTTCTCACCCCACTGCTTTAAAAGGCTGTATTCTAGTGGTAGCTTTTTCTCTTTACAGAGCAGTAACACTTTTTTGGAGCTCTAAGGTATATAAATACAAGCCATTATTATTTTATATTAGAAAGGTTCTTACTTTGTCCAGCAGATTTTATCTATGAAATCTTGCATAGTCATTTTGTCCCACTCTTCTGCATGTGGAGCCTTCCATGGGGCTTCACTGGGAATCTAAGGAGGCATAAAAAGGCATTCATCAGCAAATGAATGAGTGACACAAGAAAGAGACATGAAACACAAAAAATCTCTTTATATGTTAATTTAGTCTGCAGATTTTTGGCAGATAATACAATGAACTTAAGAGAGAAATGCTTTTAGGGTTTTTTTGCTATTCATTTGCTTAAGATTTTTTTTTTTTTTTAGATTGAAAAATAGAGAATAATTTTAGAGTTAAGAAATGTTTCTAAGTTATTACGTATCTCTCCCATTTATCTACACAAGTAAGAGCACCCTCTTCTTGAAGTCAACACAAAACATACACTACTGGTAATAAACTAGAACAGACAAGTTGAATTTGAGGGTAGAGAAGGGCAAACATTTGAGCTCGACAAGGCTCTTAAAGTATTACTTTATGAATCATCAGAAAAAGTGCTAAAAATCAATCACAAACATAAGCCTTGACATTCCTATAACCAGAAAACAAAGGTATGACTGCAGGCAGCCTCAGCAGCATGGCCCTCAGAAGACCCTTCCAGGATGCCCCTCTCAGATGTGCTCTGACCATCACTGTGTACCAAAACCTGTGGCTGCTTTTGCCGCCAACAGGTTTGATGAAGCAGGAGCAGCTTTGCCTGTCTGCACCCTGTTCCCATCCTTCACTCTGCCCCTTGTGGAGACAAAGCTGAGCTGAGACAGTCAGCTGCAATGCCTCGTGCCATACCTCCTTCCCCATTTCATCCATGGTCCTCCACAGGTTGTTGTAGTCCAGGTAGGCCAACGGATTCCACATAGGAGGGAATGGGCCTTTAAAGGGGTAAGACTTACCCTACAAGAGGAAGAACAGACAAAAACTTCATAAAAACTTAAAACAATCACAATCACAGCATCCATGTGTGGGAAGCTGCTCCAAATGGTTAAGTGTGGACTGTAAGAAAGAAGAACTTTAATCACTACATGTAACACCTTCTGATAGACGATGTCTGTGTGTGCACATGGGACAAGAGGCAACTGAAACACAGGAGGTTCCCTCTGGACATCAGGAAATGCTTCTTCACCATGAAGGGTGACTGAGCACTGGCACTGATGGCTCAGAGAAGTTGTGGAGTCCTCCATCTGTGGAGGTACTCAAAAGTTACCTGGACATGGTCCTGGGCAACCAGCTCTAGGTGGCCCTGCTTGAGCAGGGGGTTGGACAAGGTGACCTCCAGTGGTCCCCTTCAACCTCATCCCTCCTGTGATCCTGCTATTCTGCATGTGCAACTTGAGTAAGTCAGATGGATGCAGAACTGATACTGCCCTCATCTTCAAAGCTTTACATTTGGCACTTCTGGGCGACAAAACTAATACCCTGCAGTAGTCACTAAAATCAGATTTTAAAAAATGAAATAAAACAGCATTGCCCTACTGAGATGAAAAATTGGCTATTTGCTACTGAAAAAGATAGGCATGTTACTTTTTTTCCTCCTAAATGTTCACAAAAAGACTGAACTCTTAATGGTATTTAGAAGTTTGGGGTTGCTTTTTCTTTTTTTTCCCCTTTCAAAATCAAACAAAAGTAGTTGTGGTAAGCTTTATTCATAGCTCAGAGGCCTTTCTGGGGGAAAAAAATGGTTTGGGCTAACCTAAAAATCACCAGTCCTGCAGAACACGTAGCATTTACTAATAACGTCTTATCCTTCCAGTCCAACACCTCTGGATGCAAATTCCAGTGACAGTGTGACCAATACCAATGTCCTAATTACATCATTACATACTTAATAGTTAGATTTTACATATCTATATCCCCATTACTAGATATTCAGAAAGTGTAGCTTAATTAAGAGTTGAAAACAAAAGCTAATTTCTAGAGCTATTTTCTTTACATTGGAATTTCCCTGGCTGACTATATGTATAGCAGCCTAATAGCTTTAAAAATTCACAAAGAAATGCTCATTAGCATTATGCAGGTACCCCTTTGTTCCGCTATGCATTCCAGAGCCCAAAAGATAGGTAAATAATACAGGCTGTGTGCCACAGTTGATTTTTCAAAACTTGTATTAAATTATGTATTTAAGTGTGCATGGCCTGAGCATGAATGTCAAATAGTAGAAGTACTAACTTTTAATAGATATTTGATGCATTGCCACACCAATCCATCATGAAAAGAGTTATGTACACTGGCTTAAAAAAGTCATACTGCACCAAGATTTAATACGCAGAACCAGGTAACAACAACACCATGTCTTGTTGAGGAGAATACCAAAGGACCACTTACTCAAACAAGTGTCAGGCTTGATTTGATTTAGTGTGTTTATTAATACTGTGAAAAAAGGGACAGCCAGCACATTACTCAAATCTTCAGGTGTTTGCAAGCATCAGGAAAGACAGTAAAAGGGCACAAAGGGATCCTGAAAGACTCAAAACTTGGTCTGGAAATAACAAAATGAGATAAAACCTCGAAAACACTCAGTAATAACTTTGAGGACTTCTAATTCAAAAAGACACTTAGACGATGAACTGAGCAAGTTTGTTTCATCACAAGCACTTGGTCCTGACATGAAAATTTAGGTATTATTATGGAATCTCTCAAGATGGAGTCAATTTGAACAGGGGCACACCTTCATATTCTGCTGCCAAAGGGCAAAGAAAGAGAAGCAAAACCTCTCTATATTCCCACCCCAGGTGATAACACCTAAACCATGTTGGCAATTACCTTTTAGATTTCTGGGGCACATTAAAATTCCATAACTGGCTCCTGTGGCAGCAAGAAGTCAGTTTTACCTTCTCCTGAACACTGGAGCCACCCTTCACTGGTGTAAACACCACGTAGCCAGACCACATCACTTTGGTTTTAATTGCTTGGTATTTTTCAAATTTAGGTTTATGAAACAAGTATACAGCTGTGCTCAAGAAAACCAGGACAGCATCACGATGGGTTATTCTAATTATTGATTTTGTTTTGAGCTTCCTGCTCTGCCAGAAGCAATCCTAACCGAGTTATCCCCTCTGAGTTAACTCAGGTCTTAGGAGTCTCCTGTGGTGCTTCCTCATGAGCACACGGCTAAGAGACACACAAATCATATTTTTGTTTTAGTCCTTTTCTGTTTCACTGCATTTGAACTGCTGAAAGGGAAATCTTGGGTATGTCTCTTGTGTAGAAATCTGGGGTGACAAGTGTCTCATAAAACACAAGAACAAACTTCAACCTGGAAAAATAAAAACAAATCATGAAAGTTAGTGAGTATTCTGTGCAAGTTACTTTCAAGAGCTCCTAAGGCATCTCCTAAGGTCTGATACTTATTTCTTGAACAAATGAAAAGTCTGGGAGCTGTCAGTCAGAATTTTGTTTAAGGAGAGACTGCCAGACCAGGCTCTACACAGAAACAAAACCAGCAGCACTAAAGAAAGACTGCAGATAGTTCAGATAGTTACCAACAAACCATTTCAGCTCCACTTTTGCTGAATTTGCATTTTTGCAAACACAACCTTTTTGATATTTAGGCAAAATTTGCTTGTTTCTATTATATTGCTGGGAATAGCATTCTCCATATCTCCTGGTGCTGTATAATCCCTAAAGAATAACAAGATGCAGATGAAAAATATGGCCCAAGATGCACAAAACATTTTCTTTTCAAATATTTTTATGCCTAAATCAGAACTGTATAAACCCAGCAATAATAATCATCCCTTCCAACCATTTGCCATGGTATTTCAACACCAGACTACAATGCTTAGGAGTACTTCTTATCCTTTTTTATTTAATACAGGCATATATATAATTTTAGAAATCACTTCCTGATGTCACTTGAAGTGCTTCCAAAAGCTGAACACAGCATCAGCAGTTGGAGATCTACCTGGTATGGTATGGATCACTTGCTGCACTGTGGGCTAAAGCTCACTGAAGATGCTGAAACTGCAAGGGAGGAAACTGGTGTGACCCAGCTGCCTCAGGAATAAACCAACAGGGAAATGAGGAATCCAGTGGATGCCACAAACATTACAATTCCCAATAGATTTTCTCATCCATCTGCTTCACATCAGCCATCATTTGGTTTAGTTACAATGGACCTATGTAAGTAGTGCAGAAATAAACTTTCTTTATACATCATATTTGTTTCAGGTCAAATAGTTGACATAAGAAATGGATTACTACAAGGGGAAAAACCCCCACAACATGGCAACTGAATATCAGTAGCTCCTTGAGCATCAGCCCCAGCACACAGGAGGGCACAGGGACCAGATCTCACACACTTTCTCCTGGGAGGGTGACAGTGGTTAGCTGAGGAAGGACATGCCAGGAAATATCACACTCAGTATAAACATCTTACAAATGTAGGCAGCTTTTGTTGGATGAAATGAGACCATGTGGTGCCTTCTCTGCATCACTGAATGAGCACAGATATCCCCTCAGCTAAATCTTCTAAAGCTTGGAGTGACTGATGCTCACTTCAGCACGAATGGTAACTCACAGTCCCACAGGTTTACTGGCACGTAGTGCCCTCTGCTGATTCACAGCACTGGTACAACACACACATCCTGTTCTCTCAACCTAAAATCCAAGTAACGTCACCCATATAAAGCATAGGAAAGGTAAGATGCAAAGTTGGGAGAAGGAAAACGAGGAAGAGAAAAGCATCACTTCAGGCTGTAACTCTTTGCCTGTCTCAGATACCATTTCTCATCTGCTGCCTTGTGGAAAAGTATAATTTTGGTTTGTTTGTTTGGTTTGTGAGGGTTGTTTCTTTTGTTTTGTTGTTAGCATGTTTTCCAGCATCTAACAACACGTGTCTTTAGGACTAACCCTCTTGTATAATCATAATTCTCAGTAAAACATGGCAAGTAGCTGGATCAAACTGAGAGAGGTACATAGGCCTACTTAGAAATTTTAACAGGATTGAACTTCATTGAAGTCCCCTTCACTGCAAAACCATTCAGGAACTCAAATGCTCAACTGGTTACTAAAATGACAGATATTCTAAAGGTAAAAAGATACATAGGTTAGAAAATATAAACACAGAACAAGAAAATCTGTATAACTGGTTGCACAAAGCTACAATATTAAGACACATCAAAATGTAATCCAAATATATTTGAGTATCTAATTTGAGATCATCAGCTGTGGACTCCAACGAGTCTTGTGAATTTGGACAGGAAAAGTAATTCCACTTTAAGTGCTGTATAGCCAGACACAGTGGCCTGAAACACACATTCTGTAAAGGGAAGGAACTAATTAGATAACTTGGAACAATTTGTTTCTGTCATATTATAGAAATTTACTCCATTTTCACTCTGCCACATCAGTCATGCAATATGTTAAAGACTAGTCTTACCTAAAAAAAAAACAAACAACCAAACAAAAAAACCAACAAAACCCCCTCCCAAACCAGAATGAGAACAACAACAACACAGATCAGCTGTGAAATTAATTAACTAAATTTCCCACTAGAATGGGGATTTTTTGTTTTCAGACACTAAAAACACCTTTACAAAAAGCAATAAAGTACCTTATGAAGCACAAAGTCCAATGGACTTTGTTTCTAAATAGTCTTTGAAACTAGGCCTGCGTGTGCCTTCCAACACCTGCATTAAACTAGTCAACAAAGTGAATAAAAATCAATTGAAAACATTTCAGTATTTCTAGAATTTGTCTTAAGAAAAATCCTTTTTCCCCACCCAAAAGCAGATAAATGGGCATAAATAACTGAAGAAAAAAAAAATAAGAAGATTAGCTTCCTTTGGGAGAAAGCCTTCAAAAGAGCATCTACCCATAACGTAACTGAGCAGAGAGGGAACAGACACTCTCACAACTAGAACACTGGTTTTAAGCAGATGACGGTTTTGGGGTCATTAATTTTGTTTCTCAAATACTTTAGGTTATTAAATTCCTTACCTAAAATAATTACATATTACATAAAATTTTACAGACACATGTAATCCTGTAAGTTCACCCAGTTGTTCCTGTATTAAATACACGCTTCTCTAGTTCTGTTTTCCTGTAGACATCAATCAGCTTCTCAAGAGAAACAAAAGTCAGATGCAATTGAAGCTTTTCTCCCAGCAGCATGAATTAAATAATCTAGGTGAGAGCACAACTCCTTTTCCTAATCTGCTCAGGAACAGACCATGTGGTCTGGGACAGTTAAGATTTTTTCAACTCAAATTTAATTAGGAAATGCATATTTATTTATAATTCAATTCTCTTACTGCTTTCATCCTCATGCTACCAGTAGATCACAGCTTCCAGCCTTCCAGTCAATCTTCTTGCAGCCCCTGCAAGACTTTGCTTTACAGTCCCCTTTGACAGGGATCACTTGGCATATTTGTTGTTCATAATCTTGTTTCTTTTAAGCTGCTGTAATACAAATACCCATATTCTAATATAAAAAGGTCTAATTACAAAATTTCTCCTTGCAATTACTGCCAGCTGGCTGGCACAAAAAAAAGGAGAATATGTCCCTTTATTTACAGGGCAGATCAAATGAGTCCAAGCAAGTCCAGCTTTTCCTATACTCATGCCAAAGCCTTACTCCCCTTCTTCTGGGGGTCTGGAAGATGCTTTCACCAGCCTCAGCCTGGTCAACCTCAGACTCACTCTTGAGGCTACAAGAGAGTATGATTAATGACACAGCATCACGTGACAGAAATAGTTGCATCCTCATATCCAGTAAAGAGTTAAATTAACATAGATCTTCATTCCAGTAATAACAGGTGAAACTATGAAGGCCATGCAGCAAATTAAGTGTCTCTGATTTCACTTGGCTTCCTTTTCAAGACATCAGATGTCCAGCTTCTTAAACACTTAAAATCTCTCCTTTCAGTTCCCCAAGTTTTTGTTTCCAAATTGCCAGCATAAAGGCAAAAAACAAAAGAGATGAGGCTATTTCACCTCACTTCAATTGATGGCAGCCGGGAGTCTCACAGACTTCATTCTCTGACTGCACTCTAATTAAGATATACAAAGAACAATGAAAGCACCTTTATCTAGTCACTCAAAAATCCATTTAAGCTGTTAGGCTCTATACTAGAGACTATGCCAGCAGATACTGCCCTTAGATTTGCAGAGAAGCAGGACAAGAGCTTAAATAAATCATATTGCTTAGCTTCAGTGCACATATCATGGACATCACAGAAGAAACACCATTAAATTCTGTAACTTTAAATACAGCACTCACTTACCCAACTGCTAATTAAATCCCAATGCCACACGACCATCATATTTTTTATTCATGAACAAGACCACAGCAAACTGCATTTTAATAAGCACAACAGTGCTGAAAATGAATGACACCCCGGAGGTCTGCAAATTTTTTTTTCTGCAAATCTACTATAGGCTACCAGGCATTTAATCTGGTAAAACTAGTGCAGATTTGGGGTCCTAGTTAAAAGTACTGTGAATATAAGATTAAATATTGACCTTCATGACGTGCTGCAGACAGGGTTCACATTCTCCCTTCTCCCCAGAGATGTCAGTTGTTTATATTTGTATAAAAGTGGTGCCAAACTTCAAAGGGCATGACATGCATTCAGACACCTCTGGCCAGTGCTGCTGGTAGATGAATGATTACAGGGAAACTCTGGCCTCTTAAAGAGAACTTAACTGAGGTAATGAAGTATTGGAAGTAAGAACCTGCCTAGTGACCAGGGAGGGGATGGATGCTCCATGTTTTGCCCAGCATGTGAACCTGAAAGAACCCCCCAGGATGTACACAATGCCAAATGTGCCCTTTGGTGCTAAGGAAGGAACCAGCGGGACTGAACTTAGTTATAACCATAGGAGGAAAGTTTCAGGTTGAACACACTGTCAGTAGGCAGCAACCACTTTTTATAATCTGGGGAAATTCCAGGAAGGATTATGGCATTATGCCATAAAATATTCTGGTGGGAAAAGTATCTGGAAAAAAATAAGAAGCAGCACCAACAGCATTGGGGAATCTACCACAGGCTAATGACTGCTTTTGAGAAACCAGCTTTGTTGGTCTGATGTAGCCAGTAAGGAGCCTTGTTAACAGGTTTTCATGCAAGGTCTCCATCAGCAAAAACAGGATCAGAGGAGCTTCATTTGGCACCACAGCTGGACAAAGAATAGGTCATCCCTACTGCATATGAAGGAATCAAGTTCTAAAGATTCATTGGGCAACCAGTCATGCAAATAAATTTTTCTTTACACAGATTTAGGGTTGCAAAGCAAACCAGTTCCACAGTTACCCTGGACAAGGAACTTGTGTTGCAACTGATAACATTGGTAAATTTGTGTTTTAAGATGCAGGAAGTTTGTATGGCTATTGAGATTGCACAGAAGTGAAGTACAATTTCAATTAACAAGGAAAATCTGGTTTAAACACTTTTAACAACTGGCATATTTCCAGATTTCAACACTTCTTTCCAGGGACTGTTACATTGCAAACATAAAAATTAACTGGACTATATATACACTTTGGTTTGCTTTTTGAAAGACAAAAGCTGTCGTTCATTTTGGTGAGGGAAATAAACATCACCAGTCAAAAGCTGCAAATCTGCATATCTAGGGGAGTATCCTGAATCCTTTCTTGAGCACCTAAGAAAAAGATATCTCATTTTAATAAGCATTTTTACTGATTTTACATCAGCCTACCAGTCCAGTGGGAGGACTGTTAAGTGATGATGAGTTCTCTGACAGTTCTGCTTTTGCTTCTTAAATATGGATTTATGAACCCAATTTCAGTTAGGCTATTGAAAAATCAATGGTGTTCAGGCAGCAATTTGCCTACCAAATACTACTTGCAGAGCTGCACTAATTTTCTCACTGAGGCTGATGAACCAGTATTTACACAAATGAAAAGAACATACTAATCTCTTTTCAAAGACCAAGAAAAAGGCTGCTTAACAAGTGAAGGGAAAAGAAAAAAAATGTAGGCCAAGAAATATAATTTTGAGTTTCTGTGAAGATATCACATGCAATATAAGCACACCAAAAATAATCTCACAACAGAACCTGACATTAAAAAAGATTAAAGGAGGAAAAAAACATACAACTTAATCAAGTTGGTAAAGCCTAATTAGCAGAGACCCACCCAGAGATCAACAAAATGCACTCTTTTCATTTTGTTGTACAAAGAAGCTGCATATATTACTTGTATTAAAAAGCCTCTAAAATGAATTTAATTAACTATGAAAGGCTTGATTTTGCCTTTGGGTATACGTAAAAACAGTGGCTGATTTTACAAGATGCACTGTGATGCCTGATTGTCTAGCAAAAGAAGAATTAAAACCTTTAGGTTTCATTGCCTCTCTGGGTTCAGATAATTTTGTGGTCCAGAATTCAATTATATTTGGCCACAGACAGAAAGCTTGGGTCACCATGTGAATTCAAATTCATACAGGGGCGACAGCCCTTTGTCTATTTTGGAATGTGCTTTGAAAGCTGACTTGGGCTTAGATTTCAAGGAGCACACAAAAGCATTGTCCACTCACAGAGAGAGCCACGTGGCTGAGAGACCTGTGAGGAACGAGTTACAGACAAATGAAATGCACAAGGTTTAAGATTTGGCCACATGACAGTGCCCATGTCTACTACACAGTGCTCATGTGCCAATTATCTAACTGTGAGTAATTCTTCAACTGTGTTAATACTTTTTCACAATTATACAAGAACAGCAGCCAGGAGGAAATAAAAGATTTAAAATGAATGAAATAAAGAGATGCAAAGAAAATGCTGCTGACTGTCTCTTTACCTCCTGCTTGGCTACCAGGGAGTTCTGGCACACACATCTCTCCTTTCTCTCTTCAGGAACTCCTACAGGCAGCTGAGCCCACAAACTCTATCTGAATCCAAACTGCAGGATCTTAGCATGCACTGGGAGCACCTCAGTCAGCAGCTGGGATCTCTCTCCTTGGAGACTTTCAACACTTGACTGGGAATGACCCCAAGAGATGAGACCTCTAGGCTCGGATGGCTTGAATGCCTCCAGAAGCAGAGTGCCCTTCCTCACATCTGAATTTCTGAATACAAGTCATACTATTGTATAGATTACCTGGATTTATGTCTCTATGCCTCAATTCAAAGCCCCTTCCATATCCAATGTACAGACAAAGCCAAGGCATGCCCTCCTCTGCCAGCCTGGGATATGTTCCTGGGTGCCAGCAAGTCCTATCAGTTCTGGGTAGGGAGGAAAGCTGAGAGCCTTGACTCACACCAGCACTCTCCATCCTGGGCTAAAAAGTATCCGAGGATGATGGCAAAAGGCTGTGCACAACCTCTGGAAATTCATGTTGTGAGACACTTGTGGTCAAGGGAAAGACAGATTGTCCGTGGCGAGAGCTCAAACCTGCTCTTGTGCCATTCTCTGTTTTCCTCACTCTAAAAGCTTATCAGAAATCAAAAGGTTGCTTCAATCAGCATAGGAAAGCCAAAATTCCCCCACAAGCTGTTTCCTAGAGATCCTAAAAGGAAATAGAGTCTGGCTTACTAAACTGGGAGCCATGCTTGACCGGCAGCTGACAATAAATGAGGGCCACATGTCAGCTTTACCTTTGGCTTCAGTGACTTCTGGCAGCATTTTGGAATGCAGAATGCTAGGACAACAAGGTTGTCCTGAAAGGTGGTCATCCTGAAAGCCACGTGAACTGTGCTCTGTCACTGAGGTTTCCCCTCATGGCATGACCTCCTACTGCTGTTGGAGAGACTTGAAGGCTAAATACTGTGAACAAACAGAAACTTTGGCTTTGAGGAGGGTGCCAGAGGCACACAAAACAGAACAGTGTGGATGTACTCATCACTCCTACCACAGAAATGGTAGTTGTGGATAGTCACCATCGCAAATAGCTATCACACTTCTTTTTTATAAAAATTGAGTGGAAAAAGTAATGGAAAACTGACAGAACATCTTTTCTCTATTGCTGTTTTTAAGTCTGTCAATGTTTTCTTCAACCTTTGATCTAACATCAGCTACTGACAAGTATTTTGCCAGTCATTGCACAGTGGCTTTTCCTAAATATACAATGAAATTCAATGTTAATTTTCCCAGGACTAACATAGGAAGTTTCCTTTCTGTGGGAGTCAACACTGGTCTATATCAGGAAAGGAGAAAGGATGCTCTTTTGGAGAAAGCATAACGACTACTGAGAATATGTGGGCTTTTTAACAGCTTTGCTATAGCTGTTCTGTTTCAGATCATGAACAGATCATTTTGATCTGCCTCCACAAGACTGTTTCACTCCCTGAGCCTTTTTTTACTCTACGTATCAAGTCTCCACATCAGCAAAACTAGACATAACATCTTCATGTTTCTTTTAGTCAAGATAATAATTGTCACTGGCTTAGGATGTCCATCCTGAGAAACTTTCAGCCTGCTTGAAGATACATCTAGGAATTCTGAAAGGGATTTCCAGACACCTTGGGCAGTGTATGTCAGAGCTGACCTGTACAGAAGAGTCACAGTCGTACTGTTCATAAACAACAAAGCTTTTTGAGAGTTTTTAACTAAGAGGTCAGACCTGAACCAAGGCATCAGCTAACAGGACCCATCTACAGGGTACACACATAGATGTGTGTGCACACAGTAATTTGTATGAGTTCTTTAATACCAACGTACTTATTTTTTTCACCAATGAATTCAGATGCTGCATATTTAAACAGGTATATTTAAACACGTATAAACAGTATACCTGTTTAGGTACACTAAACAGTGTACCATGAGCAGAAAACAGTGAGAAAGGAGATCACTACAATTTGCCTGCCAACAGCAGCGTGCTTGGGAGCATCTTACCTTGACATGGTGTATGAGGTGCTCAACTTCATTCACTTTGTAGGTCTCTATGCCTAACTCTTTAGACAACCTCAGGAGGCGATTCTGCGTTGGCCCCACGTAAGCTCCTCCAAGGTCCACATACTTGGCTTGTTTATTCTAGTTTATAACACACAAAAGGGCAAACAAAAAAACCGAAAACAAATCGATAAGCCCTTTGTAAATAGCACACAAGTTAAAAGAGCAATCCAGGAATTAAATTAAACACTCCCAGAGCAAATTAGCTAAGATTCTTCTCCCCTTGGAAAACATAAATTCTGTAGTAGAGTTCTGGTGTGGTGATTACCAAGAATCTCAGATTATGAGTTCATAAACAGTTTAGCCCGTTATTATGTGCCTTAACAAACAGGACAGGAAAGAGCCTGGCAGGGAGCAAAAGGACAGAATCACAGACATCTGTGCAACTTTTGCTCAGTCAGGCATCTCAGCAGGGACTAGTTTAAAACACACTGTGCTACTTGAATAAGTAGCACAGGCAACATTTTCTAATGAGCAGAGTGGGAGGGGGTCTCCCAAGCCAAGGTAGAACAGAATGCAAAGTGAAGGGAAACATGCTGGTTCTAGTTCCCAGCCACTCCTCTAGCCCACACCACTCCTCAAGGGGCTTGTTAAAGTTCAGCTCAAGGCTTTTCACAGCATACTTGACCTTATGGGTGTTTTTTTCATAGAGGTTTCTACAGTGTCTCTCCCCAGGAAATGATTTTGAAACTTAACTCATCACATTCTCCTTACTAGATGTATGACTCCAGAGCTAGCAAATCACACAAAAATATTCTGTCCCCACCATCATGCCAGTCTTTCCCTACTCTTGCTGTTATCAGGAAATTTCTCACCTCCTAGTACCCTAGAAATTTCCCCCCATATGTATAATATATACTATATATATGTTAATATATACTATATATATGTAGTATAAATGGGTTTGGAGATAATTACCCTCACAGTGAAAGTTCTTCCACCAACCCTGTCATTGGCTTCCAGCAACACCACATTCAAGCCTGACTCAGTCAGTAGTTTGGCTGCTGAGAGACCTAAAGGACAAACAGAAAAGCAATGAAAGTATACTTCTGAATATGCACCCCACAGCTTCCGTGGCTTGACATGTAAACTATCTCATAGCTATCCATCCAAATCCTGAATTGCTCATTCAAACATTAAGGCAAGAGGGTGAGGTGGAATTACTAAAACAAAAAAGCAGTAATCATAAATGAAACTGAAGCCATATATTAAAAGAGTTTTTGGTCGAATTTTGCATGTGCTGAGCAAGTTTTGCACCACATGCTTTGCAATTGTGATGCATAAGCCAGCACTTGTTACACTTGTTATGACAGTCATCCAGCCAGGCAGAGAACCTGGTGTTTGTAAACAGAAAGATGTCTTCTACAACTTGTCATCTTTCATAACCCAAACAAAAACAAAACAAAAACAAACAAAAAAAACCCCAACAAAAACAACAACAACCACAAGAACAACAACAACCAAAAAATCGAGTTTTATTAGGACTGTCCTAAATTTCAAAAGTTTTCCTGATGCTCGTTCTGCTTTCCAGTTCTGAATATTTTAACATTTTAAAGTACAATAGCGAAGTTCCCATACAGTCAAGTCCCAGATTTCATCTCCAGAGGAACACAGTCTGATTTAGAAGAAACAGAATGTGCACTTGTGTGTGGCAACAAGAAGAAAAAAAGATATGGGCTAGTCTACCCCATAAAATTGTTTGATTTCCTATCCATTTTCTTTGTACATTTTTATTTCCATCTTGCAATTTTTGAAGTTGAGACACCCAAGTGAGGGAACAATAAGAACAGAAGAGGGAACACCTCACTTTAGTTCTGATGCCGTAAATTCTCATAAATGCACAGGAAAATATTAGCTCCAAGGCCTGCAGCAAGTGTGTCAAGCTGCTATGGGAACTAGAAAGGATTCACATGGAGGGATTACAGCCTGAAACCTCTGAACTTCTTAAGATCATCTCTGCCTTTTACTTCAGTACACAAACTGAGATTTGAATAAACAGTGGTGCATAGTTTTGGTCACATGTGAGTGGATTTCTACTGGGACGACAAGAGTTACCTTCTAGAGGGTTGCATCATTCTCCTGAGCCAACAGGACGGGTTGAATAAAGTTCAGCAACAGGCCAGGCTGAAAAACACACTCAGACATCATAATTTATCTATCTTTTTTGGCTCTCTGCCTTGTTTCCATGAAAATGTAATCACTTCCTTCTGCGTGTCCTAGTACATGTAGTTTTTGAGGAGTGCAAGCAGATTGTTCTAAGCATAAGGCAGCCATGGAAGAAATGTCAAAAGCACTGGCAGGCAGAACAGATGGCCAAAGCATGGCAGGACTGAATGAAATTATAATGAAGAAAGTACAGCTGCCCTGGAGAGAGGCTACAGAACACTCTGGTTGTCAGCTACTGGGCTGGGAGGAGGAGAACCAGGTCCTGTCCCCAACCCTGTATTGAAACTGCTGCACTGTGCTGGTTAAAGCACTTAAGGTCTTTTATTTCCTGATCTGGGGACAAAAAAAAAAAACCACCAAAAAAACAACCAGAGAGAGACAGTGAGAGAAAGAGAGAGACAATGGTGTAGACCTATCTATCTAAAGTACTTTACATTTTCTAAAGAAAAGCTGTAGAAGTTTCCATTAAAATATACTGTCCTGCTTCTATTTCTAGATTCATGGGCTTATTTATCTTGGGTTTTCACATAAATGTTAGTGAGAAAACCAGTAATGAAACTGATAGACGCCTTTCCATACTTCCTACTGAGGAAATGATATTGCAGAAACATCTGGATGTATTGGCAGCCTTGACTACACTCACAAGTATTTTAAGATACCAAGGAAGAACATAATAGAGAAAATACTCATGGTATGTAAACATGGACCATCCTTTCAAGCAACTTGCAGAGAGAGACTGGCTCCTGCAGGAAAAATAGGCAACAAAAGTC
Source organism: Hafferia zeledoni (assembly GCA_035583235.1). Taxonomy (NCBI): domain Eukaryota; kingdom Metazoa; phylum Chordata; class Aves; order Passeriformes; family Thamnophilidae; genus Hafferia; species Hafferia zeledoni. The sequence goes on from JAWWEV010000001.1 coordinate 113,191,422, forward strand.
CTAATTCAATCTAGCTTATCAGTTAAAAAAAAAAAAAAGTTGCTTCTCAAAAAAGACAAATATTTCATCAGCTGGGACAGGATCAATAGTAGTTATTAATAGTTTACAGAGTGAATACACAAACTGAAGGTTATTGTCAGTGCAGTTTTCTGCCGTCTTATCATTCTAACAGGTATTGACTACTCAATTAATACCATTCAGTCACCAAAACTGATTAAGGGATATGAGATTTGACTTTCTTTATTAAAAGCTAATGAATAAACATTTCAGTGCAGCTGGGAAAAAAGGCAGTTTATTCCCAGGAGCTGAAAAAGCAGAGAAGGTTATGAAAGGATAACTCTCTAGACTCAGCTGAAATCAGCTGAATTGTAGCCCAGATACCACCTCCTGGTTTGCTCCTGCACCTTTCATCCACTCTACTGTACCTACCTTTTGCTCCCTACTGTTTATTTGTGGGTACATGTCGCCTTTCCCCCATACCCACACATTCACAGATGGACCTGTTAGAGGTGGACAACAGTTTTCTCTTTCCTGATGCAAAACCAAAAAAACCCAAAACAGTGCTGAGGGGAAGAGAAGGGTCATTAATATCTCACTGCCCCATCCATGCCCATCTTCCTGCAGATGTGACCTCTGACAAGGGAGGGACATGTCCTTGGGGCTTGGCTTGGTAGGACAAGATGCAGTCTACAGGGTTCCCAAACTAAGCACCACTTGACCACTTCAGTTCACCTCTCACCCACATAACAGCTTTGCTTTGGTCCCAAGTTTGCTGGAGAAATGATGCAGATAACTGCTGACAAAGGTGGGGACCACAGCCAACCTCTAGCTCCTCCCATCCCTCACCATGAACACATAACAGGAAAAAGATGGAAGAAGCAAAGGCAGAGGCTCAGGAGGGTCAGATGGCACAGCAAAGGGCCACAGTAGGTCTCACAGCACACACAGTGAAGGAAAAGGCAAGACTGCTGCGAAGATACCACATCACAGGGCAGTGTTGACAGGTGGGAATGTTGCTATTTTGGTATCTCAAACATTTGGGATCACAGTACTGCCACATCACCCCACACCTGATCCCTGGAGCTGGACCCAAGACCCCAAATGGGCTCTTGGACTGCCACTAAAATAACAGTGAGGGAATTGGATACTGCTGAGGGAGAGCTCTGAGTCAAAGTGATACAAGGACAGATAAGACACCAGGAACAGTAACAAAAGCATATTAAAATGGAAATGAATACTAGCACATTTATACTGGAGCACAAGGTTCAGGTTTGCTTTTCAGAAACTAGCAATTACTGCAGGAAATCCCTACAAACCACAACCTCTTTTCTGGGCAACAGTCAGAGTGGCCTCTCTGCCTGATACCCCAATTGCTGCAAAGAAAGCAGGTGTGATGCCTGTGAAGCAAAGCCTGCAAAAATATGTCATATATGATGTAAATCTCCTCTTGAGAAGTTTAACCCTTCACAAGTTTCACATTTCAGCACTGCCTCTGGCTTCCCCCTCACTCTCTTGCACATCACGAACAAAAAGCAGACCTTTGATATTACATGCATTCCTCACAAGTGAGGCAAAGAGCTGCATTCAGATGTAAAGGTTATCCAAAAGCGTGACTGATGCTGTTATTGATGCTATTTTGTGCACTGTTTTGTCATCCAGTGGCACCTTTCTCTCCTCCCCAGGAACATTTCAACGGAATCAGATTTGAATTGTAATATAAGGGCTCAACCACTTTTGTCACCACAGAGAAAAGTAGCTGAGTCCAGTTTCCACTGCAGGTCAGCTTTCTTCAAGGGGCAACAGAGACATACACACACACACACACACACACACACACAGAGATATATATATCTCTGTGTGTGTGTGGGTGTGTGTGTACATATACATATATGTATGTATGTCTCTGGCAGAAAACCACCAGATAAGAAGCCTCACCTGCAGTTCTGCTCAGAGAACTGATAAGCAGGTAATTAATTCAAACAGCAAAGATGCAAAGATGATTATGTGAAGCCTCAGACTGAAAATACTATTGTGCTTAGAGGATGCTTAACTGGGCAAGCCTTCACCTGTTCCCATAGCAACCTGGTACCCAACCGTAGGCACCCGGAGATACTGGCAGAAGATTGCCTCCCCCAGATTCATGGAACACAAGTTCAAACCATGAAAATCACTTCTTCATCATACAGCACTCTGCATCACACAGATCTGAGTCAAATGTAACCATCACAATAATTATTTTATTTTCAGGTCCAATTTATTTCTTTCTTGTTTCATGTCTCTGTACCTGCTAAACACCTTAAATTGCACCGTTTGATTAAACAGCTTCATTACAACCTCACTTCCTAACATTAACAGTTTTCTTATCCTGAGACAATGACTAATTCAGATTTCTTAAATTATTTTTAAACAGAAAATCTTAAAATTCTATGCTAGAACAGAATCCAAACTGCTATTGCATAAAATCATAGAATTCTTAAAGTTGGAAAATACCTACAAGATCGAGCCCAACCTTTATTATATACTTATATATATATATACACACACACATATATATGGATTATACATATATATTATATATATTACAATATATTTATTACTTATATATTTGAACTGACAAATGTGACAAGAGTAGAATTTTTTATCTGGCCTCCATGTGGACTACAGTGAAGCCCTACAATCAAACACATTTGACTATAAAAATATTTTAAAGTATAGTTTAAAAAACACTGTTTGAAACTTAATAATACCAATCTGATTCTGCCTGGAATCAGCAATTTTACTGAAATATCCTTTTAATCTTAGCAATTTCACAAAAAAAAAAAAATCACTAGAAAGGACATTATTGAAAGCTGCATTTCTGAAAATAATGTAAATTTCTGAAGGCATTCCTGCAGTTCCTGTTGCACTTTCTCTGTATTATTCCCACTTTATCATGTTCCTCCATATTTATTATCTGCCCTGTAAGAACCAAAAAAAATAACCTTCTCTCATTATATAATGATAAAATCATCTACAAATTCTAAATTTTAGCTCACATAAGGAGCAAAGAAAGAGTCTCTAAGCCAAAGGCATTCAATTAATAGCTTCTAAAATGGATAGCAAAAAAAAAAAGTTTATAACCTTAAAAATTTCTCTCTTTGACCAAAATTGTGCATTGAGGAGGTAGAAATATTGCTATCACACCTATACTGTACTAACCTGCAGGTCCTACTGCAGAATTTCCTTCAATTCAATAAATTTGCCTACATTTTTCTCTCCTCTGTATTTATTCTGACACAAAAGATATGTTTACAAAGTACTGCCCTGGGGAGGTTTAACATCTGTAACAGATTCCAGAGTCAGACTGGGCATACAAACATCAGCTGTACAAGTAGATTAAAAACATTCAGCACTTAAAAGAGGCAAGGAGCTGATTTTTTACTTTTGTACTTCCACAGCTTGGATATCATCAAACTCTGCACTGGTCTGGGTAAAGTGCTGACAGCATCCCCCTTGACATAACTTTTTGGGGCAGGTGTTAATACCTGGTTTTCTCTGGGTATGAGCAGGAGCTGCAGCCTCACTGCAAGTTATCCTCCAAGCACCAGCTGGAAGCTCAGGCACGTCTGCATGAGAAGTGTCTGCCACGACATATCTTGTAAATAAAGCCAAAAATGGCAAGTTTCTTGAGGATTTTTTTTCCTTGTTCTCAGCCTGTTCAGCCACATCTAAATCACTGTCTGCAGAGACGTCAGGTAACAGATGCTCCTTTACACAGAGCCAGTGGGCAGAGCAGCCACAGCACCTCAATGGGGTCCAGAGCAGTAAACAGACATAGCACAAGGTTTGACATGAAGATCTGTCACAAAATGCACCTTGGAAATGGCACAATGATACTTAGCCTGGAGAACAAGCACAGTCCTCCGCCCTGGGGTTAATGAAGAAATTGTGGGATGTAAAAATGTTTCACAAGACTGACAGCAAGAAAAGGAAACATAACATAAGTGTTATATATAAACAAGTCAGAGTTGAGTTCAGGGCAGATGAAATCAAGTGCAACTTAGCAGAAGTATTCAAAAATATTAGTCAGAACATGTTTGTCCATGGACATTTAACATGCTGAAACAGTTATTTTAGAAATCTTGGGCTTTTGTATTCTTCTTGATCCTGAGTTTAAGTCTCATTTTGACGAGAGGGGCCAGGAATTTAATGTTTTTCTCTTAATGACAGTGGTTAGTCTCACCAAAAGAACCCAAAAAATCTCCACTGAAAAAATCGAACAACAACAACAAAACATGAAACAAAAAAACAACCAAACAACAAACACACAAAAAAAATCCCCCACTGAATTATGTGAAATGTTGAGGAGAAAAAAACAAAGGGAAATCTGTCAAAACCTATAAAAATTTTGAGAAACTGGTATTGTTGTGGGATCACATGGGAAATACAACTTATCTCACTATTAGGTGTCTTCATATAGTGACCCTGACCTATAATCTCTGGTGCTCAGAAATACATGCAAAATACATACAGCAAATGAACTAATTTGGCCAAAACTGCTGCACTGCACCAAATGAAACAAAATCCATCTGTCTTAACCCTGCAGAAGAACATTTGAGGAGAACATCTTTGTTAGTGGTCAACACAGTTGCAGTGTTTGAACTACGGCAAGAAGAAGAAACAAAGAGTAATATGCCCCAAGCAGGTGAGGCAAATTCTGGGGAGGGAAAGAGAAAAATACTCCCTTGAACAGCAAGTTTCTAGTATGTAAAAATTAGAACAGTTAATGGAAGAATCTCATTTGCTGTTGGTTAGACCTGATTACTCTAAAATTCAAATAAAATTAAAAAAAAAAAAGTCCCCACAACATCCTGTTAGTTCAGTGTCATCAGCATGGCACAGTTCACATTGTCCTGGGACACTGAAGGGATGCAGGGCAGAGCCAGACAAAAGGATGTTCTCATGCACAGCTGAGCAGCCATTTTGCACCAGGGGGCTTTCTCCTTCAGCTCCCCCAGCTCCCTTATTGCATTGCCGTGCTAGAAACTGCAATTTAATAGCATTGGTTTTGTTTGTGCTTTAATGAACACAATCCAATTACTGCTCCGCCACTGAGAGATTGAACCTGGCACTGGTCACCTCTACCTCTGTCACTCATCATTAGCCAGCTAAAATGTTTTAATTGAAATAATGGCTTGAGACAATAATGCCTGTAAAGCATTACAGATAAGGATTGTAAGTAAAATAAGAAATCAAACAAACAACAAAAAGAACAAAACCAACACTGGTCCACAGTCTGGGTGGGTTAAGGTGGTACAGGCTTGTTTTATAATGTTCCTCACATTATGGAAAGGTTAAGGAATTTTGCTCTTGTGAAGAATACTATGCTTTTAGGGTGAAGGTAACCTTTTAAATTCTCTAATTTGGGCCAGCTTGACAATGGTACTTTAGATATCTAACTCAATCTTATGAGAGAAGGGTACAAACATTACCATTCAGAACCAAAACCACGGTGGAGCTGGGCCTCTACCATGTAAATTATCACTGTTGGTCATGCCTTACCTTCACATTCTAAACAGTACAGAGAAAGGTATCAAAGCAGCTCTTTTGATTTAAGTATTTTGACTATGGGGGAAGATACTCTCACTTCCTGAACTATAGCACTGCACTGTAATTAATGCCATTAAAACAAATATCACTCACCTAAAACATTAGGGAACTTAATAAATTAATAAAATTACAGTTTCAGAAACCCCAAGGAACAAAAAAAAGACATTATCAATCTAACTATCTGCTTAAAATGTACATTTACTTAAAATATTTGTACAAAGAACGTAACATTTCTGCCTAGGATACGACACACTATGAGCAAATATAATTTATTTCTGTTGGCATTTCATTGTCTAGCCAAGGCAATGAGCTTTTCTGTCTGGGTTCTAATTCTGTAGCCTTGTTACTGAGGTCAGTATGAGCACCCCCATGAGTTAATCAACTTCAAGTGAGCATAAACTCTAGTCCCAACTTTCTGTGACCTCCTCTCCCAGAAAGTGCTCCTAGATGATTCAACCATAGAGCAGGTACTTATTAAGCAGAGTTCTTAAAAACAACACTAAAAACATTCAGTCTCCTTTTGTCCCAGGGATTACAGCTGGTTAAATGACAGAGCCTGGACAGATATGTGTGAGATGAGCAAAGTTGCAGGGCCTTAAGCTCAAGCCCTGCCAGGTACAGGATGAACAGAAATTTTTGTGTTTGGGTGGAAACACAACAGGTTTGATACAGTGGTGCCCAGGCTCAAGCACTGAAGCCACAGCTGTTTTGCCCAGGACTTGCCACTTGTTTCTACTGCACTTTTACATTTGAAGTTTCCAATGAACTTCAGACTAGCAAAGCTGGGCACTCCAACTTTTCAAAGATTGAATATTTCTACTATCAATCATTTACTCAGTGTCCTGTTCATTAATGGACATGGCATGTCTTACATATGGAGCAGAACATCCATTCAATGCCCACCTCACACTTGAAAAGGAAGAGCCAGAAGTCTGCTTCTAGGCTCCAGTCAGGTAAAAAAACCAAACCCAAACACATTATGCATGTCCTTTGTTAGGGCTCCAGGGTATACTGAAGAGTTAATTTCATTATTATTATTATCATCATCATCATCTTACTCCAGTATTATCTCATGCCTTCATTCTCAGGGCCCCCTTCCTGCTAACTTACAACCTAGGCTGCCTCAGAACACAATAGACAGAGGGAAGAAACAAAGGAGATAAGAGAACTGAAAGCACTACAACAAGCAGATGACAGCCCTGGAACAAATAAAGCTGAGCACAATGAACTGCCTGAGGCACTATATAGGCAGTTTACTAAAAGCATCCTTTTAGGCATTTTATTACAAAGAGATGCACAAGGAAATAAAATGCCAGCCACATTTACCATGAAGAAGAGTTTTGTCTTCCATACATAGTAATGTGGAAAAAAAAAAGAAAAAATACTAAGTTGCATCTGGAAAATTTTGCAAAATTATGCAACAATTGGCTCAGAAGAGAAACGCTCATCTATTTTGCCAAGTCTTGCATGTTCTCAAGCAAAGAATTTGGTTTTTTAGTCCCTTGAGAAAAGTAAGTGCTCAAAATATATGATCAAGTAGAAGAACTGAACTTAAAAAATCAACAGACTATAATTTTCATTTCTTGACATTAAAGAATAACGTGCAATTTCCCAGATTCTGTAGTAAGTGATGACTCACAGGCATCCACCTAGAGAAGGCAGCAAAGCCCAGCAGAGCCACCATGCCCTAATTCCATGGCTGTGCACTTTGTTTCATGTTTTACTTGATCTTCAGCTAACAATTACAGATCATATTGAGCACATCTCAATGTCACTTTCAAATAGCCACAACTTAGTCACTCTTTGGAAATTCCTATTATCTTCATAGAATCACAGAATGTTCAGGGGTTGGAATAGACCCTAAAGATCATCTAGTCCTAACCCCTCCTGCCATGAACAGCAACATCTCTCCCTAGACCAGGTTGCTGAAGGCCTCATCCAACCTGGATTGGAACAATGCCAGGGTTGGGGCATCCACAACGTCCCTGGGCAATCTGTTCCAGGGTCTCACCAGCCTCACCACAGACCATATACACAAACAGGTATATACACACACACAGGAGCTAAAGTGTAAAGCTTACAAGGATTTCTGCACCTTTTGTCTATTTGAACAACTGAGAAGTAAAGATGAACCCTGCCACCTTCCAGCACTCTGTACAGACATTTTAAATGCCAGCCAGGCCTTTGCTTATAGCCCAAACAACCACCTCATCTCTTGACAGCAAGATCAGGATGAACCATTCCCTGGCTGAGATACCAAAGCCTGAGAACATACATGTGTCCTCCAGAGAAGCCCAAAAGACTTGTAATGACTAGCTTTCATTCATCTCTAAGTGCAGGCAGAAGGAAGTTTGAGCCAAAAAGCTCATAAAAACATCAGTGCTATGAAACCAAAAATGCTACCATAAGAATTGTACCATTCTAATAGAATGCATGGGGGAAAGGTGAAGTTAGCACAAAGGTAAAGATGAGTATCTAAGGTGTAAAATAAAATCATTTACACTCTTTCCTCATTTGTGCTCACTATTTAGCATAACTCTCTGGTTCAGCTTCTGGCTCAGCTGCCTCAAAAAATTAACTCGGGGGGAACAAAAGAGGTGTCTTGCTCCGACATTGAATGCATTCAAACACAGATCTATCACTCAAGCAAAAATTATTCCAGTTTATATGCAAGCTATCCCTGTAATCCAGGTAATCATGATGGACAGTATGAACCAACTGTTTGATCAGCTGTTGCTGTGTGCAGTCAACTGAACACATTGCATCCAATGTTTTATATATGAATTATACCATCAGGGTAAGGTTGGGGGGCAGGCAGCTACAAAGACATCATTCCCCCCCACCCCCCTCACTTTCAGCTGTGAGGAAACTGAAAAACATGAAGAACTCGAATAGTACAAAGTAATATCTGTAAGATAAGCAGGTTTAAAATTAATTAGAATTTCAGGGAACTTTGTAACTACCCAAAACATGAAATGCCAACAGAAGCCAATCTTTGTAACTACAAGATGCCAGAGACTAATGAGCCACAGCCAGACTCTTCAGCGTTAAAAATTAGTGCATCTGTGATGTATTTTGCCATATTCACCAGTTGCCAGAAGTAGCTCATGAGGTCTCAGACTTTATAGACTGGACCATCCATTCTACCAGGGATGATTTGCACTGTGCACTCCCCCATCCTGTTCCCCACCTTCTGTTCCTCTACACAAACACACACAGAACCCCTACAAAAATCCTGATGCCCATCATTTCCATGGGCAGCTCTCTGCTCTCCATCCACAGCTTCTACGGCTCCACGGACCACTAAGAGCTCACCTCTCCTTACACTAAATCCATGCAGTTGAGTCCTGTGGGGCTGTGGGTGGCATAGGGGCAGCAGCCCCACATTTGTTGAGGAGGTGGGAACATCTGTCTGGCAAAGAGGCACTACACAGGAGGACAGAGAGAAGAGATGGAGAGAAGAAGAGATAGGGAGAAGAGGAGAAGGGTTGAATTCCCTTGGACAGCTTTGTCCCTGAAAATACATCACTCTTTCTCCTTGGAAGCCTGCTCTTCCCATAAATACTATCACTGTGTCTTAACTAAATCAATGCAACTCCTCTCTGGCTTGACAGACACTTTCTCCTTTATTACTAACTCATCCAGAACTCAGGGCCTCCCCAAGTGAGATGCTGATGACCATTCACTCCAGCCCCAAATACTGGGCGTCATAATAATAGTTTGTGGACCAAATACAGTTTTCCAAGGAACTTCACACTGGTGTTTCTTGTAGGCAAGATGTTTAAACAGAAAACTGACAGGACAGAGAAAGTTATGCAAAATAGAAATGCGTGGGTGGGTTAGTTAAAAGAATGCTAGACATTCATGTTTTAAATACCAATGTCCTGTAGTGCACCCTCACTGACCACTGAAATCAGAAAAAAAAAAACCCTACCAAACTTTAAATAATAATTATGCAACATTAAAAAATTATAAACCTTAGACACAAATCAGCCCATAAGGTAAAAAAGCAAGGGAATTAAACAAATGATCATGTTTTGACAAACCATCTTACAAAGCAGCAAGGACATTAATATCTGACATAACTTTACATGAATGAAATAGGTTACCAGCCCGAAAGGAAAATCATGTTAAGTTCAAAATGGCTATATAAAAATTAAATGATTGAAAGTGTAATGAGAATAATGGAATTTCCTCAAGAAACTGAAGCAAGGATAAAGCTCTGGAGTTCTCAACACAGGAAAAACATTGACCTGTTGTAGCAGGTCCAGAGGAGGGCCACAGAAATGGTCAGAGGGATGGAACACCTCTCCTATGAGGAAAGGCTGAGAGAATTGGAGTTGTTTAGCTTGAAGAAAAGAAGACTCTGGCAAGACCTCATAGCACTTTCCAATACCTAGAGGGGTCTTGTAAGAAAGACAGGGATTAAATTTTTAGTAGGGAGTGTCATGATAAGACAAGGGCTAATGGTTTTAAACTAAAAGAGGGTAGATTCAGTTTATATATAAAGGAAGAATTTCTTTCAGTGAGGGTGGTTAAACACTGGAACAGGTTGCCCAGATAGTTGGTGGGTGCCGCATCCCTGGAAACATTCAAGGTCAGCTTGGACAGGGCTCTGAACAACCTGATCTAGTTGAAGATGTCTCTGCTCTTCGCAGGAGGCTTGGACTAGATGACTTTTAAAGGTCCCTTCCAGCCCAAACTAGTCTGTGACTATGATTCACCAGGAATGATGACTGATTTCAGAAACATAACTGAGTGCTTTCTAAGTGTATCAAGACACAGTTCCTGAGAAGGAAATCCAAAGGAAGGTCTCCAATCCACTGGGGCACTGCTCAGCAAACTCTTAGAACCAGCATAAACTTCACTATCACATCAGAGCACTCTGTGAAATAACTGCTGCAGAACTCAGACAGAACACAAAGGCAAGTGACTCCTGTTCTGGGAGGGGGCAGTGAGACAATATGGCTTTTTAATCTTTAAATAACAGAACTACCTGACTACAGTTGTCAGTTGTGCTACAGAGAAGGAAACTGTGCCAGTGGGAAATGTGCCAAAATCACCCAGATTGTTTACACATGGAATAGTAACTTCTGAAGAAGAAAAGCCTTCTCAATTGATTGAATTAAACGTAAGACCTAATTCCTTGTCATTAGTTGCTGTGCAAGATATATAAATATAGAGCAAACTCTGCTGGTTTATCATACTACAAGGAAGTTTTCCTCTGGGACTGTCAGGGCTGTGTAAGCCCACATTGCTCAGGCTGCCTACTTAGGCAGTGCAAACATGACTAATTAGCTCTTTGGCACAGTTCTCCAGCTTTTGCTAAGACTACCTTCACTCACTAGTTGACAATCCCCTCGTCAGCACACTCCTAAGAGAATCTGAGACAGCCTGAACACTTGCCAGAGTCATGGGCTGCTCATCACAGCCACAGGGACTACAGGCACCAGCACTGACACACCCTCACGGCACTACGGTGAATGAAACGCTGTTTGCTGGAGACTGACTCTATGGACACTTGCTACAGGAGGGGAAGCATGATGGGTTGTGTTTCTTTAAAATTACTCTTGTAATTGATGATGCCAAGGAGTAAAATGAGCAAATCAAAGTTCACAAGTACATAGAAAGTGACCTTTTGTCAATCTCTTGATGCTACAAGAAAATTAAAGAAAGAAAAAAAGTAAGCAAGGAGAAAACACAGAGGAAGGAGACAGAGGATGCAGGTCCACATCTGTGGTCAGGATGACCAAGTAAATTATTTTTAACTGCGTCTTCATGGAATGAGAACATAAAATTTAAATGCTTACTCTTTCCACATCACTACCTTTGACCAGCAGAACTAAATGTTTACAGAGACAGCAAGTTTGCAGTGTCTGTGTTAGCAAACAGTGCAGAACAGCAGAACATCCACAGAGAACAACAGGAACATGCAGTATCCATACTATTTGCCTGAAGGGGATTTAGACTAGCTCTTGTATGGCCCTACAGGCTGAACATCCATTAAGGGCTGGAGCTCAAAATGTGAACTCTTACAGCACATCTTCCTGTTTGGTCTAATGCAACAAGGACTCCAATGCAGACACTCCAAGGCTTGTGTGGTGCACACAGCAGAGCAGTAAATAGAGTCAATCAGGAGATGTGCTTCAGGTACACACTTGATCTGAACCAACACACTAATGGAGATGAACACCAACCAGGACCTGCAGTGTGATCAGATTACACTCACAAATCTCACCAACTGAAAGCACCCCTGCAGGTGGTTGTCCAAGAAAACAATGAACTGAACTTTCTTACAAAGAGTTTTCAGCCTTTCCTGTTTCTAATCCTGCTTGTCACAAAATTAGGCGATTCAGCAGTACAGGTAAGAAAATCTTGTGGACCTTTCCATTTGTAACCTTAACATATACTACTACACAAACTTTTATTCTCTACCAGTTATTTCCCATAGTAGCTACCCAGCAATTCTTTGCCCCAAATTTTACCATCCTAACTTATTTTGTTTGCCACTTCCATAGTGGTTTTTACATTTTCTTGAACAGACAGAACGAATTTTCCCTAATAACATTCTTTCATAATGGTTAAATAAGCTAACGGAAAAGCTTTCCTTAGCCATGAATCACTGAACCGTGTGAGATGAGATGGCTCCTGCAGGTAGACTGCAAAGCTTCTTATCAAATCAACTTTCAGACCAATTAGGAGGTATCAGACAGTGAATTACAAGTGCTGTCTGTGCTGCCTAGGCTACCAAACTATTTCACAACATTGTGCAGCTGCTTTCTGTTCTGTTTACTGTGCATTGCCAAGTTTTTTTCTGGGAAATATCTAGAAGTCAAATACAGGCTCCACCAAACTGCCTCGCACTCCTTCACAGTGGCCATGAGAGTAGTTGAATACAAAAGGAGTAACTCCCTGCTGGCAGACACAGAGACAGGGGAGTGGAAATGTGAAACAAGAGCTTCATCATGTCAACTGACGGGGAATGTCCTGGGTTCCCTTTCCACAGTGCATCCCAGAGAGGGTGATAGCCCGTGGAGAGGGTCAGAGTCCTCCCACAGATCGATCCATTCTAGTTAATCCATGCCCACACCCTCTTTTGGTCTGGGGTTTTTCTTCTCCAAATAGGCAGCTAGCATAGGACTCTCAGAGCAGCAATGTTCTCCAAAAATATAGTGCCTTTTTTGGCAAACTATCTTTTCAAAGGAAGAGTATTGAGACACTGTAAATTACTACCAGAGAGCAAAAAGAAACAAGTATCTATTGAAGATTATACATCTTGTCTACACTTACAACGTGTTCTAATTTTGTTTTAAAAACCAATTTTGCCTTCTGCATCAGTGTATTTTAAAACACATAGAACACCTTCAGATAAAGGCCCACAAAACACCTGGTTTAACTTTGGGTGTTTTGGTTTGGTTTTTATTTTTAAAGCAACTTGAAATTGGCTTACAGATGCAGCGAGAGGTACTGCAATTATACAGAATATTAGATGGCCACACAAATAAAAAGCAAGGCTTGAGAAGAGTAGAGAGCACAGTGGTATCTCAATAGTGCAAGAATAGCTATGTAAATATTTTTAAAACCTAACAAAACACTAGAAATACTTTGTCTTACAGTTTGTTTTGGTTCTAAACTTACAGGAACAACAGATTGCTCGTGATCAGCAAAACACTAAGCAAATTTCAAATAACATTCACCATAATTAAGAGAAGGCTTCACCTTTCAGAAAAAGAATCAATTAAACTCATCTTGATTATAAAATTTGTGTACCAAAGATGTAAGAAAAACATTTTCTTAAGTAGGACTGGCATAACATCAGCATAAAATCTCACAATTTACTTGAAAACAAAAGAAGGAAAGAGGTTCCCATGGCAAGAGCAGGGACAGGAAGGCACTTTTGAAAACATATGGAGAGAGACTTCAAACAAAATCTCTGAACAGATTCCAAGACTATTTGAAGACACTTTCTGGCATTGGTGTCTCAATTCAGAAGATAAACAAGTTTAACCAAGTAACTTCATAGTTTTCTAATAGTTGTTTTGACTCTCCTGCTTGAGGAGCCCTTCAAAGAAAAAGTGACAACTAAGCAAAGAGAACCTGTTACGATGCAAATTCTGGCTCTATGAGGGTCTGTACTGTTTCTGATCTAAATATTCTTTACTACAAGGCATATTACACACAATGTGTGGATAAGCATTTTCATACATTCTTTTTTACTCTGGGAAATTTTCTTTTAAAATATTTCTTTTTAATCTATGCCATTCACAAAATATTTCAAGGACTTCTGCTGAAGTTTTACCCAAAAACCAGAATTTATTCCTTAATAACTCCTCCTGCTTCTCAAAGGTCTTTGTTATCATCAACTCTACTGAAATTAAATCTGACATCTTCAGAAAAACCACAGACCATTTCTTTAGACTCAAAAGAAACAAAGGCTAATTCTGAGTAGATTTTCATTAGATAAAATTCAAATTAGTGAGTTCTTCAGTTTTATTCTTTACTAAACCTCCAATAAAGGACACTAAAAATGATTCAGCAAAGCAAGTGGCATCTTCAGATAAAAGAGAACAGTGACTGGCAGGGTTATGAAGGCCTCTGCACTGCTATTCCATTATCAGGTTTTTGTACTCTTTAAATTTTAGACCCTACTTATCACATCTGCATAAAAAGATGGACAGAACTGTTCCCAAAGAGGGTCTGAGTTTGAAAATGGACAGAGTGCATTAACCTAAAGAAATAAACAGAATACAGATAGCCACGTGGCAGCTCTGGGACATGTTTGTTTGCATCCTCATGCTGGCACAGCACCTCTTTGTTTGCTGTGCAATCACCTGCTTTGCTCATGGCCAATTCGAGCACACCTGAATGTTATAAGAGCTTTCTGCAGTTCTACAGCTGTGCACTGACTGTGCCTTCCTCACCTAAAGGCAGAAACCAGGGAGTCTCAACTGGCTGCACCTCAGGCAGCTCAGAATCAGTGATCTTCTGAAGGAACACACATCAAATGTGGAGTAATAACAAACCTGGTCTCCAAGGAGTCCCTCACTGTAAAAATCACACACTTCACTCTCCAGTGGACAGGAGAAGAGATCTCTGCAGCAGTTGTGCATGTTAGCAGGAGTTCTCAACCAGTGTAAGGTGACATAAAACCACAGTTTCATCATCTGGCATCAAGGTCAATGATTTACAGAGAAGTGTCAATCAGAGGTGAAGCAGGAGGGGTACACAACAGCTGAAGGAAAGGGACTCAAGAGGGGTGCTTAGTCAATGGCAATTTTTGTTCCTGTAGATTTTCCCAGCCTTTGTTTGAAGACAGGAGAAAAGTTGCTACAGCATGGAACCAGAACACATTGGTGAAGATCTGGTGTAAAAAGAGGACAGTAGAAAACTGGTTCCCTCCATCCCCATTGCCACTTGCTGGTAGCAAAGAGTGAAGCACAAAACTTAACATGGCATAGCACTGCTTCTCTGTTCTGATTGCTCTTACAGAAAAACATGAGTGGGCTGTGCAGACCTGGCATGAAAATATTCCCATGGCAACCATAAAAAACCAAGGGTATTTTAAAAGCTGTTACACTCTTTCACTCCAACTCATTCAACAGAGGGAATGTAGCACTACTGCTGTACAAAACCACCCTACTGGAAATGTTTTTGTTTACAAGGCATGAACAGATAATTACCACTGGCTAATTTCTCTAATTGAGTTTCACTGTGAAACATGGTGTCGGTTAAAAATTAGCCATAACACTGTGTCCAGAATCAACTGTATTTTATAGAAAAACAATGGTTAATTTTTGCTGATTGTACAAACATACTAGAAACACACAATCATTATTCAGCAGTTTATTATCAGAGAATCATTCTAAGGAAATAATGCCCATGATTCTGTCACTGCATTTTGTATGTCATTCAAACTGCATGCTGAACACCTTAATATGATGGTTGAACAGACATCTAGAATTATAAATGAATAAATAATAGAAATTAAAAGCCATGTGAAAAATGCATTAACAAAATGACATTTTGTGACACATCTCAAGTAATTTGTTTGGGATTTGGCCAAAGATACTACTTAGATCTGTGGATGTATGCACACTCATTATGCACTGAGATTACCATTCAGGAAAGGAGCTATCACACTGCACACCAACCAGTGCAATGCTAAGGGACAAAACCCCAACTGTTTGATATGTCATAGGCACAGATGGAAAAAAATAATCTACTGCACATACATAATTTATTTGACACGTTTATTTTTGAACCAAACACACAGGAGGGAGATTCACCGTGGGCAGGCACAGAGGTCTTCCAGCCTGGATTAGGTTAAAAACAGCAGATTGCCACTCAAGTGCAAGAAGGCTCCAGGGCCTCCAGTGCTGTCTCCATCCATGTCTGCCAGGCTGCTCATGCTCTCAGAGCCATACCTGCACTGAGAGGGGAACTAGAAACTTCCTAAACCACCCAGCCGATTTCAGGCATTTTTCCTTTATGCTTCTACCCACGCCAAACAAAAGGCAGCCCAAGATTTAAATTAATCACATGTGACTAAGGGCCTCTGCATAACACCCCTAGACTGGGAGTAGAAGATGCAGAGTGCATACAGACACACCTGCCCAAAGCATCAAGGGACTCCTGGAAGAATTACAGAGGTTCAAGAGATGCCTGGACTGGACAGTGGAAGAACCAGGCAAAATAAGTTGTATATTAATAAAACAAATTTGAATAAAAATAGTAAAATAAAAATTTAAAAACACTAAAATTATTGTTATTATTATTATTAAAATAAGATAATAAAAATAATAAAATAAGAATAAACAATATTATTATACAAAATGAATATAAGATAAAAATAACTACGGTATCAATACAATTAAAATTAATAATAATTAAATTCTGCCTGCACCATATGGCATTCCGCCCGAATTACGGGGGCTGTGCTGATGCGGCTCCACCGAGCCGATGGGGATGCGCTCGCACCTCGGGCTCCCGGCGCAGCCCCGCTCAGACCCGCAGCATCTGCCCCGCCGCGATGCTCCATCCCCTCCCCGCGGGCACCGCCACTGACCACGGACCCCGGATCCCGCCGGACCCACCTGAGATGCCGCCCCCGACCACGACCACGTCGTATCTCTCGGCCATGGCGCTGCCCCCGCCCCGGCCGCTCAGTGCCTCCCGCGGCGGCTCCGGCCGGGCTGTGGCGGTCCCCGGGCGGACCCGCCTGTCCCCGCCCCGCCGGTGGCACCGCCTCCCGGTGCGGGGCCGGGCGCTGGTAGCCGTCCCGAGGTGCGGAATGAGCGGGGATCCTGGTGCGGGGATACTGTTGTTTTCTCTCTTGCCTCCCAGAGGGTTTGGACAGAGACCGTGCCCCAGGTTGAGAAGCGCTCTAACAAACGGCTTGGAAGTGTTGGAATCTACTTCTTCATCCTGTGCAGCCATCCTGGCTGGGGGTCCTGTTCGGTGGAATACGAGTCAGCAGTGCCCTGGCAGCCAGGAGGGCCCACCGTGTCCTGGGAAGCATCAGGCAAAGCATCGGCAGCTGGGGAGGCTGGAGGGGACTGTCCTATTCTGCTCTGGGGCAACCTCACCTTGAATATTGTGGCAGTTTTGGTCACTGCAATATAAGAAAGATATTAAGCTATTAGAGAGTGTCAAAAGAGGGCAACAAAGATGGTGAAGGGCCTTGAGGGGAAGCCAGATGAGGAGCAGCTGAGGCCACTTGGTCTTCAGCTGGAGGAGACTGAGGGGAGACATCATTGCAGTTACAGCTTCCTTGTGAGAGGAAGACATGGGGCAGGCACTGATCTCTTCTCTGTGGTGACCAGTGATAGGACCCAAGGGAATGGCCTGATGTTGGGTCAGGGAAGGTGTGCCATTCCCTGTGTCCTGCTCAGACACTTCTGTGGCGCAGCCTGAGCATCTGTATTGGACATGGTTAGTTTACTAGGAGACTTCTGTCCTGTATCTCATGCATAGTGGATCACACTTTTGTTCATGGGCACCAAGTTTTATGTCCAGAGCTAAACCTGTAACTTCTCATGACACCCCAGGATGAAATACCCTTCATCTTAGAAGTACACTGTTCAACAAGCATTCTCTTTCCTTGTATTTTTCATGGAGTTACAGAGTGGTTTAGGTTGAAAGGGACCTTTAAAGGTCATCCAGTCCAACCCCACTGCAATGAGCAGGGACATCTTTCACTTGAAGCCCCAGCCAGCCTGGTCTTGAACAATTCCAGGGATGTGACAGGATGGGACAACCACAAATTCTCTGAGCAACCTGTTCCAGTGCCTCACCACCTTCATCATAAAAAATGTCTTCCATAAAAATACAGCTTCTATCTACTTCCACATCACTTTCAGTTTTTCTGAGAGATACTTGCCCTGCCTGAATCAAAGGTACACAACTGATTATTTACAGGGGGAATTCCTCATCTTTGATGGAAGTGATTAATGGACAGAAAAAAGTCTCACCAAACAACCTGAAATAAACCCCACGTTACTGGGAGACTGATAAGGCTGAATTAACGGAAGACACCATCTTTTCGTTTCTGCTCAGAAATAATTACCTTACTCTGATTCAAATAATTGATCTGATTCAAGGATGGCTAAATCAAACTCTAAGACCTCTTCATCCTGAGAGACACACAGTTATCAAAAGTCTGTCAGAAATAATAGTCATAGAGATATTTCAAATCCCATATGTAATATCAAGAGGTGGAGAAGGCTGTTCCAAAAGCAGAAGTGGTGATTTTATGGGCTATTGGCAAGAATAGCTGTGGTTACATCTATGTACTTAATGCCAGGTGCCACAGATTTTCAATGCCCACAATAATGTAACACTTATTTCTGGGATTCTTCTGGTCCCTCTCTTCCTCTTGTGGCTCTAAAACTATTTTTTATGTGTATGTTTGAATCAGAAGGATGTATTCTCTGTAACTGAGGTTTGTGTTGCATGCCCTAGAGTGGCATGGAGGTCCATGGGAGTGATGGAGGGCACAGTGACCTCAGAAGTCTGCTGTTGAGATACAGCAGAGCAGACACCTGTGTCATTGAGTCTGATTTTCTATCATCATGGGCACATATGAAGGCTGTGGATGTGGTCTATCTGGACTTCAGCAAGGCCTTTGACACTGTCTCCCATTATATACTCCTGGAAAAGC
>JAWWEV010000001.1:113210269-113226483 GCA_035583235.1 Hafferia zeledoni
TGGACCAAGGGTTGGACTCGATGATCTCGGAGGTCTTTTCCAACCCAATCGATTCTATGATTCTATGATTCTATATAATATTGTTATATGTAATTATATATAATATTATATAATTATATAATATATAGATATAATATATATTATATATAATCCTTCTAATGAAGATATCTATCTCTGTCTAGCACAGGCCAAACCTCTCCCAAAGCCAGGGTGGTAGTTTTCCTCTCCTCTCTCCAGCAAAAAATCTGGTTCAAAGGTTCATTTTTTTCCTCTCAGTAGCTTCTGCTTCCAAATGGCTTCTACCCTGATGCCTTTAAACAGGTGACATGTTCCCCTCTACTTTTTCTGTTTGCAGTGTTGTGAGGTTTAACAAGTACTTTAATATCCTCACATAATGGGATACACATCTGCTGATCCTGATAGGTGTTTTTATACTGGTCTCAGTCCAAAAGTATCTATCTTCAACAAGTACAAGCAGAATGGTGTACATAATCCTTATAGAGCCTCTTTGATGGCATAAAGCTTTTTAAATTTTTGTCTGGAACACTCACATCTAATCATATTAGGATTCAGTTTCTGGTTCTAAGTAATTAAATAGGTAGAGTCTTCTGCCTGGATTTTGGCCCACTATCCTTTGAATGCACAATGTGAAAAGCAAAGCAAACTTTGTGTGAAAACACAGCAACTGAGAGCCTCCACATTTTCTTACCTCAGAATAGGACTTGCCTCAGACAAAACACATTGTTTTCATAGATTTTCTTAGGCACTTCAACACTGTGAAAATGAAATGGCATAAATAGCTCTACTGTCTTGTAGAAAATGTACTGGCAGTCCTGGACTGAATTTTGAGGAATTAGTGGAAAGTCGATGGAGTAGGAGTCAAAGATCTCCACATTTACAAACACTAAGTGGTAGAATTTAGGCATCTAATTCATGACTGTCTGGTCAGTGGCTGGTGAAAGCACAGTGAAACATTTTAAATTACACATCCTCTCAGCTTGTACTGAGAGCAGCAGTGCATTTAAAAAAACAGTTTTTCATTGTTTGTTACGTGTTCCAGTCACTCTTCATCATGTTCAGCAGGAAAGTGTCTTCTTCAGGACAAGCCAGTTCCCACTGCTGAAATTTCCTGCTGGCAGGTAATGTGTGTTATCACCTTTAATCAAAGCATTAGAAGGGTTTCCTCTGTTACCTACAAACCATATTAGCACCTACATCACTAGGGTGCTTCAGCAACAGCAATATCATCAAAGCCAGGAATTTTTCTAAATTTCTGAGTCTGGATGCAAATTCTTGCTGGGTCAGGTCCATGTCAGAGAGCTTTGGGTGTTCATCCTGCTCCTACTCTCATGGCACAGGGACATCATGGCACAGTACAGAGAATCACAGACCTTCATAACTGGGGTCAGAGCAGGACAGAACAAGTTTGATGGTCAGAGATTGAGGTTCAAGAGTCCAGGTAAGTCTAGACACAACCCTAGAGCATTGCTGTCATATTTAGAAAAACCACGAAGAGACAGATAATGAAGAGATAGGTGGTGAAAAAGAAGATTGGATCTTCCATCAGCCACAAGCATACCCTTGGTCCTTTCAGGCACTTCATGAATCCAGTGCTTGTACTTCCTTGCTGGTTTGTGGTGGAGAATCCCCTGAAAGTGGGGTGAACATGGCTTGCCATCTCCCTAGTCTGTGACCAAGTCATACTGTTCTTCTGGTCAGTACCTTTGGGTTTGCTGAGTACTGATGTTACATGAGACAAGCAGGTTTAAATGCATTTTTGAACAGAAGTTTTACACAGTTTCAAATTTCTTTAATGCAATCAGTGCAGAAATTGTGAAAGCACATGTCAGTGCTTTTGAAATACTGTACAATGAAATGACCATAAGCAGTATGCCAGGCTTGCCACTAAAGGAAAACTGCTGCAAGGTGTCTCAGGAAATTGTCTGCTCTGTTCCTTTACCCTACCATGGCATCAGCCATGACAGAAATGTATCTTGATTAGCAGTGATTGTTAACTGGAGAGGCTAAATGTTAATAGCCAAGATTTTTCATCCAACATACACAGTCTGACATTAATCTAAAGCTAATAAGCAAAAATTGAATATTTTTTCAATCAGGTTGCATTCAAAGTACGACCAATCATTAAATGTAAAACCTAAAAGATTAAGCCTATTAGTAAAAGTGATGAGTGAATGTAAACATTCACATTCTGAGCATACAGAGCCACAGCACAAGAGCAGAACAAGGATCTGAGTGCCATGGTATGGCCAGGCCAGCAGCTGCCTGGGGCTGGAGGACAGGATCATGGGGGAGTGGGGTAGCCTGGGCCTGTCTCACCCCCAGGCTGGAGCAGCACCCAAAATTAGGTTCCTGCTGATGCCATAATCATTAAATACAAGCGCAAAAATTTCGAGAACACAGCATTGTAACTAAATTATTTGGGCTTTCTTATTATTATTTGTCTGTTTAGACTTAAGGATATTCTTGGCCAAATGGGTATAGAAGCAGCCTCCAATTTGGTGGAGGGAGGCTATGTAGGCTCTAACACAACAAAGAGTCAGTCACAGGTCCTTCCATCAGATCTCATAAAGAACTTATTCATCAAGACTGCTTGTGCAATGAGACCCAAAGAAGGAGTGGAAGAAAATTGATGTGGTGTCTCAAGCCATTCCAGCTAGTCCTATGTCATAGTCTCTAGTTTCCTTTCTCTCTATCTGTCCTAATGAACCCAGTTTTACAGATCTGTGACTGATGTAGCCACCATTCTAATGAAAGGAATAACAATTATGGTAATAATGCAAATATATGCATACTTACTCATGTAACCAACAAAGAAAAGCAGGGAAAACCCCTTAAACTAGCACAAATTTATTTCCCAATGTCAAGCTCACCCTTGCACAATGACAATCTTTTCCTGACAATTACCGACAGTTCAGCCTGATTCAATATCCTATTGCTTCTCTTTTTTGCAAAATCTTTCTCCAAAAGAAAACCACCTCTAGGTTTGTGGTAGTGTTCACTGTTGTTACATTAACATAAGATTAATGTAATATATTTAAATATGTTGTTAATATAATATAATGTACATAAATACAAAACTTATTGTTACATGCTTATCTGCAGAGGTGCCTGGTACTGCCATGGCATGTGTGATGTCGACTTGTGCCAATTTCTAATGGCACTTTGCGTTCATTCACAGGCAATGCCAGTTCCTGCCATACAGAATACCTGTTGGACTGGTCCGCTGGTCATACAGGTGAGGATAATGACAGAATGGAAAGCAGCGTTCTACATAGACATTAAGGAGTTAGAAAAAATTAAAGTATCTTAGACGGTAACAAACATGGAAAAATAAAATAAATCTCAACAGCAGCAGCTGAATTGAACTCCACAGGAGCAGCATGGCAAGGTGGAGCACTGGTTCCCACATTGTCCATGCAGGAGAACTGGTCTGAATGAGGGTCCTTCTGTTCACCCATAGCTTAAAGGTCACAAAAGAGAATACTAGACATAGGGTGACCTAGAATGGCACAGGGTAGTCCAAATTGCTCTATTCCTGCTTCAGACAGAGACAGACTTCAGTAAAGGACAGACTTAGTAATGAGTGCTTTGTAAGCAGTGACCAGACAATGTGTTCTGAACTGAAAACCAGCATTCTTTGCTATGTAATGCCTGTCTTTTTCCTGACCCTTGCTTAGTCTGAGCTCAAGTGTTTGTGTTGGTTTTTTTTCTTGAACTAGATGACAAAGGCTAAAGATGCAATGCAAATAATAGCAGTGAAATTCCTTCTCCTACCTCTAAACCTCCTCCTGTGTAATATGCATTGGCTTACCTCAGAACATACAAGGAAATAAAACATTTCCATCCTTTTAACAAAAGAATCTGCCATGTCCTTAGCCAACAACCTAATCTGAAGAGTTCATGAACAGACAACTTATGTCTCTCATTTATGCCAAAGGTTTTCTTGTGAATAATGGCTGGTTACCTTTCATTTTCTCTTGATCATGATGGTCCTGCTGCTTTGCTGCTATCACAGTCACAGCACACTGTTTCCATCTGTCACTTGAAGGATAGTTCCCTGTCAGTCTGGCCACTGCCAACCTTCATTATTAATTCACTGCTGACTTATTTCACCTGTACTGGAGTCAAAAGATGTTCCTAGGTTTGCATTCCTCTTGTTCCTCACTCTCCATGCCTTTCTCTCCATATTTCCTCTAATGCTTCATTCCTTACTTGTTAGCTGGGGTGAAATAAGCCTGCATCAGTAGCAAAACTCCTGTCAGTCTGCTGGAGAAAGCATGCAGGAAGATACTCCAGTAGGTTCTACAGTACAAACTTGGGAAAGAATTGAAATAATGGACACAAGCTACTATGTATTGATGTTGAGGTTATTATGCATGTCTTAGGTATTAGTATGTGCATATACGGCACTGCTGCTGGGACCACTGGGAAGATGTTGTTTTCATTTTCATGGACACTTCCATAGTCCAGGATGGCCCTGAGTAAATCTAAGTGGCTTCAGTGAAGAGCCCTGAAAATAATTAATAGATTGGGAAATATGCTTCCTAGTGAAAAATCTGAATTTAAAGAGAAAAAGCTTAAGAGGTTATTGTTTATACAGTTGGAATTCATTTAATCTTATGTTGACCATCTGCACTGGCCCATAAGGTCCCTTCTCTGGTCAGGGAAGAGATAGGTAGAGACTGAGTTATACTATAGTAGGGTAGTTAATCAGAGCAGTGGGACAAGTTTTCTCCTGAGATCCCTGGCTCACTCCAAGCACACTTAACTAATTGACTTAGACTAGATAAACTTTCAGATGTGTAGAACTAGTGAACTAAATCCCACTGCAAGTATGTGCTTAGGGAGCAAAGAGCTACTCACACAGTTCGTCAGCGAAGGTGACAGAAGTGCTAATACTTCTAACCTAGAAGGAAAGCAAAAAATAAACACAAAACTTCCCTGGGAACTTAAAACTCGATTTATTTATTTATTACAGACCATAGGATCTTGTCTTTGCTCCTGAGAAGCAGCAGGAAGTGAGCTCAAGATGATTTGTCTCCTCGTTCTTCCATGAAAGCTGGGACTAACTCTGCAAAAGCCTGTGTTGTTCTGTTCATCCTCTGTGCCTTTTACCAGAGCCCCTCAGTCCCCTGAGACAAACCTGGTGCTGCTTCCTGAATAGGCACAGAAAACCGCTTTACATGGGAAGGATAAGGCCCTGCTTGTTATTGATGTCACAGCAGATTTTAAACACCCACAGACGACACAAAGGGCATTAGCTGTATGCTGGACAAGAACCAAGGTTTTATCTTCTAATTGCTCTTTGCACTCTGCACTCTGTGGTTTCAAAACATTCAAAATCCCAGCATTGCCAAGTGCTAAGTTTAATCCAATTGTGTGCTAAATCATCTGAGGTCAGGATTTGATCCTGTGCTCTGAGTCTTGGGTTAGATTTCCATCCTCTTTTCTGTTTTTTTGTTTTGTGGTTTTGGTTTGTTTGTTTTGTTGCTTTGTTATTTTTTATCTTTAATTTTTATTATTTTTCCTTTATATGCTATGTACAGTTTTTATTCTTTTCAGGCCTAAATTTTCTCCAAAATCTTTTATTACCTTATAAATTCCCAAGTCCAGCTCCATATCAGCTTTTCTGATGTGTTTCCTTTAACTCATTTCCATAAAAGACAAACTACTTACTAGAGGTACAATAGTTTAAAACCCATAGAATCTGGATCTGACAGTAAGCAGGGCTTTTCATATTCATGCTATTTTTTTCCTCTTTAAGTATTTAGATCTATCTTTGCTTATTGTCTTCCACTTTAGAGGTGGCTCCTTTTGAAGCACTTGATTATTTTAATAAGCTTAACTTGCAAAGGTGTTTTAGTTATATCAGCACTTCTCTACAGGGCAGCTAGAATCAGACATAAGCCTCTTTATTTTCTGCAAAATGAGGCTGCTGTATTCACTTCCTATGAAAGCCAATCTTCTAGTTTCAATGAAATGAAAATATTTTGAGTTTCGATAAGTCAGAATTTTAACTACTATCACATACAGACACTGAACAACAGTTTTCAGATCAAATCTGCTCTCACATTTGTCACAATCACTATTTTGGTATCATGAAGTAGCCAGCATGCAGTTCATGTAACTGCAGCTTGTATTTTACAAATAGGAGATTTTAGAGGAGATCAGTACCAGACAGGATATTTTAAGTGCTGTTACTTTACAGAGATGAGCAAGCAGTCAGACAGCACCAGGGGACTTTGTTTCTGTCCCATTCCTCAGATCAAGGAGATCTAGTTTCTTGTTGCTGGTGACTGCATTGAATGGAACTGTCAGGGCCGAGGGCAACTTTGACTGTTTTATCTGAAGACCTCACCTGGTCCTGGCTCTGTCTCCATCAAGTGGATCCTTGATTCAGAATATCATCTAGAATATCAGCCATCTAGGTTGCAGCATGAAAACAGAAGCTTGTCATGTTCAAACACCTGACCCTGCTGTCTGCATGCTTGGGAGAGGCACTGCAGTGGTCCTTCATCTTCTGGTAATTATCACTTCATAACAGATGGCAGAAAGAAAATCAAGGTGAGTCCTCTGCATTAACTCTGTTGGGATTAAGATCTTGGTCCTGAGCCATTGTGTGCATTTGACTGATTGAGTCCTTTCTATATGTAGTGGCCATTGCTTTCTCTCACACCTGTCTGGAGAATGGTTGATATCTGGTGGTGATGTGTCAGACATTTGTAACTCATTGTATGAGGCACTTTGTTGTAGAGTACTCTGAAAGGCTATTTCCATTCACTTTCCTTGTTCACACATCCTTTTACTTTAAAAAACAGAATCATAGAATATCGTGAGCTGGATCATCAAAGCCCAGCTCCTGGCCCTGCACAGGACAGCCCCAACAATCCCACCACATGCCTGAGAGCGTTGTCCATTTTGTTAAAACTCAAAGTGATGCCCTGGAATCAGACCATGTACTGATTTGAGTCTGTACTCTTTGAAGTCTTCCCTTTTTCCCTAACATCTCTTTGGTCTGTCTTCTTTTGCATTATTTTCTTCTGGTTCCCCATTATTGGCATTCTCTACTGTTACTAAGTGAGCCTGAGCTTCCTCAGCCTTTATTCCTGTTCCCTGCATGTATCTGTAATATAAGCAGAGTAGTCAGGGAAATTGTTGTGGCATCTTTCTGGGAACAGTAGCACTCCTTACTGCTTTGTTGTGCATGTTTCTGGTCCAGCTTGAGGTGGTTCATCAGTTATGTCTCTCCACCAGGTTGGAGATGGGTCCCAAAATAAGTTTCATTGTTTGGACATTTTTAGTGTAGCAGATTGTGGTGTGAGGGGGTGGTTTATGGTCATCTGCAACTTCTGCCACATTTTTTTTACTAGGCTGATCACTGATGTATTTTGTGGTCTTCTGGTGACTGTTGAGAGTTGGTGGAGAGATTCATGGTAGTGTCAGGGACTGTTTTCTGAAAGCCTGTGTTATGTTTTTTATTGCTACTTTAAAACAACTGTTTTTGAAATAAGGGTTTGCTTTTCATGCATGATTTTAAAGGAAAAGAACATTAACATGTGCAAGCATAAACCAGACAGTTATTAGACTTAGACATTGTCTAAGTCACACAGGTTTCTGGCACTGGTATCTGTCCAAAGATACATAGACAAAAGTACAAGAAATATCTCATCTGGTAGTTCTTCTGGCAACAAAATGTGACTTTTAAGTTATATCAATTGAAGCTTTTGACGATATTGACGCAATTCTGTCAGTCAGGTCTTATGAATTCACAGTCATGATGCCTTAGCACTGATGTAAGATTTTAATAAACTGAGTATATTTTCATAGTTTCATATTTGGAGAATATGTATAGACAGCACCAGAAAGAACTGGCCTTTTGAATATTGTTTAGTGATTTCAAATACCCTGAGTTCATTAGGAAAGTCAGCATTTCATCTGGCATTGGCAGACCAATGAAAATAGTAGAGATAAGCAAAGCACACTATGATTAATTAGCAAATATATGTGGTATTTCATATTTCTGAAAAAAATCCTGACATTTTCATAGGAGACTCTGGGATTGTGCATTATACAGCCACAAGGCTTGCTTAATGAAGGAATGTATTCTGAAATGAGATTCTTTGATGTGCCTGTATTTTTTAAATTGACACTCAGTAACCACATTCCCACAACCACTGGCTTTTACTGCACTATAAAATATCATCCCGTTTAGAAACAAATACAGTTTTCCCTCTGAAGGAAGTGTTGCACAGCATGGATTAGCCCTTCATTGCACAGCTGCTGGTGACTGGGCTCTGCAGGCTTGGTCCCACGTGAGTGGTGAGAGATCTTGCAGAAGGTAGGCAGTAGCCACTAAATTAAATACCTGAGAGTCAAACTCTTTAATGCATCTGTTCAGCCCTTGAGCTGTCTCCTGGGAAAAGCCAGAACCATTTATGCATCCCTGAGAAATCGCTATGCATAAAACTGTCTTTTAGGTTCAGTGTTACTGCAAACTGTGTTGCAGAGCTGGGCTGGCCCACAGTGCCTGTGTTTACTTAGGCTGATCAAAAGGTCAGAGATAAACTCACAGGTTTCACGTGGGCTCTGTGTGGATTGAGGGCCAGAGAGGCGTCCTGGAGCCAGGATGGCAGCTGCATTCACACTGTTGCAGGTGGTGCTGATACTCAACCACTGCTAATCCATTTGAGGAAACGAGGTGTAAAGGATCCCAGCAAAATAAGCAATTCTGTTCACTTGAGCAGTCTCTCCAGCCACTCAGACTGGGGAGATGCCAGTCATGCCTTAAATCACAACAGACTCTTTCCAGGCAGCTCTGCTCTATCTAAAAGTTTGATTTCTCTCTCCCAAGTTCACATCTGGAATTTTCTGTATCTCATTTCCCTTTGCACAATTCTTTGTAAACAGTGATCATGCCTTCTAAACTGTGTTCTGAAACTTCATTGTTTAGTTCTCATCTGGCTGTGATATGGCACAGGGGGTTGCCAGGCCTGAGAAAGAGGTTGCAGATGTACAAGGCTTTGGCAGTGAACAGTAACAGGCTGCTGTGGGTAAAGCTTAGATGAAGGACTTTATAGTGACAGGAGCACAAGTTTGGGCGCAGATAGTGTAGAGAAGTGCACATAGTGAAATTTAATTGATCCAGACATCAAATATTGTCATATGTGCTTAATGTTAATTGATTTCTTCATTATGAATAGCTGTAGTTTGTTTACACTTGCCTCTGAGTGCAAAGAGCCCATGCAAGGTGTCCTGAGCTTCAGATGAGCATTGACCAGTGACTGCAGAAACAGGAATGGCACCTGTGAATAGGACATGCTCTAATAAAGATAAGCACAGGAAGACAGACCTTCAAGGTCCCTTCCAGCCTAAACCATTCTGTGATTCCACAGACCCAGAGAACAGTTCCTTTGTGTTCAATATCGCAGACAAACAGTCTCACGTGGCGAGGGCACTCACTGTTGCATTTGAGGACCTTTTTAAACTTGGGGACATTGGAACCTCTACCTGAGGTTTATATTTTAAGATAGCATTATGCATTCATAATAATTCTTCCCCCAAATGACCAAGGTTAGATAATCACAGAATCATTTAAGTTGGAAAAAACCTCTTAGGTTCATCAAGTCTCTTAATATGCTGTCATGGGCAGGGACTATGTAATTTCTAAAAAGCAGTTTTCTACATTTATAGCCCACTGGCTTTCATCATTCCACCAACTGTAAAGTGCATCCTGAACAAGGACCTGTTCCAGAGATAATGGTATTGCTTATTAGCCCCCAAATCATGTTGTTTTCAAATATAAAAGCTCCAGTCCTGGCTAAGGGAAATCTCTCCTCCTTCCCTCAGCAAAGGGAGCAGTGCCCACAGGTCAGGGAAGGTGATCCCCCAAGAGAGGAATCTAATGACTAGAGGAAAGGCAACATCACTCCAGTTTTCAAAAAGGGCAGCAAGGAGCAAACTACAGGCCCATCAGCCTCACCTCCCTCCTCAGAAAGGTGATGGAACAGCTCATCCTGGATGCCATCTCTAAACCTGTGGAATAAGCAGGGTCAGTAAGAGGTGATGCTGCAATACCAGAAGTCAGTAAAGCTGCCCAGGAGCCTCCTGAATTGGGATCTTTGAGCTATAGTGCTTTAGCAGAGGCACATACAGCAAAGTTCACTCAAGGAAAGACTGAGGTTCCTCAAACATCTTCACTGAATATTTGCTGTTTGCCATTAGGAGAGACTCCAGTCATTCCCTGATGTCTGCCCTGATGCTGAAGCTCCATGTCCCTGTTCTCTATGGAAGCAGCATTAACAATTTTTTTTGCATCATAGTTACAAGTCCTTATGCCTCACCACTACCTTCTCCCCTCAAAATATTTCCTCTCGGATTGTTTTCTGAGGTTTCAAGAACTTTTTCTGTGTCTTTTGGCCATCCCTTTTTATATAACTTCCCACCTATGAAGCCTAAGCCCCTTATGGTCTTGACACTGTCCTTCAGAACAGTGGCATATCTATTTAGAATCTGATCACTGTTGGAAAGAAAAAGTGGAAGAAAAGGGTAAAAGCAGGTGGATAGAGGCATGTTCAAGACTCTGGGTGGAACCTACCTCAGCTCCACCAGCAACTGCAGCAGGCACTGAGAGATCATGTGCTCAGCTGCAAACTAAAGCTAGATTTCCTTTTGCCAAAGAAGAGTCAGAACAAATAGGCTATCTTAGCCCACACTTAAACATGCCAAACACTGCCAGGCCTCTGCAGGCTGTCCTGTCATGTGAAACTCATTCATGGTATATTTACACTTTCTAAATGTTGCAGCTCTGCTGTCTTTTTAGTTTCGGTGTCAGCTCGCAAGTGACTCTCATTTTCTGCTTCCCGACCTGAGAGTCACTGACAGTATTTTACTGCAGCAGCCCCTGCACTGAGGACTTGTGCCTTGACCTCCTCTGCTTAGCTTAGTGGCAGGTTTTGTTACCCTCTCCTCAGGGGTCATGCATCATGAACTTAGCCAAGAGAAAGGCCTTGGTACAAAATGGTCATGATGCACTATTACATCTCAGGGCTCAGAAAGCAACTTGAGGTCAGATAATTCACTGCACCATCTGGAGGTAGGATTGAATAAACCTAAGTATTTATCTCAACTGTTCTTAAAGGCACCTAGGAATATCTCTTAACAGCCACCAACTGTAACTATTTCCATGTCTTCTGTGTAAGAATGTGGTTTTCTTTATGGATAATAGGAATGTAATCCCTGCAGCTTCTTTTTGCATATGTTAATATTTCTGCATTATTTTACTTCATCCTTCTCTTCTCTGGATTACACAACCCACTTCCTTAAATCCTTTCTTACAGGCTGTGTTTTCATGCCCTCTGGTTATTTGAATTTCTCTCCTCTATACTTTCTCCAGTTAGTGAACATCTTTCTTGAGCTTGAAACTGATCCCAGCATTCTAGTTGAAGCTTCACAAACACTGAATAAATTGGAAAGATTGCTTCAGGTACCTCATGATGCTGCCTGGTATCACATTTAGCTTTCTCATAACAACATAATGTTGTTGACTTATGCTCTGCTGTGACCCACCATAATCCCCACCTCTCCTTGTGGAGAAGGCTTATATTTGTACAGCTGATTATTCTTTCCTGTCTACTTCATCTTTCAGGTCTCCCTTCTGTCTGCTTTAGGAAGAACCTTCAATTCGTCAGGATTGCTTTGAATAACAATTTGTATTTGCAGTCTCTACTGCCTAATGCCACATGCAAATACAGTAATCCTCCTCTCTATTCCATCATCTCAGTCATCTGTGGAAATATGAAGTGCTTCAAGGGATGCAATCTCCCATTTTGACAGTGTTTACTAGTAGCTGCTCTCTGAGAGGAGCTGGTTCCTCACCTCTGAGAAGATGAGAGTAGTTGGTTACCTCTCAGAAGATCCATCTTGACCATGTTTCCTCATTTTAGCTGTGAGGATATCACTAGAGAGACTATGTTAAGAGTATCTCTGTGATTCCTATTGATCTCCACATCTGCTGTGCAGCTATACATGGTTCTGGGATTTAAAATTGTTCTTTTTTGTCTATATAGTATCTTGACCTGTATTTGTGCCTTTCTGCTATAATATTATAGAATTATAGAGTAATGGAATTGCTTTTTTTCTTTTTTTTTCTTTTTTTTTCTTTTTTTTTTTTTTGGAATAAAATAGGTTCATTCAGCTTGCAGATCAAGACTGGAAGGGATATGCCTACATATGCAGTAGCTGTCTAACCTCCTGTTATAATCCACAAGTATTTAGTCAGGACAGTGAGTTCAGTCTAGAAGGCTACACAGCTCACCCAGAGGTATTCATGAAATGTCTTGTCAGTTGAGTTGACTCTAAACTCAGTCATTTCACCTGTACCTCCACCAATTCCACTGGGAAATTAGACATAGGCTGGATTCTGGGTGCCTTGATCTGTGAGTCAAATTCTGCCTACTAAATTCTATATAAACACAGGATAATATGCTGTATTTGGTATATTATACTCGTGTTTTTTTACACATTTTTAGGCTGCAGAAGAAAACCAGAGAGAATGGTAATATTTACAGTGCAAGCAGGAGTAATGCTGCAACAGAGGAATTTGTTATTGCTGATCTTAGCAACAGCTTACAGTAGTGTCATGGTAGTGAAAGGGTAGTGAGTCTTCCTAACTGACCTATGAGATCATCTTAAATTACTCATGTTACAATGATTGGGCATTATCCTGGTTAGAAACAGAGGCCTGGGGAGAAAATAAAATAGTAGCAGAATGAGAGCATGAACCAGCAACACTGTTAAAATTTGTTTCCCTTATAACTACCTTTCAAAACATCTTATTACATATATGAAAGGAAGGTTTGGATACTGGTGTGAGAGAACACAAAATGGGGAAGGTTTTTTAGCACACATGCAGTTCCAGCTGATGAAATCTTGTCTGGGGAACAGCTCACTGAATAGTTGGTTTTTTCACAGGTATTCACAACCATCAGGGTTTTTTTTCTCTCACAAAATGTATGAGAATGTATGAGAATCCAACTGAAATAAGCAGGCCCTAAAAAGTAAGAAATAAGAGTAGCATCTCCGGGTCCCTCTTTGATATCCATGCAAGGCTCTCACAGTTCCAGTTGCCCTCAGTGTAAAGTTGCTGTTATAAAAGTTTGCTGTCCCAAACATCAGTTCATCCAGGAGACTTGGAGTGTAAAACTATGGTGGGCAAGATTTGGGGTCATGTCAGGCTCTCCTGTGATGTGATATTGCTGGCAGCTTTTGTATAAGAAAAGTGTAATGTGATGATTTAGTCTTCATGTGTTTTGCATGTTTACAGATGGCTCCTGTCGCCTTCTGCTGTCTAGAGCTGTCCCCTGGTGCTATCCAGGGTACCCTCATTCATTGTCCTCCTAAGCTGGCCCAGGCCCTGGCATCACTTTTACACTGGGAAATAAACACAACTTTTACAGGCCTGAGTTTGTTAGACAAAATTGCAGTCCACTGATTTGGGGGTTGCTGCTGGCATAAAGCTTTCTTTCACTTATTTCTGCTTACTCTCCAGCCTGCCAGTTCTCACAGAGGAGATGAGAAGAACTGGGAACCCCACACTTTGCAGCTGATCTCCCATGCTGAGCATGAATCTTGCACAGAAACCTGCTCCTCTGTGCTTTCCAATGTGCTCAACTTGTGCATGGCGCTCCTGTCCCAATCACCCAGCCTCCCTATCCCAGAGCCCAGAGCACCTTCCTGCAGCCATTTGGTGAAATGTGCCAGCTGCAGCCGGTGTCCTGTGCTCCTGGGCCATACTGGGTCTCATTCTGGAGCCAAGATCTATGGGATCCTTTTAGACTGGGGTGCGAGGTGGACCTGAAGGGAGTTTCCCTGGCGGTGTGAACTTACATGAGGAGCCTGTGATACCACACTTATCCTGCAATGGTATCAGGTGCACACAACACCTCCAGCCGCATTTTTTAGCTTGTGAGGAGCCGGGCTATTAACCAAAGCTGTGAAAATCGGGAGACTCTTCCTGTCTCCCTCCTTGCAGGGCTGGCCCAGACCAGCCGCGTCCAGCAGGAAGAGCAGCGGTGACTGAGCTCCACCTAAAGGCTCAATTCCAGCCCAATCGCTTCCCAGAAAGGGAGGAGGGATTCACAAGGATTTCATCATGCCTGAGCTCACGCTGTGCTCCACCTCCAGGGAAAAGCGTAGGTTACTCAGCAAAATATAGGAGCAGCCAGTAATGCTCTTTGCCTCCACTGCAGCCAGGTGTGCTGCTGACCTAGCATCATTTTGTATTTATTACCTTTTATTTTATTGTTTTCAAGGTCATTCTTGCAGTTATTTTGTCTGACAGCTGTGGCACTATTGAGGTTTAAATGCATAGCCATATATTTATGAATATATAAAAGTAGAGTTGTGTTGTGTGTGTCTCTGCATGTTTCTCTGTCTCATTGAAATCACTTCCCACAAGGCTGTGACTATCCAAGTCAAGGCTAGAAACTACAGGTTTTCACATCTTAGAATAAACACAGTCTCGTCTTCCCTTTGTGTGTGTGTGTGCACATCAGGTTCCTATACCCAACATTTCAGTTCAGGGGACTGAAAAAATAGTCACAAAATAGTCAGTAAAAAGTTTCCAGTATCAGGTCACAGAATAGCCCCAGTGTTCTGAAGTTCATGGTGCCCACAGACAAAAAGCCAGAATTTGCATATATATTTCTCTCCTTGAGACTGTTTCCAAATGGGAGAGTACAGACAAAGAGCATTGGACTACCTGGTTCTCATTGTTCAAGGTCTTAAAGGCAGCATCAAATATAAACAAAGAAACATCGTGGGAGAAATTAGAAAGCACAGGAATGGATTATCCCAATGCAGGGACTCTCTTGTGCATCAAAGGCAATGAAACTTTTGAGGTAGTAGTAACTCTAGTCCCTGGAGTGGTAATATTTGAACACATCTAGCTCATATAAAATCAGAATTGCTTTTTGCACAGTCTTGCTGCAGCAGGTCACATTTCCAGTTACTGGGAATGTTTGGACAGTGCGGAGATATGTCTGGCATTAGCAGTGGGATCCCAGCAGCACGTTTGTTTCCACACAGTAAGAGGTGTGGGGTGGGTGAGAAGGAGCAAGGCAGACAAAAGGGGTGAAGAAAATAACTGTTTTTTCCTCAGTTAACAGCAGCCGACTTGTGAACATCTGATGCTGAAGAGTGCCAGTATCCTGCACAGGTTCTTTGCAGGAATAGATCCTTCCCTCCTTGACTCCCCCATCACCCTCAGGAGGCTTTGTGGCGTTGGCCAGGTTTTGTTTCTCATTGAAGTTGCTGATTCTCTCCTTCTGTGTGAATGAAAGTGGAGTTACAACCCACTCAGTTAAAATCCCACTCAGAATTCACTTAGTATTTATTCAATTGAGTATTAATTATGGGATTTATTTGGCTAAAGCAAATCCCTTACTGCCATTTCATCACAGTGTAGAATATGGTGTCTTAGTTCCCCCAAGTGTCTTCCACTGTGTTTCATCTTCTGATGTATTTTCCCACATTTACAGTCTATAGAACTACCTTTTTAAATATTATTCCAGAGAAGAGAATTGAATAATTTCTAAACATCATAAACAACAACTTCGTAAAAGTGCCAATAATCTCCATGTCAATACTCTAAATGGATCAAAACAAGAGCTGGGAAGATCTGCAATTTAAAAAAATGAGACCCATAAAAAGCACAGATGAAAAGAGTATACATAGACATGAAGCTTTGTATGGAATCACCCTGATCGCTTTTCTACAAAGAGCAGCAAAACCTCATTTCTGGAGTGTATATTTGGCTCCAACAAGTGACCCCTGATGTGACCACAGAGAGCTGTATTTGAGTAGTCAGCTGTGGGACTCAGGAGGAGTTGGGCACCTACTGTGAATGATGAGTGATTCAAGCCAAGTGCTTGCTAAATTTTGTCCATCTTGTAAACAGTGGTGAAAAATCACTGCTTTCTAAGAGTGGCAGAGAGGCTCTAGGAGAGGTCTCTGTTCCTCTCCAAACTTTCAGAAATGGTAGAAGGTTTTGAGGCTGAAGAGAGATGCCTGTGAAATAGAGCCTTATTTAGAATCATAGAATCATAGAATCATAGAATCGATTGGGTTGGAAAAGACCTCCGAGATCATCGAGTCCAACCCTTGGGCCATCTCTAGTCCATTTACTAGATCATGGC